>JBBBDQ010001754.1:620000-736310 GCA_037127315.1 Ascarosepion bandense
TTAAAAATTACCAACAAAAAAAAATTTTAATTTAATTTTTGCAGTACTCTTACATGTTTCTTTTTCGAGTTTAGGGAAAAGAGATTTCATCCACTTCACTGGCCATGATGAAATCATTTTGAAGGACAAAACATAGATTTTCTTTCATTTTGTTATATATATTAGTTTCAACAATGTCAAAAGCAACAGAATTGTTAATGTTATAGTTATCATTTCAATAATTGAATGACTCAGCTATGAACCTGAGATACCCTGTGTCCCTTAATATTTCAAAACAAAATAATAAATTTATCTTATGATTAATCCAAAAAGAGTTGAGAAATCACATGGACTTTTGATGAAGAGTGCTGTATCCGGTGACCTTATCACTATTCAGGCAAATTGCTAGCACATCATTTCTGCTTGGGGTGGGGCCTGTAAATTTCATCTCTGGATGACTAATTTTGCTTATGAATATTTAGTAACATAACAAATACTAAAAGCATCCATAGAAATTCATGAGAAATTATTTCAATATTAGCTCTATGGAGCCTGAAATATATATATATATATATATATATATATTTAGGATTAATAATATTAGGATTTTTGAAAAAAATCAGTCCAAACTTTCATTCCAGCTAATGATTTGATATCTAGTGATATATCAAATACTAAAAGCATGTATAGAAATTCATTGGAAATGATTTTACTATAGGAATGCATTAGAAATTATTTGAATACTAGCTCTTTATGGAACCTGGAATATTATGGCTAGGATTTATGAAACAAATCCATCCAAACTTTCATTCCCTCTAATGATTCCATATCTAGTGATATAGCAAATATTAAAAAATTCATTGGAAATGATTTTACTATAGGAATGCATTAGAAATTATTTGAATACTAGCTCTTTATGGAACCTGGAATATTATGGCTAGGATTTATGAAACAAATCCATCCAAACTTTCATTCCCTCTAATGATTCCATATCTAGTGATATAGCAAATATTAAAAAATTCATTGGAAATGATTTTACTATAGGAATGCATTAGAAATTATTTGAATACTAGCTCTTTATGGAACCTGGAATATTATGGCTAGGATTTATGAAACAAATCCATCCAAACATTCATTCCCTCTAAGGATTCCATATCTAGTGATATAGCAAATACTAAAAGCATCTATAGAAATTTATTGGAAATGATTTTACAATAGGAATGCATTAGAAATTATTTGAATACTAGCTCTTTATGGAACCTGGAATATTATGGCTAGGATTTATGAAAGAAATCCATCCAAACTTTCATTCCCTCTAATGATTCCATATCTAGTGATATAGCAAATACTAAAAGCATCTATAGAAATTCATTGGAAATGATTTTACTATAGGAATGCATTAGAAATTATTTGAATACTAGCTCTTTATGGAACCTGGAATATTATGGCTAGGATTTATGAAAGAAATCCATCCAAACTTTCATTCCCTCTAATGATTCTATATCTAGTGATATAGCAAATACTAAAAGCATCTATAGAAATTCATTGGAAATGATTTTACTATAGGAATGCATTAGAAATTATTTGAATACTAGCTCTTTATGGAACCTGGAATATTATGGCTAGTATTTATTAAACAAATGAATCTAAACGTTCACTGACTAATAATTACATACCTAATGATATAATTTCTGGTGTTGGAATAGAATATGAAACAATAATAATCTTTCTATTTTAACACCAAATGCATTTGAATCTTGGTTAGGTGGATATAGTTTTGACTAGTGCAAAATTTTTTTTAGAAAAGTAGCTTGACACATGATATCACAGGTAGGATTTATTAAATAAATCTATCCAAATTTTCATTTCTCTAATGATTCCATATCCAGTGACATAAAAATGATTGGGATACTATCTCTTTGTGAAACCTGGAATATTATATATCGTAATTATTAAATAAATTTATCCAAACTTTCATTCCCTCTAATGATTCCATCTCTCGTGATATAGCAAATATTAAAAGCATGTCTGGAAATTCATTGGAAATGATTTTACAATAGGAATGTTTTTGTTTTTTTTGTTTTTTTTTTAATCATATCACCCCGAGCAAGGCGGTAACACCACTGATGTGCAGGGGGCTACATAATAGTGAAAAGATTGGAAAAGAGAAAGCCGGAAACTACATCCTAAACAGGGAACAAGGGATGAGCCTCTTAACCTGTTCAATAGACATGGGTGGAGTGTGAACCAGGTGATAGATAGATCTATCTACTCCAGAAATTATTTGAATACTAGCTCTTTATGGAATCTGGAATATTATGGCTAGAATTTATGAAACAAGTCCATCCAAACTTTCATTCCCTCTAATGATTCCATATCTAGTGATATTGAAAATACTAAAAGCATCTATAGAAATTCATTGGAAATGATTTTACAATAGGAATGCATTAGAAATGATTTTAATACTCACTCTTTATGTAATCTGGAATATTATGACTAGGATTTATTATACATCCATCTAATCTTTCATTTACTCTAATGACTTGATATCTAGTGATGCAGCAAATAGAAAAAAATTATTATAGAAGATAAGGAAATTGAACATAGAATTGTTTGCACTAGTTTCCTGCATATTTTACACTGTTATGAAATCAAAACATTAATCTAAATACTAGTCATTTTTTAAATAATCTCATCAGATCAACATTTTCATGTTGGGGTTAAACTCCTATTGCCAAATCTATATTGTCTTTTCTTTTGGCCAGTTCAAATATGCAATGGAGTTATAACCAAGTTGATGCACCTCTTGCATTTAGATAGCATCAAGAATTGCTTTCTTGCATCCATCTAAATGGAAGAGCATCCTTCTAAATGGAAGAGCATCCATCTAAAAGGAAGAGCATCCTTCTAAAAGAAAGAGCATCCATCTAAAAGGAAGAGCATCCTTCTAAAAGAAAGAGCATCCTTCTAAAAGAAAGAGCATCCTTCTAAAAGAAAGAGCATCCATCTAAAAGAAAGAGCATCCATCTAAAAGAAAGAGCATCCATCTAAAAGGAAGAGCATCCTTCTAAAAGAAAGAGCATCCATCTAAAAGGAAGAGCATCCTTCTAAAAGAAAGAGCATCCATCTAAAAGAAAGAGCATCCTTCTAAAAGAAAGAGCATCCTTCTAAAAGAAAGAGCATCCTTCTAAAAGAAAGAGCATCCATCTAAAAGAAAGAGCATCCTTCTAAAAGAAAGAGCATCCTTCTAAAAGAAAGAGCATCCTTCTAAAAGAAAGAGCATCCATCTAAAAGGAAGAGCATCCATCTAAAAGGAAGAGCATCCATCTAAAAGGAAGAGCATCCATCTAAAAGAAAGAGCATCCTTCTAAAAGAAAGAGCATCCTTCTAAAAGGAAGAGCATCCTTCTAAAAGGAAGAGCATCCTTCTAAAAGAAAGAGCATCCTTCTAAAAGAAAGAGCATCCTTCTAAAAGGAAGAGCATCCTTCTAAAAGAAAGAGCATCCTTCTAAAAGAAAGAGCATCCATCTAAAAGAAAGAGCATCCATCTAAAAGAAAGAGCATCCATCTAAAAGGAAGAGCATCCTTCTAAAAGAAAGAGCATCCATCTAAAAGAAAGAGCATCCATCTAAAAGAAAGAGCATCCTTCTAAAAGAAAGAGCATCCATCTAAAAGAAAGAGCATCCTTCTAAAAGAAAGAGCATCCTTCTAAAAGAAAGAGCATCCTTCTAAAAGAAAGAGCATCCATCTAAATGGAAGAGCATCCATCTAAAAGGAAGAGCATCCATCTAAAAGAAAGAGCATCCTTCTAAAAGAAAGAGCATCCTTCTAAAAGAAAGAGCATCCTTCTAAAAGAAAGAGCATCCTTCTAAAAGAAAGAGCATCCTTCTAAAAGAAAGAGCTTCCTTCTAAAAGAAAGAGCATCCTTCTAAAAGGAAGAGCATCCTTCTAAAAGAAAGAGCATCCATCTAAAAGGAAGAGCATCCTTCTAAAAGGAAGAGCATCCATCTAAAAGAAAGAGCATCCATCTAAAAGAAAGAGCATCCATCTAAAAGAAAGAGCATCCATCTAAAAGGAAGAGCATCCTTCTAAAAGGAAGAGCATCCATCTAAAAGGAAGAGCATCCATCTAAAAGAAAGAGCATCCTGAAATAATCTAATTCTGACTGAACATTTATTTGTTCTATTTTCTAATTGAAGAACTTTTAAGTTTTGAATTTGTAATTGAGATATCGTAACATTTCCAAAACAGAAACAATGACACTTTTTTTTTTTTTTTTTTTTTTTTTTTTTAATCATATTGACCCAAACAAAGCATTTTACTGCCACTATTGTGCAGGGGGTTACATAGAAGGAAAGTTATGAGAAAGTGACAGGTTATAGGGGTTGTCAAGAAGTGGGTAAGAGAAAGATGACAATACTGATGAGCATGAGTGGACAGAGAAAGAAGCATGAGATAGAGAGGATGCAGGTTAGTGAGATAGGAGATGACTATTGACTTTACGTTTAAATTCTTGGAGATTGTAGCTATCGAGGAAGCAAGTAAGCGGAAGGGAATTACACAGGTAGGAAGTGCAAGAAAATAAACTACTGGAGTAGAATTTACATTTTATTGGTTTCACAGTAAAAGGATGGGGACCTGGTTGCTAATCTTGTGGCTCGAATAAATTAATACATCATTCTAGTTTTGGATGTGGAATTAGTAAATACTAAATTCTTCAAATAACAATTTTAGATGAGATATTGAACATAGAATACACTACACTAAGTGTAGCATTACACATCACTGCAAGTTGCTACAAAGTCAAAACATTAATCTGAAAACTAGTCATATTCTTAAATAGCTTTGTCAGATCAAGACTTTTATATGGATGTCATATGCCTAGCATGAAACTCTCTGAGAAATATCTAAATTATCTGCTGTATATGACCATTTTCTAAGATCAATGTTTAAATATGGCATTGATCAAACAAAGCTTGTAGGTTGCAGAGAGGACCATCCTTTTTCAAACATCGTGGATTGAACCACAAAAGACTACCAAGTGTTGGGACGTTATCGTTGTTCAAAATAACCAAAAATTAAGAAGGCCATAGTTAGAGGAAATATTTACGGAACAGAAAAACAGGTGGTGAAAACAAACAAGGGGTTTATTAAATTCTCCTCCTAATGGGGTGTTTGCCATATTTCTAATTAGGAGCAATCCATTGTTGCAGTTATAGGGAAGAGAAGGAAGTATACTGAGTTCTTTACAACAATAAGAAAACACTTCACTTCAGGTCTTTCAACAACAGCAAAATCCAAAATGGATGACATGTTTAGCTTGAAGACAAAATAATGATGTAATGAAGATGTGGGCATTCAACACTTTTACTATGTGCCCTGTCCCTTCAGGATGTAGGCGATCATGGCTTTCCACATATCCCTATCCATGGTGGCTCTTAGCACGCCTTCTGCTGTTACACCATACAACCCCTGTACTGTCATCCACTGGCTCATGTCCATAAATCTACAATATAAATGTATAAAAACTAACATGGCCACAAAATGAGGGATCAGTTTATATATTGATTATAATGTAGATTTGATTCCCCATTTTATATCCACATATAATTTCTTATAAACAGTTGGCATATATATTCTTCTATGTGCCCTGTCCCTTCAGGACGTAGGCGATCATGGCTTTCCACATATCCCTATCCATGGTGGCTCTTAGCACGCCTTCTGCTGTTACACCATACAACCCCTGTACTGTCATCCACTGGCTCATGTCCATAAATCTACAATATAAATGTATAAAAACTAACATGGCCACAAAATGAGGGATCAGTTTATATATTGATTATAATCTAGATTTGATTCCCCATTTTATATCCACATATAATTTCTTATAAACAGTTGGTATATATATTCTTCTATGTGCCCTGTCCCTTCAGGACGTAGGCGATCATGGCTTTCCACATATCCCTATCCCTGGTGGCTCTTAGCACGCCTTCTCCTGTTACACCATGCAACCCAAGTTCTGTCATCCACTGGCTCAAGCCCATAAATCTAGAACATAAATGTATAGAAACTAGCATGGCCACAAAATGAGAGATTAGTTTATATAGTGATTATAATATAGATTTGATCCCCAACTTTATATTCACATTATAATTTCTTATAAGCAGTTGGCATATATATATTCTTCTATGTGTCCTGTCCCTTCAGGGCGTAAGCGATCATGGCTTTCCACGTCTCCCTATCCCTGGTGGCTCTTAGCACACCTTCTCTTACACCATGCAACCCACATTCCATCATCCACCTGATTAGGTCCTTCAAATATGTTATCTACTGCTTTCCCTTGTGTCTCTTTTTCTCTCTGTCTGGTCTGTTTGTATCAGGTTCTCCAAGCTCTCTTTTCTCATTGCATGTCCCAGGAACTTCAGCTGTCTCTTCCTGATGTTCTATTAATTTCACTCCTTCAAATAAAAGCTTAGGAGAAAAGACTCCATTAATGCAGGAAAGAGATTAAGCAGCAACTGGACTTGAGATATCTTTTGGAATTAATCCAAATGGAACTCTAGATCAGCTTTCTGATTTTGTTTCGAGCTGAGTGAAAGCAGAAGTTGATGAAAAGCATCCAGATTTTGTTAATGAATGAAATATTTAATCAAGATAATGATAGATCTTATATAACTTTGGTGACAAAACAAAAACTCTTACAGCTTGATCGAGAAATCTTGATTCCTTGAAGCCTCATTCATTAGATGGAATTTCTGATTACCATTTCTTTTAATCTTTAGATAATTCTAATGTAAGAAGATTTTCACTTCCCTAAGAGACTGCGAAAGGCACTGAGAGCAGGTCTTTCTGCAGAATGATAAAAAGTTCTAGGAGAATAGAATTATGAAGTTGCCTGAAAGATGATAAAAAAAAAAATGGTAAATAAGATTCTTCATTTAAGATAATGCAAAAAATAAAATTCCTGTACATTTGGTAAATAAACTGACTGCAGTCTAATATCTTCAAGATATCATTAGACACGTTTTTGGCAAAAATCATGTAGCTGAGTTTTGATAATAAATCTGATATGAGATCTGGTAAAAATATCAAATCTGTTAAGGATTAATTTCATCCAAACTTTGTGGGGAGTGTGTGAAATAAGTTTTGTTGAAAATCTTTTTTTTTATCAAAAAAAACTTAAATTGACAAGGAAATGAAGGCAGGCATCAGTATTATTGATGTGGAAAAGCCTTGTAAGATGAGAAAATATAAGCCTTGAAGGTGTGGACAATATTTCAATGTTTCCATTTGAGGGTTCTGTCACGTTCGTAACGCGGACCTTCCGTCATCAAGGACAAATTCATTGGTCACCGTTTTATTTGTTTACCTTTTTACCTCTCATCTTGCTGCGACGTCCTTTTCTTGTTACCGTTTTTATTTTATTTTTTTGTCTTTCCTTCTCTTTCATTCATTGTGTTTTCTAGCATAGGCTATACTTCCTTTAGCGCTAATTCCTTTTTTATCAGGTAATTACCGTTATTATCCACTCTCGGCAACGTGATAAAGCTACGTGAATAGTTTTCTTTTTGGCAGAATCTTCAGATTTTTCCTATTTTGGCCCCTGCTGCTTGCACACTCACTGCTCGCCGCTCCACCGTTCTATATAACTTTGATTTTTTTTTAACCTGATTCACCGAATGAAATTCGTCTGTGTTCTTGTGAATTCGAGTTTACACTGGCTGTCTAAAGCAAGATGTTTTTTGGCATTTTGTCCAGGGCAGCACAGGTTCTTCTATGTGTTGTGTCTCTTTAGGACATAGGCAATCATGGCTCTCCACATCTTCCTATCTCTTGCTGCTCTTAATACCCTTTCTCTTGTTATCCTACTCACTCCTGCTGGAGTATGTCATGTCGTTTTCCCTTGTCTCTCTTCCCCTCTATCTGTCCTGTGAGTATCAGGTTCTCCAAGCTGCCCTTCCTCATTACATGTCCCTAAGACTTCAACTGTCTTTTCCTGATGTTAAGTATCAGTTTCCTTTTTGTATCTTCAAAACCTCATGATTGTTCACCTGTTCTGTTCATGGTCTCCTCAACATCCTTTCGTAAAACTACATTTCAGGTATTTCAAGTTTTTCCTTCATCTTTGATGAGATTGTCCAGCATTCAGTACCATATTGAAGGACTGACATCACATAACAATCCAGTACTCTCTTATTTGTTTCTAGTTAAATTTTCCTGTCTCTTAATAGTCTACTCAGCTTCTGGAATGCATCCTTAGCCATGTCAATATACCTTCAAATCCCTGTATTGCACTTTCCATCGCCTGTTAGAACACCAATATACCGTCTCTTTGGATTTTAAAAAAATTTAGAATATTTTTTAAAAGTTTTGTCATTCATCTTTAAAAAATTTCTGAAGAACCTTGTTAAAGAGGAACATGTTTGATGAAAGACACTTTTTTCCTACCTGTTCTTTACTTATTCTATTTATATATATATATATCATCATTTATCCATCACATCCAATAATGCATAGAGCAGCAACTTTTTGTTTCTGTAACAAACTGTTTTTTTACTGGGCTGGGTTGTTAGCCCTGCACCCAACCCCCAAACCTGGGACACCGGTGGATCATTCTTGGTCCTTACATTTACAGCACCTGGTATTCCCAAATGGTAACCCATTTAAGTACTGACCAGGCTCGATGTTGCTTAAGTTCGGTGATCGGACAGGAACTGGGCTATTCAACATGATATAGCCGTAGATATATATCCACATACAGACCTGTTTCGCTGTATCACAGCTCATCAGTGCAGCTAGATAAACCATTTGCTTCAAGCCAGGATCAAAACTCAACTGATTTGTCATCAGCCAAAGATCACTACCTTTAAGCTATCAGCGCATGGTAGAGAAAGGCAGATTTCATAACCTGTTATTCATCAAATGTAAACAATTGCCAGCAACTGAGAGTGTTCAATTCATTAGCTGAGCCGAATGCGTTCAACTCAGCAGCTGAAGAACATTGTGTAACGCCATAAGTGGCTACTGTTTTACAAAGTCTACCTTCTCTTATAGTTCTATCTTCCTACAGGTCTACTTTCCCCTACATATATACATACACGCACATGATTGAGAGAAAGATTATGAAACAGTGATGTCAAAGTTAAATTAAAAATGTTCAATTTTTGATGTTCAATGTGTCTAGAGGCACAACCTAGACAATTCAATTTGGTTCATTATCCTTTCCCTTTTTGTTTTTTTATTGGTGTTTTTTCTGCTATGGAAGACTCGGAAATTAGTGTACTTTTTACTACTGTATAGAAAGGGCCCTAATTTCTGAAGCTCCCACCATGTTAAATCTACATCTAGGTTCATGAAGTATATCATCTTTTTTGACAAAACTACTGCTAGATATGTTACCTAAGAAAAGTTTTCCTTTTTCTTTTATTCATTATATATATATATATGCGACATGTTTGGTTTAATAATCTGGACATATGTTTATTTAATTTTATTTTAATCCTCTTGAATTCTCTGATCAGCTTTTTAATGTTGTTATTAAATTCATTAAGGAAGGCGCTGTAGTTTTTTCTTTCCATTTATTTTCCAAAGTACTTTCAATCTCATCCAAGATCATCTTCAGGGTGAATTGCTAACACAAAAACATTAATGTAACTGATAGCAGTAAAAAATTTTTTTTTTTTATTTAAATATGCACATATTTTTTCAAATATCTCCTTTGCTAAAAAATTTCATTTTCTTAGGAGCTTTAGTAATTTCTTTTACAGAAATATCTTGCTGGTAATATTTATTTTTTACAAAATATATTGGTGGTAATTTTTTTTCTATGAAAATGTATTGCTGGTATTTTTTCTACAAAAAGCTTTATACTTTCATCTTGTTTTGACCTGTTTTGGGGTTAATTATTTGCCCATAGCTAGGGCCCAAACTATTCTCCTTTACTGTAATATTCACAACATTTCAGCCATTGTACACTACAGCCTTCTTCAGGTGATATATATTGAAATTTCAATACCTGGTCACAACTGAGGTGAACAGAACTTGCAGAGTTGAGTTATTAAAGGGAAATAACTGAAACTGAAATATCCAAAAAAGGTATGGTATGTAGAACTAGAACAATCTATCCTGGTGGGTGAAATAAAGGATTTAGTTTGAAATTTCTATGTGTATCACCTGAAGAAGGCGCAACGTACAACCGTCATGAATGTGACAATGAAAATAAGAACAATAGTCCCAACAATGTAAAATAGTGTAAAATGTTTCAGAAATGTTTTTATCCTACTTTGTAAAATTATCATTTGAGCGTAATTCTTTGTCAAAAGAACCTAGCAAGGATATGCTGGGAGTTAGTAATATCAGGTTGGCAGGTGCAGTAAGTTATTGGCTCAGAGTATTAAGACAAACAGATAAATTTCATTCATATATCAAATTGGTGGCCTGTGTAGATAACCCAATCTTCCAGCCATCCTCCTCTCTGCTCTGTGCTCGGAGAAGATTGAATGTGGGGTATTGGAGAGGCTTGTCAGAAGATGATGGAATATGTTATAGGTTGGAATAGTGTTTGGTCGGTTGTAGTAATTTTACTTTAAAATCGACATGATTTTTCTCTCTCTCTCTCTCTCTCTCTCTCTCTCTCTCTCCAAGTGGGTGGGGAGAAATTCTCAGGTTGACCAAGAAGTCTTTAACCCTTTTTTGGGGGTGGGATATATAAATTGTCATTTAAAATAGCACTGGCATTTTATTTTAACATATTTACCAAAATTACACAAAAATATTTTGAAAGAGTAAATTTATTTAATAAAATCACTATTGTTTTCAACCCGGCCTCTAGATGACTTTGGAATCTCAAGCACTTTATTGGGGGGGGCAGTGTTCTTGTTTACAATGCGCGTTGTGGTACAGTGGATATTGACTCAGAACGAGTAATTGGCGAGCCAAGTTCAAACTCCAGTTGAATTCCTTGTATTCACTTACACGCAAATACCCTTGGGGAAAGGTACTAATCCATCTCTTACCTCCAGTTATGGGTTAAATAGCCAGACAGATTGGGTTCTATAGCCTTGGCTGGCAACCAGTCTATCACATAAAGTAATGGCAACCTACTGCAGGATAATGATCTGGACAGTCAATCATGTCTCTTTTGAGACATGATCATCCTAGTGTGTATCATGTTTGGCACTTAACTGACTGACTGTTCTTGTTTAAGTTGGTGAATGCTGCCATAACCCTTGTCTTTAGTTCATCTTTGGTGTTACGAAAAGTTTTATTGGCCCTACACATAATAATCAAGGGGGTTTCAGCCCGGAGAGTTAACTGGACAGATGTAAGGGGTGATGTGATTGCAGAAATAGTCTGACAGCCATGACTGAGTTTCCCTGCTTGTGTGGCATGGTGCAGTGTCATGTTGTCAGATATAGGGTCTTCCAGCAGCCACCCTTTTGACCCAAGGCAGTACTATGTCCTTCCTTGATGTAGCCCTCCATCTTGAGTCTGAGGTCCTCAACAACAAAATGTGAAATTTTTCTCCTAACAGAAGCATCAAAAGGAGTTTCCCAAGCTGCCATACCTTTGTAATCATGATTACTCATACAACTCTTTCTAGATTCTTCAGTGTCCTCTGTTTGATGCCCAAATACTCTGAAATGTTTGTATTTCCACAATACTAAGCAGTACAGCTATTTCTGAATTGTCATGGCGCTCTCTTTCTCATAGATGGTTCCCAACTGACCCTACTATACTATGCCATCAACAAAAGCAAATAAAATGCATGTGCAAAATGAAGAATATAAAATGGCAACAATTTACCCATTGCAACTTGTATATATGATTTAACCAAGTGTCTTTTTTCAACACTGATGAATAAACACTTTCAAAACATAATGTTCAAAAACCAGCTGCAGACGTGATAATACATTAATCTTGATTCTTTTTATATCCTCCTGAGCTTGAAACAATTCCAATTGTCAACTCCTACATCTGGTAGAGCTGATAGCCACCACCCTGAGTACTTCAAGGTGCCTCACTTTCTTAGTTACTATATTAAAAACAAATAAAACAATTTGTCTGAAGATTAAACTTTTTTCCAAAAATAATTGGTGAGGAAGTGGTTAAAGAAAAATGTGTATTTGTCTGTACTTTTGAGATGGGGTAGTATTTACATTATTAAGACTATTGTCTTCATCTTTATTGCCATGTTTATGATGTTTCAGATGGTGTATACTCTGGCCTTCTTCAGGGGAATTTTGAACCAAAACTGAAGAAGGCCAAAGTGTACATCAGTTGAAATATTGTAAACATGGCCATAAAGATGAGGACAATAGTTCAAACAATGTAGATAAAATTCTTGCCAGATTTTGGAGGGTCACTGAGAACTTTTCAGCATCCTTCATATAAGGGTCAGTCAATAAGTCTGGAGGGTTATTGTTGACTAACACTTCATACCAACTTTTTACTGTATACTGTTCAATGTGTGCAATTAATACTGACCAATGAATTAAGTACATTGATGAGGATTTTATTGTGTAAAAGAAACACTATTTTGCATTATTTAGGCTGTGGAGTTATTGACGCACCTATGTATACACACAGAGACAGACACACTCCCACATGAAGGGTTGCTGAAAAGTTCTCGACATGACTAAAAAACCATTTTAAAAAATTAGTGTTAGTCATATGTATATGTATGCATTAAAGGTCAATAAGTTGGTAGTCTAAGAACAATTTGTTTCATTTTTAGATTTCCACTGTAGTCTTATATAAAAAATAGTATTCCATTAAAAATTACCATTTGTTGTGAGTAAAAATGTCTTTATGCTTATAGATGTATTTCCATGTATTTACTGGTTACTTTATTTTAAATTAGTTTAATCTTGAACGTTAATAAAAAAAAATGTTTTGAAAGATTTTCCAGAGAATAGAAAAATTTAAAGGAGCATAAAAATAAACATTTACTGAAAATCAATATTTGATTATAAAAAACAGGACAAGATTGATTTTATGAAAATGTTTGTTCATGTTCACCTTAGAAGAACTAAGACAAACAAAACTAATTTCAGGTACTAACGAGAATAGATTCTTTATTTCCAGGATAATAGTAGGTTATATGTCTTGTCTGGAATGAGGAGTTATTGTTATTGACATTATTTGCAGTCAGACTAATGTCCTTATCATTGTAAGCTTAAGGCCACATAACATTGAAACACATGGTTTCTGTATGATCATCAAAATTAAGCAATGTTAAAGCCTAGTCAGTATCTAGATGGGTGACTGCTCGAGAATTCCAGGGCTGTAAGCTTGGATGTGCTGATGTTGTAAGGAGCTTACAATCACATCAAATTAAAATACTGGTTCCTGGATGATCACCAAAGTTAAGCAATGTCAAGCCTGGTCAGTACTTAGATGGGTGACTGCTTGGGATTGTCAGATATGTAAGCTTGGATGTGCAGGTGGTGTAATAGATAATGGCTTGGAATTGTTAATCAGAGAGCTAAGCTCCAATTCCTATTGGGTTCATTACATTTACTTAAGCACAAATATAATTGGGAAAAGTATGAATACTCTTCTTCTCCTAGCTATGGGTTAATTAGTAAGACTTGTATCACTAAACTGTTATTAAAATTCTTACAATCTAAAAATATTTTCTGGCTTTAAATAACCTGCAAAGGGTTGATCAAACTGTTGAAAACAAATCAGTCTATCAATGAAATACTGATTATTTACACAGGTATGTCTTTTTTTTTTTTTTTTTTACATTCTCTGGAATATAAATGAATAGAAACTACCCTGGTCATAAAATGAGGGATCATTTTATATATTAATTGTAATATAGAATTAATAACCCACTTAATATTCACATTATAATTTCTCAAATTCTGATTAGGTATAAATCCACTTCTTCTCCCCTCTGAGTTAATTAGTAAGACTTGTATCACTAAACCATTATATCAAAAAAAAAAAATTGTTAAAATATAAAAATATTTTCTGGCTTTAAATAACCTGCATAGCAGTGATAAACCATAAAAAGTTAATGCATCAATCAATCTCTGGTCTTTCTCAAGTGTAAAGTGGGAAAGTGGCTGCAGACGAGTCGCCAGATCAGTACCTATCACATTACAGACTCTCCTTTGGAGCTTGTCAAGAACACTGAGGAGAACGGCAGGGGCACCTGACCATAAATGGCAGCAGTACTCCATGCACGGACGGATGGTTGACTTGTATATATGCAGGATGGATTCAGGTGGAAAAAACATCCTGGATCGACATAGTGACCCAATCTTCTTAGCAGTAGATTTTGCTATGGATTCAATATAGTGCTTCCATTTGAGGTCTGAGGACAGGGTAAGTCCGAGGAGGCGTAGTGTATTACTCTCCGGGAGAATCATCTGGTCCATGCTTATGGGAGGCAGAAGAGGTTGCCTGTAATGGTTGACAGACAACAGCTTGGTCTTAGAGGAATTGAAGTTGACAAGCCACTTCTTGCCCCAGTTCACCACAGAGTGTAGATCCCGCTCAAGGTCAGCAGCGAGATTATGTCTGTCCGCCACGACAGGTTTCTTACTGGAGCGGGAGTATATTGTAGTGTCATCTGCGTAGATGCCTACTTGGGACCTGATCTCATCTGGGAGGTCGTTGATGAAAATAAGGAAGAGCGTTGGGCCCAGGATAGAGCCTTGTGGGACACCAGCATTCGTGCTGTAGGACGAAGAGGCACGCCCATTCAGAACGACCTTCATTTTGCGGTTATTTAAGAAAGATTGGATTAGGTCAAGCAGGCGACCGGTAATACCATAACCGCGTAGTTTGCATAGGAGGCCAGGGTGCCAAACCCTGTCGAAAGCCTTGGAGATATCCAGAGCAACCGCGCGAGCCTCGTCAGACTCATCAAGGGCCTGTAGCATGTACTCCGTTACAGTAGTTAGCAGGTCGGCTGTGGACCTGTCAAATCGGAATCCATATTGCCTGTCGGAGAACAGTTTGTGGGCGGTGAGATGATGAACTATTTCAGCATTTATTATAGCCTCGAACACTTTCCCGAATATTGGTAGAAGACTGATAGGGCGATAGTTGGATGGGTCCGAGGGTTCACCACAGTTCTTAAAGACAGGAACGACTGAGGAGAATTTCCAGCATGCAGGAAAGCAGGAAGCAGAAAGGCAGTAGTTAAACAGTTTAGAGAGGACAGGGGAAAGTTCAGGGGCACACCTCTTAAGGACTATCACCGGGATTCCATCGTCTCCACACGCCTTATGGGGGTCGAGTTTTGAAATTACTCTGGATACTATTGTCGGGGTAATATATACGTCATGCAGTTTGGCCTCAGTTCTAATAGGGAAGTCGGGTGGGTGCACTCCGGACGAGTCGAGTGTGGAGTTGGATGAGAATCTGCGGGCAAAGCACTCAGCTTTCTCAGCAGATGACGTGAGAACATCAAATCCATAGATTAAAGGAGGTATTGAGGTGGATTAATACCTTTCCCAAGGGTATTTGTGTGTAAGTGAATGCAAGAAATTAAACTGGGATTTGAACTCAGCTCTTCAATTTTTCATTCTGTGCTGATATCTACTGCACGACAACGCACATCCTTAAACTGAATACATATTCTTAAATCACCTTGTTAGATAAAATTTTTTTATGGATGCAATCCATGGCATCAAACCAATTCAGAAATATCTAAACTGTCAGCTGCATGTGATCACTTTCTCAGATCAGTGGTTAAAAATGGCTTTTTAGTAAATGCAGCCTGTAGGTCTTAGCAAGGACAATCCTTATTTTAATGTGATGGAGTGGCGATACAGAATCACAAATAAAGAACTGTATCAAATAATTGATGCCACTTCATTGGCAGACTATGAACAGCAGCAACAACAAAAGATTAATAAAAAAAACCCTATCATTACTGGAAAGATGAATAAGACCTGAACTGAAGAAACCTATTTTTCTGAAAAATTGTTTTAAGAGATTTTTGAAATTTTAACCAAACAAAAGTACTGGCTTCTCAGCCAAGGAATTCCAAATGTTTTCTTATAATTAAATGACTATTATTACCATTACCTTAAAGGATGAGAACAGATACTACACTTTGATCTCAGCCTGATGGCCTGAGAATGAAGAAAAGCACAACTCAAGTTGCACTAGTTTATCAATCAATTACCATTTTCTGGCATAGGAATCTTTTTTTTTTTTTACACCAAATACAGAATTTGCTATTTTCATTTTTTTACAACAAATATAGCATTAGTCATTTTTTTTCACGCAACAAATATGGCATTTGTCAGTTTTTTATTTTATGTAAATATGGCATTTGTCATTTTTTATTTTACGCAACAAATACGGCATTTGTCATTTTTTATTTTACGCAACAAATACGGCATTTGTCATTTTTTATTTTACGCAACAAATACGGCATTTGTCATTTTTTATTTTACGCAACAAATACGGCATTTGTCATTTTTTATTTTACGCAACAAATACGGCATTTGTCATTTTTTATTTTACGCAACAAATACGGCATTTGTCATTTTTTATTTTACGCAACAAATACGGCATTTGTCATTTTTTAATTTACGCAACAAATACGGCATTTGTCATTTTTTAATTTACGCAACAAATACGGCATTTGTCATTTTTTAATTTACGCAACAAATACGGCATTTGTCATTTTTTAATTTACGCAACAAATACGGCATTTGTCATTTTTTAATTTACGCAACAAATACGGCATTTGTCATTTTTTAATTTACGCAACAAATACGGCATTTGTCATTTTTTAATTTACGCAACAAATACGGCATTTGTCATTTTTTAATTTACGCAACAAATACGGCATTTGTCATTTTTTAATTTACGCAACAAATACGGCATTTGTCATTTTTTAATTTACGCAACAAATACGGCATTTGTCATTTTTTAATTTACGCAACAAATACGGCATTTGTCATTTTTTAATTTACGCAACAAATACGGCATTTGTCATTTTTTAATTTACGCAACAAATACGGCATTTGTCATTTTTTAATTTACGCAACAAATACGGCATTTGTCATTTTTTAATTTACGCAACAAATACGGCATTTGTCATTTTTTATTTTACGCAACAAATACGGCATTTGTCATTTTTTAATTTACACAACAAATATAACGTGTATAATTTTTTTTTTTTGACTGTGTATTGAAGAATATAACTGAAAAAACTTTTTCGAAACTAATTAGCTGTTGTCAATAGCAAATAAAGATTTTGTAATTATATAACCAAAATGTAATGTTAATGCAGTATTTTTTTTTTTTTTTTTTTAACCATTCCACTCCAAGCTTGGTGATAAAACCCCTAAGATGCAAGGGATGACAGAGAATATAAGAATATCTATTAAGGAGAGAGGACAATAAAAGAACAAAAATTAAGATGACAGAAAATAACAACTGACATTGCATTTAATACTTTCAACTGTAGGGATGTAATATTAAAGTGTTAGATAATATGTTGAACTCGTGTATATCAGTTACATAATAAATATATTTAGTACTCTGTTAAGTTTAATTCAGACATCTACTTCCCACAAACTACTGCTCTTCCAAGAGGATCAGGTTCTGTAGCCTTGATTAACAACCTATCACAAAGAAATGGCAACCTACTGTGGAAAAATCTTTTACCAAGTCAGTCATGGATCAAAAGAGACGAGATTACCCAAGTGTGTTTTACATATGGCATTAAACTGACTGATCATGCTACCCCTTATTTTTATTTTTTGCTTAAAATGATTGATCATAAAAATTTACTATATTCTAAAGTAATGTAAAAAAATAAAATTTTGGTAATCCAATTGTCTAATTAAATGAGGACACTTCTTTGTCTCATCATTTTCTGATATGATTTGAGTCCAGGCATGCAGAAATAAACTGATGGTTGGATGATTGCTTGAATTGTGAAACTGACAGTTATCATGCAATGTTGATACCCCTGTCCACGCTATCTAGAAATGCAGTAATACTAAGCACTCTCATGAATTACAACAAATTCTAAGCAATATAATTATCATGAAACCATATAATAATTATCTGTGTGTATTTATATATTTCCTGTCTCATTTGTAGTGGAAAGGGAGGTAAATCAACTTAAGTTTGTAAATTTATGAGTGATTTCTTCCCTTAGTCAATTTTAATAATCTAGGCAAATAAAATATTTGTCTGCATTTAGACAAAATTACCTCCTGAGCAAAATGAGCAGTTTAATTAATTAGTTTCTTTACTTCCATATTTCTTAGATTGCAGTTGTATTTGTTCAAGCTTTTCATGCCAGGCACTCAGATACCTTTGTCTATTTAGTGATTTTCTTGCTTCAGCTTGGTCTTGAAATAGACTTTTTCATCACTGTCTTTGTTGTTATGTTGCATATCTTTCTCTTATGAAAGATATAATCATTTCAACACAACATTTTTAACATAAAAAGATCTTAAGTAAAAATTGATTTAATAATACCAGGAGTAATCAATGAATCATGGAGATTATTGAACATGTAAAAGATATAAAGGGATTGGATTAATTAAATGGTTTGTTGGCCTCTATTTTAGTTGTGAATTTTTTATCTCTGCTTCATTGAATCTCAATAGATTGTTTCAAGACTTTTCTTTCATTTCATCTCCTGATTAAAACTTTATCAGAATTGCTGTCATTTCTGATGGCACAGGTATGCTCGTTAGATTATAATTCTGCTTGTTCCTTAGTATGTATGTCATGCCTTGTAAAATCTTGCCTGTCCCCTGTCCACAAGTTTATCTTGCTTGTCCTCTGTCCACAAATTCTTGGCATCAGTGGACAAAGTAAATCTCTAACCACTTTTTAAACTTCTGACAAATCTCATTCTGTCATGCATTGAAGTTGTATACATGTGCTTCTTGAAAGAAAGCAAAAACAAAGTGATAATGCTCTAGTGCATTTAATGTCTGTTTCAGTGAAACGGTTTTGTAATATAAAATATGCCAGCCAAAGATGATTAAGTTATAAAAATATGTAAAAGTCAAGCAATTTCTACACATCCCACTTGACATGATTAAAAGATATAGATATCAAAAATCTATTTGCAAAATTAGTATACTGCAATATGTTGTATATGATTGTTTGAGTATTTAATGAATGCTTACAATTTATCTGCTTTAAAATGTAAAGATAATATAATAAATGATACCAGCTGAACCCATAGAAATTCTATATTTGACAGGTTGACAATCGACATTATCTTTGCATTTTAAGGAGGATAAATTGCAAGTATTCATTAAATACCCAAGCAGTTATATATATATATATATATATATATGTAATATGTGTGTGTATGTAATATGTCTGTGTGTGTATGTAATATGTGTGTGTGTGTGTATGTAATATGTGTGTGTAGTGTGTATGTAATATGTGTGTGTAGTGTGTGTAATATGTGTAGTGTGTATGTATATATATGTGTGTCTATGTGTGAGTGTCTGTATATATATATATATATGTGTGTATTTGTGGGTCTATATGTATGCATGTCTGTGTATATATGTATGCATGTCTGTGTGTGTCTATATGTGTGTGTGTGCGTTTCTGTCTGCATATATGTGTGTTTCTATATATATATGTGTGTGTGTGTTTTAATGTGTGTGTCTCTCTCTCGCTATATATATATGTGTGTGTGTATGTGTCTTTATTTATATATATATATATATATATGTGTGTGTGTGTGTGTGTGTGTCACACACACAAACACATACATATTAAGTATCCTTTGTGTGAAAACCTTCAGAATCTGAAACTTTTTTAGGTGTTGACGTGACGTGAATTTTAGAATGCAACGTCTATCCACAGCATGAATGTGTTACAAATAAAATGCTGACTTTTTTTCAGTTTTCATGAC
The DNA here is from genome assembly GCA_037127315.1 of Ascarosepion bandense. Classification (NCBI taxonomy): domain Eukaryota; kingdom Metazoa; phylum Mollusca; class Cephalopoda; order Sepiida; family Sepiidae; genus Ascarosepion; species Ascarosepion bandense. The sequence goes on from JBBBDQ010001754.1 coordinate 639,858, forward strand.
ATTTAACTGTTATCAGAATCCAGATTTAGTTTTTGTGCAAGTATTGTACCTGTATGTATTGTTACATTTTAATCAAGACACATGGTTGATAGCTCACCAAAATTTCTTTCTCAAGCTCACAGTGATGTCATTGATAATGTACCCTCTCCCTCCAGTTTCTCACACCTGATGTAGAAGTCGTGCATGGTGTTGCATTTATATACTTTTTGTAGGTAGTAAGTTCTTTGTAAACATACAGAAAGTACAAAATATTATTTTTATGTGAAATCACCGAAAAATCCGTGTAAGCATTACATGATTAGTATCATCACTTATATCTGTATGTACACAAATTTCATTAATTTTATATAGAACTACTTTTAGGGTATTTGTTATTTATATAAAACTACCTTCAGGGTATATATATATAGATATATATATATAGAGAGAGAGTCTGATAATGCTTAACTCAACCAAGCCAGTCGTGATAGTAGTACAGTCTAACCCGGATATAAGAGAGATAAAATTCTCTTATATACGGGTTTGGTCTATTTTATATACATTACCACAGGCCCTAATTTGGGACCATATAACATCTCTCTTATATGAGGGTTTCTCTTATATCTGGGTTTGGTCTATTTTATATACATTACCACAGGCTCTAATTTTGGACCTTATAACATTTCTCTTATATGAGGGTTTCTCTTATATCTGGGTTTGGCCTATTTTATATGCATTACCACAGGCTCTAATTTGGGACCATATAACATCTCTCTTATATGAGGGTTTCTCTTATATCTGGGTTTGGTCTATTTTATATACATTACCACAGGCTCTAATTTGCAACCAGATAAAATCTCTCTTATATCCAAGTTATACTGTATTCAATACTCAGTTAGACAAGTCACTGTAATAGTATTATCTTCTTTTTTTCTACACAATTACCCAGAACTGCTTATCATGAATCTTTTCAGTCCATTCATAATAATAATAATAATGAGGGTAACTGGCTCTTACCACAATAATGTATAAACTGTGTTAGGAAATGTAAAGGGATATCGTGTTTATGTTTGGGTTCCATTCCCAAGCTGCCCCATTTTATAGATGCTATATACAACTTAATAGTCTGTATTCCAAAATCCCTAAAAATTTGAAAACCAGAGCACTTCTGGTTTCAAGAATTTTGAATGTTTCCCTCCTCTGTGTGTGTCCAGGTAAAGAGGACCCAATGTTTTACAATTTTGAGTTCTCTGGCATTTACTTTTTTTTACTCGGGGAAGGTTTTAATCCATCTCTTCTCTTTAGCTATGGGTCAAGTAACAGGACAGATTACTGCAGAAAGTAATGGCAATCTACCATGGGAAAATTTTCTGCCCAGTCAGTCATGTTTCTTTTGATATGTGATCCCGCAAGCATGTATCACATATGGCACTTGACTGACTTATATAAGAAAAAATTTAGGCAGACATGTTATTCCATAGTAAATCGGAAGTGTAGGCCTATTTCAGGTGAACCATCATCAGCTTCCGTTTTTATTGTACAGAAGATTTTAAAAGCTGCTGATGGTTCACCTGAAATAGGCCTACACTCCCAATTTACCATGGAATAACATGTCTGTCTAAATTTTTTCTTATATTTGCTCTATATGTATTTATATACATATATATTTAGAGCTCTCTAGGAGAGTTATCCTACCACTTTATGTATAGGATACTTCTTTGGATTCTTCTATATCTACACTTCATGCTGATATCTCCGAATGAATAAGGAACAAAGAAAATAATTCAGAACATTAATTTAAAACAGTGCTCAATATAAAAATAGAGCTATGAATATTTATTATAAATAATATTTTAGAACATGGACAAACAAGTGACTATAAAATTGTACTTTTTTCAACATTGAAAGAAATGTTGAAACAAAATGTACAATTTTGTAGTAACTTGTAGTCTGTGCGTGTTCTAAAGTATTATTGATAAAAAAAAACATATATATAACAACATTCTCAGGTCTTTTATTTACTTTAGTCAAACTAAGTGGGGAAAGAACAGATATTTTGCCAAAGATCATTTTTAAAACTTAAAAGAAAAATGATATCTCTCAATTTTCTTAAACATGTCTGTATCTCAAAGAACAAATTTCCGGAACGTTGTTACCTCTTAATTTTTTGACTTCCATTCCTCAAGAAGAATAAAAAGAAATTTTTTTTTTCTCTTGGAGAGAGAATAAGAAAAAAATGAGTGAAAACCAACTCAGTAAAAATCTACTGGATATCGGTTAAACAAAAAAAAATCTTTTTATGCAAATGACTTTCTGCATGCAATTATTGATGAAAAATAAAAAAGGCAAAGACTTGATTGGTCAAAAAAGGGTAAGAAATTTATTTTAGTATGAAAAAAGAATCACTAATATTTGTTTACCCAAGTTTAGATTTTTTCTGAGTCTTATTTTAAACTTCAGTTTTTCATTCGCTGCATTTAATGGTGTATAAGATTACCTACCACCTCCTGCTTTACAGTTAATATTAGATTATTGTGAAGTCTTAGTAAAAGATAGTGGGAACAAAAAAAAAAAAAGAAAATATAAACTGAGATTTATGCACACTGTGGTTTAATGGATATCGGCTTCGAAGTAGATATTTTGGCAAGCAGGTTTTTTGTAAAAAAGTGCTTGATATCAAGAAAGAGCATTAATGTCCTCACTTATCAGGTTGTCTTTTCAATCAGCAGATTGAAAAAGCCCTGACAAGTGAGGTCATCATAACAGTGCTTTCCCTAAACTTTGAAGTCAGCATAACTCTGTTCAGTTAAGAGACAAACTTCTCCATATTAATCCCCACCTCTCTCTCTCTTGTGTGTGTATATATATATATATATATATATACACACACACACACACACACACAAGAGAGAGAGAGGTGGGGATTAATATGGAGAAGTTTGTCTCTCTCTCTCTCTATATATATATATATATATGGCTGGCCACATGTATCTAAGTATACCTGTCTACTAGGGCAGCCAGCTAATCTCCACTGCAGGCACCTGCTCAAGCACTTGTGTTTTTTTTTTTTTTTCAATACCCACAGAGCCCGCCTATGGTTTATGCTGCAACTATGTTGAGTAGACATTAGTTACAGTTTCTGGGAGAGAGCTCATTATCTAACATGAACAACAGGCTGAACAAGGCCAGGATACTCAAACTGTCAGTCATACAGACTTGCTACTTTGTGCAAGTGCAACCATCAACGGCTCCTCAAAGGGTCCTGTCTATCCAGTTTCACTTACAAGACTTGCTATGATTTTTTGGCACTTTCCATAGGTGCCACACGCTGAGATCACCTCCTCCAGACCGATAACAACAAGAAACCACATTCCTGACAAATTGACAATGGTGAGATATATATATATATATATAAATGTGTGTGTGTGTGTATGCGTGAGTGGTGTGTGTATATATATATAAAGTGTGTGTATGTAACACATTATGCAATAAGTCCCAGGCCTGATATAGATGGTGCCACTAATAAAAAAATTCATATGATTTTTATGAGGTACTAACCTTCATTTGCAAATTTTCAAAACAATGGAAAAATCTGAATTTCATGTGTTGATAAAGCATTGCTTTCTGATGGAGAAAAAATACTGTTCAAGAAAGCAATGGCTTGATAAGTGTTAGTTGAACTCTGCTCCATCAGAAACAACAGTTAAGATGTAGTATGCTGACTTTAAACAAGGTCATACAGACACAAATGATGCTGAATGCTCAGGTAGCCTAAAATTGCCAGTTGTAAATTGAAGTTGTGTAAGGTAGCATTGAACATATCAGAAGGCAGTGTATTCACAATTTTGCATAAACATTTGTCAACGAGAAAGCTGTGTTCAAAGTGGGTGCCATGTTTGCTCACAGTTGATCAAAAACAACGCGTTGACAAATTATTGTTTGCAACTGTTTCAATGCATCAAGAAAGAGGTTTTGCATAAATATGTGACAATGGATGAAACATGATTCCACCACTTCACTTCGGAGTTAAATCAGCAGTCAGCTGAGTAGACAGCAGCAGGTGAAAGCTGTTCAAAGCAACCAAAGACGCAAACATCAAGGCATGGTTTGGCCTCTATATTTTGGTATGCACAAGGTATTTGGTTCATTGATTATTTTAAGAAAGGAATAAACATCAATAGCAAATATTAAATAGCTTTATTAGTGTGTTTGAAGGAAGAAATTGCCAAAAAACAGCTACAAATGAAGAAGAAACAAGTGATCTTTCACCAAGACAACACACCGTGTCACAAGTTGATTGTAATGATGGCAAAACTACATAAATTGCACTTTGAATTCCTTCTGCATCCACCCTATTCTCTAGATATGGCTCCCAGCAACTACTGGATGTTTGCAGACTTTAAGAGAATGCTCCATGAAAAAAGATTTGGCTTCAATGAAGAAATGATTTCGGAAACTGAGGTGTATTTTGAGGCAAAAGACAAATCGTTCTACAAAAAATTCATCAAATTGTTAGAGAAGCATTACAATCAATGTGTCATCCTAGAAGGAGACTGTTGATGAATAAAGTTGAATTTTGCATAAGAGTTTTTGTTTTATTAGTTAGGCCAAGGATTTATTGAGTGATGTGCTATACAGATATAAATATTTAAAGATAATTGTGTGTGTGTGTGTGTGTGTGTGTATATATATATATATATATGGGATGTGCATTGTGGTACAGTGAATGTAGACTCTGATATTCCAGTTGCATTCATTACATTCAAATACTGTTGGGAAAGGTATTAATCTATCGCTTTCTCTCCTGCTATAGTTTAAATAGCAGAACAGATTGGTTGGCAACCAGTCTAACACAGAAAGTAATGATAACCTACTATAGGAAAATCTTTTGGTCAGTCAGTCATGTCTCTTTTGAGACCTAATCACCTGAGTGTGTATCACATATGGCACTTAACTAGCTGACATATATATATATATATATATATTACTTACTTAGCTTTAAGCCTGAAGACACCAAATGGTAGAAATCTTGATTGCATAATAACTCATTTACAAATGAAAAAACAAAACAAAATGCTGCTTATATATAACACACTAAAATTTCCATTCTCTGATTCCATATATCTGTGGCTTAGGGGTTTAGCAACTCTGAATGACACCAAATTGGTAGAGATTTGATCCCAGCTGGAGGCAAGTGGATATCTAACCATGCAGATAAACTGTGATACAACTAAACAGGCTTGTATGTGGATGACGAATATATACATATATATATATATATATATATATATAAATGTAAAATTATCACTATACTCGTTTCGAAAAACCCTCCAAGTGTATGTGCAGAAGGAAAAAATGGTTGAAAAAAAAAAGAAACAGCTAAGCATATGAACATCTGTCAAAGTACGTAGCCCAAAAGAAAAAACCTGAGACGTGTAATCTATAACAAAAAAGCGCTCAATACGTAAGCAGAGCAGAAAAAGTAAATAACCTAAAGAGCCAACAAACCTACCAAGGTTTTGCCTTCAGGGGAAGGTTGGCTTCCCTGAAGATCCAGTTAGGTGAAACCTTGGTAGGTTTGTTGGCTCTTTAGGTTACTATATATATATATATATATATATATATATATATATTAGTTTTCATATTTTGCATAATTAATGATTTTTTTTCTTTCTCTGGAACCCTCTATAAATCTTCTAGCTTGGTAAATCTTTTCTGTATCAGTGGTTGCTATGCTTTTAGAGAACAATTGACTAATAGATTGGCAAATGAATGAGGCAAAGAATAAATGATTAATGAACATTTCTGTTTTGAATCTGCAACTACTACCCACCTCTTGCCCCACCTCTGCTGTCATGTAGCGGAATCTTTGTAATTAAGGAATGGAATAGGATGAAAACCCCTAAGTAATTATCAGGATTTTGTCAAAGGTCATAGTTCAAATTTTTGTTTGCTTCAGTGATTTTTCATAATGACGTTTGAATGAATTATTAAAATCTGAAAATAGATTTGAAGTGGAAAAAGGAATGGCAAACTTGACAGGCCTGTTCAAGTCTTTTGGGTTTTTTGTTACTAAGGCAAAATTGAATGAGAAAACAAAAACAAGCTTAACCCGGCTCATGCCTTAAATGAACATGGAATTAGGTTTGAGAATATTCTAAAGGTCTCTCTCTGCCTATCTCTATGTATCTCTCTTTCTCTATCACTTTTTCCTTTTGTTTTTTAATCTTTCTCTCTGTCTATTCCCACTCTCTCTCCTTTGTCTGTCTATTCACTCCCTCTCCTTGTCTGTCTATCTCCACTCTCCCTTGTCTGTCTATCTCCACTCTCCTTGTCTGTCTATTTCCCACTCTCTCCTTGTCTGTCTATCTCCCACTCTCTCCTTCTGTCTGTCTATCTGTCTCTCTCCTTGTCTGTCTCTGTCTCCCTCCTTGTCTGTCTATTCCCCCACTCTCTCCCTGTCTGTCTATTCCCAACTCTCTCCCTTTGTCTGTCTATTCCCACTCTCTCCTTGTCTGTCTATTCCCCACTCTCTCCTTGTCTGTCTATTCCCCACTCTCCTTGTCTGTCTATTCCCACTCTCTCTCCTTGTCTGTCTATTCCCCACTCTCTCTCCTTCTGTCTGTCTATTCCCCACTCTCTCCTTGTCTGTCTATTCCCCACTCTCTCCTTGTCTGTCTATTCCCCACTCTCCTTGTCTGTCTATTCCCCACTCTCCTTGTCTGTCTATTCCCCACTCTCCCTTGTCTGTCTATTCCCCACTCTCTCCTTGTCTGTTTATTCCCCACTCTCCTTGTCTGTCTATTCCCCACTCTCTCCTTGTCTGTCTATTCCCCACTCTCCTTTGTCTGTCTATTCCCACTCTCTCCTTGTCTGTCTATTCCCACTTCTCCTTGTCTGTCTATTCCCACTCTCTCCTTTTTTGTCTGTCTATTCCCACTCACTCTCTCTCTGTCTGTCTATTCCCCACTCTCTCCTTGTCTGTCTATTCCCCACTCTCTCCCTGTCTGTCTATCTCCCACTCTCTCCTGTCTGTCTATTCCCCACTCTCTCCTTGTCTGTCTATTCCCACTTCTCCTTGTCTGTCTATTCCCCCACTCTCTCCTTGTCTGTCTGTCTCTCTAATTTCCTTGTCTGTCTATTCTCCACTCTCTCCTTGTCTGTCTATTCCCCACTCTCTCCTTTGTCTATTCCCCACTCTCTCCTTGTCTGTCTATTCCCCACTCTCTCCTTGTCTGTCTATTCCCCACTCTCTCCTTGTCTGTCTATTCTGTCTCCTCTGTCTGTCTATTCCCCACTCTCTCCTTGTCTGTCTATTCCCACTCTCTCCTTGTCTGTCTATTCCCCACCCTCTCCCTGTCTGTCTATTTCACTCTCTCCTTGTCTGTCTATTCCCACTCTCTCCTTGTCTGTCTATTCCCCACTCTGTCTGTCTATTCCCCACTCTCTCCTTGTCTGTCTATTCCCCACTCTCTCCTTGTCTGTCTATTCCCCCACTCTCTCCCTCTGTCTGTCTATTCCCCACTCTCTCCTCTGTCTGTCTATTCCCCACTCTCTCCTTGTCTGTCTATTCCCCACCTCCCTCTGTCTGTCTATTCCCCACTCTCTCCCTGTCTGTCTATTCCCCACTCTCTCCTTGTCTCTCTCTTTCCCGCCCTCTCTCTCTCTTCCCCCACTCTCTCTCTCCTTGTCTCTCTCTCTTTCCACTCTCTCTCCTTGTCTGTCTCTCTCTCTCTCTTTCCCCCACTCTCTCCTCTTTGTCTGTCTCTCTCTCTCTTTCCCCCACTTTTGTCTGTCTCTCTCTCTCTCTCTCCCCCACCTCCCTCTCCTTGTCTGTCTCTCTCTCTCTCTCTTTCCCCCACTCTCTTCCTTCTATCATTCTTTCTCTCTACTCTCTCTCATTTTCTCAATCTCTGTTTTTCTTGCTCCCACTTGCCTCTCTCTATCTCTGCCTCTTGCCTTCTTTCTTTCTTTCTCTCACTTATTTTCTGTCTTGCTTTCTCTCACTCTCACTAACCAGTTCTCTATATTGATTCCTGCTTGATTGATTTTATGAAATGTCAAATAATAGTAGGTTATTTAATACAACATTTTCGCATAGGGTCACCCAGTGGGGATTGAACTCACTACTATGTCTTATCAGCAATACAACAAATACAATATATAGTGTTGAAAATTTGTAATATTCATGGAACAGAGAGCTTACTACTGGGAACTTGTGGGTATAAATAGTGTGGATATAGAAATAGTGATAAGCAATTTACGAATTAGAAGAGAATGTTTATCACTCGAAAAATTCATAATTTTATTGTAATTAAGTTAAAGAAAAAATTTTAAGATCTGACTCTGTAAATAAAGCCTCAGAAAACACCAACTTAAAAAGTGGTATGCACCCTCATATGGCAGCAGTATTCAATGCATGGATGAACGTTAGAATTATAAGCATGCAAGATGGATTCTGATAAGAAAAATGATCTGGTGTAACACAGGATGTGCGTTGTGGTACAGTGGATGTCGGCTCGGAACCAGAAACCGGGGAGCCGAGTTCAAATTCCAGTTGAATCCATTGTATTCACTTACGCGCAAATACCCTTGGGAAAGGTATTAATCCGTCTCTTCCTTCCAGTTATGGATTAAATAGCAGGACAGATTGGGTTCTATAGCCTTGATCGGCAACCAGTCTACCGCAGTAAGCAATGGCAACCTACTGCGGGATAATCTTCTGCCCAGTCAGTCATGTCTCTTTCGAGACATGATCACCCAAGTTAATAAGACAGGAGATGACTATTGGAATGTTATGAGGAGTGAGAGGTTGCAGGGAGTGTCAGGAAGAGAGTACTGATGAGAGTCGGGTGGATGTAGAAAAGCATGACAGAGAGGATGTAAGTTAGTAAGACAGGAGATGACTATTGACTTTACATTTGAATTTTTGAAGATCGTAACTGTCAGGAAAGCAAGTATGCGGAAGAGAATTCCACGGGCGGGAAGTGCGAGAAAAGAAGCTGATGGAGTAGAATTTGCGTTTACAATCTCAGCATTTTGGTCGTTATGCCCCTTGACTGAGTGACTGTAACACAGTGAACTAACGTTCCTAGCAATAGACATAGCATTTCATACATTATAATCATTTCACTTCATGTTGGTGGAAAACATGAGCCCAACAAAGCGCTCACCTGGAGGTTAGCATCAGCCATGCTGATTAAAAAAAAAAATAGCTGTTTAATTTTGGAGGTGTTACAATTTAGCTTAAGCTAAACCATTCTTAGCCCCAATAAACAACTGCTAATTCAGTTGTAATTAAAAATGAACAAGTGTTCTTTTTACCAACTTTCAGACGATAACTGGAGGTGTGGGGGGGAGGTAGAGGATGAGATTTTGAATCCTGGGACTTTTGTATCTATTTGAGCTATTCAATCTTCTATAATTAATTTGACCAAACCTCATACCAAGTTAGAAGGAAGTAGACTGTGTTTAGAACTGGACTTAAAATCCTGAGACTTTTGTGTTTCTAGAATTCAGTTTGCTGTAATAAAAAAAAAAGAAAAAAAAGTTATTTTTCTGACCAAACCAAACTTCTCTGACCAATTTTTTCTGACCCTACTGCTGCTTCATGATCTGAACTTTTTTCTCATATCTGTGTAATGTTTGATTAAACAAAAGCTTGGCTGTTTTTGTTATTTTTATTCATTAATAGACGTCATTTCATTATGCCCTCATCTCCCAGATTAGTTTTGTGTCAAGAATGAAATAAAAAAAAAAACATAAATAAATAAAAGAATTGATCTTTTAAAACAAATGTCAAATGTCCAAAATGGGTCACAAATCGACTGTTATCGAATACAATGATGAAAAAGATTACATTGACAATAAACAAAAATATCTTTAGGAATAATGAAGAAATAAGAGAGAAAGTTAGATGAACTTATTGAGTTTGGAGCTGAATTTTCACTTAAATTGTGCTTGAGCCATGTCATGAATTTTCGCTGCATCGTGCATTAAGAAAAAAAGAATGTTGTGAAATATTTTTCTTTGTAAAATAACTTTTTTTCTTTTTTCTTTTTTCTTTTTTTGCATCAATTAGCCACAGTAAATTATAGATGCACCTATGTATTTAAAAAAAAAAGTTGAATTATTGTTTTAAAATAGATGAGCAATTATTAGTATCCTTTTTTCTTTAAGAATCAGAAATTTACTTCTTGATTTTCAGTTCACTCATATTGAGAATATATTAGGCCTATTATATGTATAATGTAAATGTATTGCTAATGATTTTACTGTAGGAATGCATTGGGAATCAGGAAGAAAGGGATTGTCAGTGGTCAGGAATGAATGCAAGCATTACTGATAGAATAGGGCTATTATATGTATAATGTAAATGTATTGCAAATGATTTTACTGTAGGAATGCATTGGGAATCAGGAAGAAAGGGATTGTCAGTGGTCAGGAATGAATGCAAGCATTACTGATAGAATAGGGCTATTATATGTATAATGTAAATGCATTGCTAATGATTTTACTGTAGGAAAGCAATGAAAATCAGGAAGAAAGGGATTGTCAGTGGTCAGGAATGAATGCAAGCATTACTGATAGAATAGGGCTATTAGATGTATAATGTAAATGCATTGCTAATGATTTTACTGTAGGAAAGCAATGAAAATCAGGAAGAAAGGGATTGTCAGTGGTCAGGAATGAATGCAAGCATTACTGATAGAATAGGGCTATTATATGTATAATGTAAATGCATTGCAAATGATTTTACTGTAGGAATGCATTGGGAATCAGGAAGAAAGGGATTGTCAGTGGTCAGGAATGAATGCAAGCATTACTGATAGAATAGGGCTATTATATGTATAATGTAAATGTATTGCAAATGATTTTACTGTAGGAATGCATTGGGAATCAGGAAGAAAGGGATTGTCAGTGGTCAGGAATTAATGCAAGCATTACTGATAGAATAGGGCTATTATATGTATAATGTAAATGCATTGCTAATGGTTTTACTGTAGGAATGCATTGGAAATCAGGAAGAAAGGGATTGTCAGTGGTCAGGAATGAATGCAAGCATTACTGATAGAATAGGGCTATTATATGTATAATGTAAATGTATTGCTTATGATTTGACTATAGGAATGCATTGGAAATCAGGAAGAAAGGGATTGTCAGTGATCAGGAATGAATGCAAGCATTACTGATAGAATAGGGCTATTATATGTATAATGTAAATGTATTGCAAATGATTTTACTGTAGGAATGCATTGGGAATCAGGAAGAAAGGGATTGTCAGTGGTCAGGAATGAATGCAAGCATTACTGATAGAATAGGGCTATTATATGTATAATGTAAATGTATTGCAAATGATTTTACTGTAGGAATGCATTGGGAATCAGGAAGAAAGGGATTGTCAGTGGTCAGGAATGAATGCAAGCATTACTGATAGAATAGGGCTATTATATGTATAATGTAAATGCATTGCTAATGATTTTACTGTAGGAAAGCAATGAAAATCAGGAAGAAAGGGATTGTCAGTGGTCAGGAATGAATGCAAGCATTACTGATAGAATAGGGCTATTATATGTATAATGTAAATGCATTGCTAATGATTTTACTGTAGGAATGCATTGGAAATCAGGAAGAAAGGGATTGTCAGTGGTCAGGAATGAATGCAAGCATTACTGATAGAACAGGGCTATTATATGTATAATGTAAATACATTGCTAATTATTTTACTATAGGAATGCATTGGAAATCAGGAAGAAAGGGATTGTCAGTGGTCAGGAATGAATGCAAGCATTACTGATAGAATAGGGCTATTATATGTATAATGTAAATGCATTGCTAATGATTTTACTATAGGAATGCATTGGAAATCAGGAAGAAAGGAATTGTCAGTGGTCAGGAATGAATGCAAGCATTACTGATAGAATAGGGCTATTATATGTATAATGTACATGCATTGCTAATGATTTTACTATAGGAATGCATTGTGGAAGAAAGGGATTGTCAGTGGTCAGGAACAAATGCAAGCATTACTGATAGAATAGGGCTATTATATGTATAATGTAAATGCATTGCTAATGATTTTACTATAGGAATGCATTGGAAATCAGGAAGAAAGGGATTGTCAGTGGTCAGGAATGAATGCAAGCATTACTGATAGAATAGGGCTATTATATGTATAATGTAAATGCATTGCTAATGATTTTACTATAGGAATGCATTGGAAATCAGGAAGAAAGGATTGTCAGTGTCAGGAATGAATGCAAGCATTACTGATAGAATAGGGCTATTATATGTATAATGTAAATGTATTGCAATGATTTTACTGTAGGAATGCATAGGGAATCAGGAAGAAAGGGATTGTCAGTGGTCAGGAATGAATGTGCATTACTGATAGAATAGGGCTATTATATGTACAATGTAAATGCATTGCTAATGATTTTACTATAGGAATGCATTGGAAATCAGGAAGAAAGGGATTGTCAGTGGTCAGGAATGAATGCAAGCATTACTGATAGAATAAGGCTATTATATGTATAATGTAAATGCATTGCTAATGATTACCATAGAATGCATTAAAATCAGGAAGAAAGGATTGTCAGTGGTCAGGAACACTGCAAGCATTACTGATAGAATAGGGCTATTATATGATAATGTAAATGTATTGCTAATGACTTTACTATAGGAAATGCATTGGAAATCAGAAGAAAGGGATTGTCAGTGGTCAGAATGAATGCAAGCATTACTGATAGAATAGGGCTATTATATGTATAGCTAATGAATGTATTGCAAAATGATTTTACTGTAGGAATGCATTGGGAATCAGGAAGAAAGGGATTGTCAGTGGTCAGGAATGAATGCATTACTGATAGAATAGGGCTATTATATGTATAATGTAAATGTCATAAATGATTTTACTGGGGAATGCATTGGGAACGGGAAGAAAGGGATTGTCAGTGGTCAGAATGAATGCAAGCATTACTGATAGAATAGGGTTAATATATGTATAATGTAAATGCATTGCTAATGATTTTTACTGTAGAAAGGCAATGAAAATCAGGAAAGAAAGGGATTTTTATTTATGGTCAGGAATGAATGCAAGCATTACTGATAGAATAGGGCTATTATATGATAATGTAAATGCATTGCTAATGATTTTTACCATAGGAACGCATTGGAAATCAGGAAGAAAGTTAGGATTGTCAGTGGGTCAGGAATGAAGGCAAGCATTACTGATAGAATAGCTATTATATGTATAATGTAAATGCATTGCTAATGATTTTACTATAGGAATGTATTGAAATCAGGAAGAAAGGGATTGGCTTAGTGGTCAGGAATGAATGCAAATATATTACTGATAGAATAGGGCTATTATATGTATAATGTAAATGCATTGCTAATGATTTTTACTATAGGAATGGCTGAAACTGAAGAAAGGGATTGTCATGGCTTTAATGAATGCAAGCATTACTTCGATAGAATAGGGCTATTATATGTATAATGTAAATGTATTGCAAATGATTTTACTGTAGGAATGCATAGGGAATCAGGAAAGGGATTGTCAGTGGTCAGGAAAATGAATGTGCCATTGACAGAATAGGGCTATTATATGTATAATGTAAATGCATTGCTAATGATTTTACTATAGGAATGCATTGGAAATCAGGAAGTGGATTGGTTGGCCAGGTCAATAAATGAAATGCAAGTATATTACTGATAGAATAAGGCTATTATATGTATAATAAATGCATTGCTAATGATTTTACTAGGAATGCATTAAATCAGGAAGAAAGTATCATTGGTCAGGAATGAATGCAAGCATTACTGATAGAATAGGGCTAATATATGTATAATGTAAATGCATTGCTAATGATTTTACTATAGGTGAATGCATTGGAAATCAGGAAGAAAGGGATTGTCATGGTCAGGAATGAATGCAAGCATTACTGATAGAATAGGCTACTATATGTATAATGTAATGTATTGCAAATGATTTTACTGTAGGAATGCATTGGGAATCAGGAAGAAAAGGACACAGGTATTGCAATGAATGCAAGCATTACTGGATAGAATAGGGCTATATACAATGTAAATGGCTGGCAAATGATTTTACTGTAGGAATGCATTGGGAATCAGGAAGAAAGGGATTGGTTGGGGTGTCAGGAATGAATGCAAGCATTACTGATAGAATAGGGCTATTACATGTATAATGTAAATGCATTGCTAATGATTTTACTGTAGGAAAGCAATGAAATCAGGAAGAAAGGATTGTCAGTGGTCAGGAATGAATGCAAGCATTACTGATAGAATAGGGCTATTATATGTATAATGTAAATGCATTGCTAATGATTTTACTATAGGAATGCATTGGAAAATCAGGAAGAAAGGATTGTCAGTGGTCAGGAATGAAGGCAAGCATTACTGATAGAATAGGGCTATTATGTATAATGTAAAATGCATTGCTAATGATTTTACTTATAGAATGCATTGGAAATCAGGAAGAAAGGGATTGTCAGTGGTCAGGAATGAAGGTGTTATGTATTACCATGAATAGGGCTATTATATGTATAATGTAAAATGCATTGTAAATGATTTTACTTATAGGAATGCATTGGAAATCAGGAAGAAAGGGATTGTCAGTGGTCAGGAATGAAGGCAAGCATTACTGATAGAATAGGGCTATTATATGTATAATGTAAATGTATTGCAAATGATTTTACTATAGGAATGCATTGGAAATCAGGAAGAAAGGGATTGTCAGTGGTCAGGAATGAAGGCAAGCATTACTGATAGAATAGGACTATTATATGTATAATGTAAATGTATTGCTTATGATTTGACTATAGGAATGCATTGGAAATCAGGAAGAAAGGGATTGTCAGTGGTCAGGAATGAATGCAAGCATTACTGATAGAATAGGACTATTATATGTATAATGTAAATGTATTGCAAATGATTTTACTATAGGAATGCATTAGGAAGTGGGGATTCTCAGTGGTCAGGAATTAATACAAATCTGTATTACCTATATTATAATCCTGATTCTTATTATATAATGTGCAATATCTGTATTTGTTTTTTTTTCTACATTTTAAAAGACATTGCCGTTGTTGCTTTGACTTTAACTATACAAAAAATTATTTTTCTCTTTTGCAGGTGAGTAAATCCTTAAAGAATTGACTTATAACACTAAAATCAACATCAAGGTATTTTTTCTTATTTCTTCAATTTTAATCTTGGTGATATGATGTCATGTAATATAAATAGATTAGCTGGGAGAAGTAACAGGAAACACAGGATTAACCTCTACTCCTGTTCAAAAGCCCAGGTGTGCACAATATACTTTGCTCTATCCTGTTAATTTTCTTTCTTTTTTTCTAATGTCTCTTCATGAACAGTTTTAATTATAAACAATTCACGAACATAATTTATTAATAATTTTTATTTATAATTTAAAAAATACATGAACAGTTTAATTTTAAACAATTTATGAACATAATTTATTATAACAATTTATAAATAATTTCTGCTTATAATTTAAACAATTCATGGACAGTTTTAATTATAAACAATTCATGAACATAATTTATTAATAATTTTTATTTATAATTTAAAAAATACATGAACAGTTTAATTTTAAACAATTTATGAACATAATTTATTATAACGATTTATAAATAATTTCTGCTTATAATTTAAACAATTCATGGACAGTTTTAATTATAAACAATTCATGAACATAATTTATTACATTAATTATAACAATTTATAAATAATTTCTGCTTATAATTTAAACAATTCATGGACAGTTTTAATTATAAACAATTCATGAACATAATTTATTACATTAATTATAACAATTTATAAATAATTTCTGTTTATAATCTAAATAATTCATGAACAGTTTTAATTTTAAACAATTCACAAACATAATTTATTACAAATTATAAATAATTTCTATTTATAATTTAAACAATTCACCAGTAATTTTAATTATAAACAATTTATAAACTGTTTTAATGATAATCTTTATCATTATTGATACAAGGTTGGTCTGTTGTCCTCATCTTTATTGGTATTATTTTTCTTTTTTATAATCGTGTCGCCCCAAGCAAGGCATTTTACTGCCACTGTTGTGCAGGGTGTTACATAGGAGGAATGTTAAGGAGTGAGAGGTTGCAAGGGGTGTCAGGAAGAGAGTAGGAGAGGGAAAAGAGTACTGATGAGAGTTGGGTGGACGAGGTGGAATGTTATGAGGAGTGAGAGGTTGCAGGGGATGTCAGGAAGAGAGTACTGATGAGAGTGGGGTGGACGAGGTGGAATATTATGAGGAGTGAGAGGTTGCAGGGGGTGTCATGAAGAGAGTAGGAGAGGGATGAGATTACTGATGAGAGTGGGGTGGATGTAGAAAAGCATGAGAGAGGATGTAAGTTAGTGAGACAGGAGATGACTATTGACTTTACATTTGAATTCTTGAAGATTGTAACTGTCAGGAAAGCAAGTATGCGGAAGAGAATTCCACAGGCAGGAAGTGCGAGAAAAGAAGCTGATGGAGTAGAATTTGCGTTTACAATCTCAGCATTTTGGTCGTTATGCCCCTTGCCCTTTATTGAGTCTAATCATACTCATGTCTAATTTCTTTTTATACCAAAACACGTATCACAACTTCCTCTACTTAGCGAGCTTGACTAAACCGATAGAAGCACAGGGGGTTACATAGAGGGATTGGGTATAGGAAATGTCAGAAGGAGGCTGATAGACGACTTAGGATGTACATAGGGAGAGAGTTGGAGAGAGTGGGTGTGAGTTAGTGTGTTAGGAGAGACAGGAAAAAGACAAAATTTATTAAGGGCTACAAAAGACAGGAAATTGTCTATGATGGACAATATTTTGAATTGACGGAGCATATAGAAAAGGCAAGAGGTTACGGAGAGTAGAAGAAACAGATGGGGAGTGGGGACATA
The DNA here is from genome assembly GCA_037127315.1 of Ascarosepion bandense. NCBI lineage: Eukaryota > Metazoa > Mollusca > Cephalopoda > Sepiida > Sepiidae > Ascarosepion > Ascarosepion bandense. Next base: position 656,798 of record JBBBDQ010001754.1, read on the forward strand.
AGACAAGATTATGATTCAGGTCATAGTTGTCAAAAAAGTAGGAAACCATAAGAGGGATCAAGAAGCAGTTAGCATAGAACTTGGTTATGAGACCTCCAATCCGTGGTGGATTGGGGTAAGAAATGGCTCGTAAAATTCAATTCTTCCAAAACGAAGCTGCTGTCACTTAACCACCACAGAAAACTGCACCTCCCTCCCATTAGCATGGAACAGGCTTGCCTCCCAGAGAGTAAATCACTATGCCTGCTTGGCCTGACACTCTCAGCAGACCTCAAGTGGAATGACTACGTCGAATCCATTGCTAAATCCGCAGCTATGAAAGTCGGCTCTCTGTGCAGGGCCCGGAAATTCTTTCCGCCTGAATCTATCCTGCAATTATATAAATCCACCATCCGCCCATGTATCGAGTACTGCTGCACATCTGGTTGGGTGCCCCTTCTATTCTCCTCGGGGTTCTTGACAAAATACAGCGAAGAATCTGTAATGTGAGTGATACCGAATCGGCTGACCACCTGCAGTATCTCTCACCAGCGTGACGTGGCTTCCCTGTGCCTCTTCTATAAATACTTTCATGGCTTCTGCTCTGATGAACTTAAATCACTGGTGCCCCCAAGATGTGAATTTGCACGAGATACTAGATTGGCAACTAGGTCCCACCCTTTTACAGCGAAACCGATGAAATGTAACCGAATTTCTACTCCAACAGCTTCTTTCCTCGCACTTCCCGCCTGTGGAATTCCCTACCACATGCTTGCTTCCCTGACGGCTACAACCTCCAGGAGTTTAAATGTAAGGTCAATAGACACCTCCTAACACACTCACACCCACTCTCTCCAACTCTCTCCCTATGTACATCCTAAGTTGTCTATCACCCTCCTTCTGACATTTCCTATACCCAATCTCTCTATGTAACCCCCTGTGCTATAGTGGCAGTGGAATGCCTTGCTTGGGGTGACACGATTTAAAAAAAAAAAAAAAAAAAAACGAGAAGCAATTTCAATTCTGAAAGAGACCTATCTGCCATTATTAGATCCAAAGAAAAAGATAGATTTTTGTAATTATTACCACTGCCTTAAGGCCGATTAAATCAATATTGCATTTGATCGGGTTTGTTTGTTTGTTATGAAACACACCTATTCCTCAGATAATGGAGTCTCTCTCTCTTATATTAATAAGAGTTAACAGAAAGTTAACTCGAGAAGTTTTTGGGAAGTTCATGAGAGTTTTTGAGAGGTGTTTTTTTTTTTTTTTTTTTTTTTTTTATTACTAATTGAGCAATAATTTTTGTTGTTTTAGCGAGTAAAATTTAAATTTTTTGCAAGTGTTTTTTGGTAACCTTAGATTACTTGGCGAGTAAAATTTAAATTTTTTGCAAGTGTTTAGGAACTTTTGGGACAAGCTAATATTTAGCTCTGCAGCAACCCTACAACCACACCCTATCATAAGATAAATAATATCATCATCTCACTATCATTATGAGATTGATAATAAAGATATCTTCATCATCTCTATATGTTTTCTGTTGAGTGCAATCACCTAATGGGTTATTACCCAAGACCAAAGGCAAAGCAGAAAATAGATGAACTCTGTTTATACTAATTCTAATGTTAAGTGCTACTTAATATTTATAGTGTTTGTTTTTACATTGATTATACTCTCTTGACATAGGCAATTCTATACAGTACACTTTTTTAACCTCTTGTAAACAGGGTCTAGGATGGATCTTTTTAATAGGCTTTCTGATGAGCTGTGGCCTGATGTTGCTGTTACTACTACTACTACTACTACTACTACTACTACTATGACTACCATTATTCTTCCCCATTAACACTTAATTCTTTTTCCTGTGGTTAAGGAAAATTATTTTTGATATATGAGCTGTGCTTTTTTTTGGCACACTCTTTTTTAGATAGTGAAGGGTTAGACTATATCAGTATTCTTTTTAATTGTTCCTAGTGCTCATGTTATTATTGGAACTGTGTTTTTAAATGTAACATTCTTGCAATTTTTATTTCCCGGTCTTTATATTTTGTTAATTTATCATCATTGTGTTTATTAGGTTGAGTCAGAAATAATTTCCTTTTTGGTTTATCAACTTTATTCTTCAAAAAATAAAGGCATTTACTTGCCTTGCCAGGTGGTGTGCTGTACACTGTCTTGCCTTGCCAGGTGGTGTGCTGTACACTGTCTTGCCTTGCCAGGTGGTGTGCTGTACACTGTCTTGCCTTGCCAGGTGGTGTGCTGTACACTGTCTTGCCTTGCCAGGTGGTGTGCTGTACACTGTCTTGCCTTGCCAGGTGGTGTGCTGTACACTGTCTTGCCTTGCCAGGTGGTGTGCTGTACACTGTCTTGCCTTGCCAGGTGGTGTGCTGTACACTGTCTTGCCTTGCCAGGTGGTGTGCTGTACACTGTCTTGCCTTGCCAGGCGGTGTGCTGTCTTGCCTTGCCAGGCGGTGTACTGTCTTGCATTGTTATGGAGGAGAGTAAACTTTTTCATTCATGTATGCTGCCACTGTTGTGCAAAAAGTAAGCTATATTAGCATACTCTAAATTTATTCTAAAAATTCCACGTACCATTAGTAGTTATGCATGGTAGAGTAACGGATTGCAGCTTGGATTAAAGAGTTGGTGTATATGTATACATCTATATATACAGTCACTCCTCATCTATGAAACATTTTCTGTTCAAACTGGCTGGTCACTATGTCATACCTGACTGCTATTTAAAGCATACTATGCCTATAGGAGACACAGTGAAATAATGGATAATGGCTCAGATTACAGACTCAGAGAGCTAAGTTCAAATTCCAGTCATATTCATTACATTCACTAACATGGTAATAATCTTGGAAAATGTATTAATCTATCTTTTCTCCCTATGGCTATGGATAGTCTGAGTTATATAGCCTTGGTTGGCAACTGGTCTATGAGAAGGAAAACTCTGGATTCAAAACTGTAACCCTGGCATAGCACAAACAATGCAGCTAAGGAAAAATCACTGGCATTGATTCGATGATCCCAACTATTGTCGACTCTTTCCTTAGGATGATACATTTGTTATTACGATTGGTTTTCAAAACAACAATTATGACATAATATAAAAAATTGCTTGCTCAGCTTAAACGTCCTCAAAGTCATTGAAATCTGAGTCATCAAAACTTGGGCAGGGAGAAAAGCACAAATTAATAAAGAAAATTTTTTTATTCATTTTCACAACTGAAAAGTTTTGTGTTTAATTCATTTAATTTTTCTAGTTGACTTGTTAGCATGAAAACTCTTTTTATGATTATGCTGTGGGGAAAGTTTTTTGGCATCACTTACTTTTATCCTATTATCTAGACGAACATTTCTCAATTTTTTTTTTACCCTTGTAGGACCTTTGAAATAGTTTTTATATCTCTAGGAACACCCTGCATAAAAATCCCATGAAAATCTGATTTCAACATTGCTAAAGCCATTCTCTATGATTATTCTGATTTTAAAAAATATAAGCCAGGGGTTCCCAAACTTTTTTAGAATTGTGACCCACTATTCATGACCGCAGCTACCCACGCAAATTTACTGGGCAAGAATATATGAAAGAATATAAAAAGTATTGTTTATATGAATAGGTTAAAAAATTGATTTCCTTTTTACAATGATGAATGATTAAATTGAGAGCATGACCCTGATTTGTTAAGCTTGTCATAACAATATAGATTGATACAACAGCCTGGCAATGAATGCCTGAGTCTTGAATATAAATTTATCCAAAAATTATAAATTTATCCAAAAATTACTCAAAAATGAATTAGCCTTTTTATCACTATTTCTGATGGAAGCATTGGTGATCTCTTGCAGAATCTTAGAGTTCAGATGAAGAACACTCAGTTAAGAAATGCTGATCTAGACCAATGCTTTTCAACCTATTTTTTTCATCCCCGATCATACATAAACAACTAGTTGAACTTCTAGAACAGAAATTATGATAAGAAAAAGTTTTTAAAAAATAGAGTATATGTTTTACTTTTTTTTATTTTTTTATTTTTTATTTTTTTTTAATCGTGTCACCCCAAGCAAGGCATTCCACTGCCACTATAGTGCAGGGGGTTACATAGAGGGATTGGGTATAGGAAATGTAAAAAGGATGGTGATAGACGACTTAGGATGTACATAGGGAGAGAGTTGGAGAGAGTGGGTGTGAGTTAGTGTGTCTATTGACCTTACATTTAAACTCCTGGAGGTTGTAGCCGTCGGGGAAGCAAGCATGCAGTAGGAAATTCCACAGGCGGGAAGTGCGAGGGAAGAAGCTGTTGGAGTAGAAATTGCATTTACATTTCATCGGTTTCACTGTAAAAGGGTGGGACCTAGTTGCCAATCTAGTATCTCATGCAAATTCACATCTTGGGGGCACCAGTGATTTAAGTTTGTCAGAGCAGAAGCCATGAAAGTATTTATAGAAGAGGCACAGGGAAGCCACGTCACGCTGGTGAGAGAGATACTGTAGGTGGTCAGCCAAGTCGGTATCACTCACATTACAGATTCTTCGCTGTATTTTGTCAAGAACCCCGAGGAAAATAGAAGGGGCACCCAACCAGATGGGCGGATGGTGGATTTATATAATTGCAGGATAGATTCAAGCGGAAAGAATTTCCGAGCCCTGCACAGAGAGCCGACTTTCATAGCTGCGGATTTAGGAATGGATTCGACGTAGTCATTCCACTTGAGGTCCGCTGAGAGTGTCAGGCCAAGCAGGCATAGTGATTTACTCTCTGGGAGGCAAGCCTGTTCCATAACACAAACAAAACAGTTTTTTACAATTTGTAATAAAAGTATGATAATGAAAATTTTAAAAACTTAAACGTATTTATTTTTCTCTTTATAAATAATTTAGCATTTAACAAGATTTCTGGGTTTAAAGGTTTTTTTTGGGTTTTTTTTTTTTTTATAATCGTTTCACCCTAAACAAAGCAGTACTGCCACTGGGGCACAGGGGGTTACAATGAGAGGAGATGGAAAATATAAAAGAAAACAGAACAGGTGATGTTGTAGAAAAAGAGGGGGGTGGGAGTAGAATATCTTAAAGTGAATTTTTGGACTGATGTACTGAAATAAGAATTAAAATTTTGAAGATTTACATGTATTTATTTTCTGTTTATTACAATTCTGAGTTAGATGGTTTCTTGAAATATCTTAACAAAGTCAATTTTTGAACAGGCGTGCTTAAATATTCTTTCAAGGATTTTATCCATGATCAATTTTTTGTTTTTAATATTGTTTATTGCAGAAAAGCTTGCTTCACACAAGTATATTCTTGAGAAGGGACAAAGTATTTCTATTGCTTTGTTTTGTAATATTTGGAAATTCATCCTTAAGAACGAACCAAATTGATGTAACATCTGTATCTGAATGTTTTAATTGCAATAATCTGGCATTTAAGCAATTTAAAGGCGTTTTAATTTTGATATTGTCATATAGGAATAATGTGTAACTACCAACACTTGTAAAATGGTCAAAACCAGGGTAGCGTAACTGGTTGATATTTCATATATATATATATATATATATATATATATATATATATATAGTAACAAAGTTATAGTACACATCAGTTTTTTTACCTACTGTTCATGCATTTACTTTTATAAAGAGTGCTCGATACAATGTAGAGCATTATATTGTAATGCAATATATATATATATATATATATATATAAAAATTACACTACTGGTCATAATTATTGAGTCACCCCTGTTCTTTAAAATAAATCATGCATTTCATACTATTTTTAAGTGGATAATTTTAAATGAAAATATAATGGTTCTTTTGTATTCGTTACTTTGCAAAATTTTAGAAGGCAAGGATGCAAAGATGAACTTGTCTGAATCACCCAAAATCTTCTTCATTCTTTCATTGATGAAACTGCAATATAGGTAACAATCAAAAATAATTATAAATTCATTTGATGCACATGTTGTTGTGCAATATAGGTAACTATCAAAAATATTTATAAATTCATTTGATGCACATGTTGTTGTGCAATATAGGTAACTATCAAAAATATTTAAAAATTCATTTGATGCACATGTTGTTGTGCAATATAGGTAACTATCAAAAATATTTATAAATTCATTTGATGCACATGTTGTTGTGCAATATAGGTAACTATCAAAAATATTTATAAATTCATTTGATGCACATGTTGTTGTGCAATATAGGTAACTATCAAAAATATTTATAAATTCATTTGATGCACGTGTTGTGCAATATTAACAAAAGAACCATTCTATTTTCATTTACAATTATTCACATGGCAATTAAATACTAAAAAAATATGAAATACATCATTTTTTTTTAAAACACTGTGGGTGGGACCCTAATAATTATGGCCGGTAGTGTGTGTGTGTCTGTGTATATATGTGTGTATCTACAGAAAGAGAGTGTGATTAGAGAGTGTAGAATCTGGGAAGAATTAATGCCTGATGCACTATTGTTTGAATGTGTAATTATACTTGAATCTATGACTAAACAAAGTGCTTTTACTAAAATAGAAGTTATAAAACTAATGTTGAGTTCTGTTGAACCTCATAAGGTTATAAAGGAAACTGATGGCGTGATTTTGTTAACCCTAGCAAGGTTACAAAAGATATGTATGCTTATTGTGTTTTGGACTTCTTTTGAAAATAATTTAATTAACGACCTTATGAATTAATGGTCCCTGTGTTTGAACTTGATTTTTGTAAATGATTTAAAAAAATTATAGACTCAATTGGAGTAGATAGACTAAACTATCGCCCGGTTCACACTCCACCCTCATCTATTGAACAGGTGAAGAGGCTCATCCCTTGTTCCCTGTTTAGGATGTGGTTTCTGGCTTTCTCTTTTCCAATCTTTTCATTCTTTTCTTTTATTTTTTTTTTTCAATTGGGGTAGATAGACTAAACTATCGCCCGGTTCACACTCCACCCTCATCTATTGAACACCCTCATCTATTGAACAGGTGAAGAGGCTCATCCCTTGTTCCCTGTTTAGGATGTGGTTTCCGGCTTTCTTTTTTCCAATCTTTTCACTCTTTTTTTTTTTTTTTCAATTGGGGTAGATAGACTAAACTATCGCCCAGCTCACACTCCTCCCACATCTATTGAACAGGTGAAGAGGCTCATCCCTTGTTCACTGTTAAGGATGTAGTTTCTGGCTTTCTCTTTTCCAATCTTTTCACTCTTACGTAGCCCCCTGCATGTCAGTGGCGTTAGTGCCTTGCTCGGGGTGATATGATTAAAAAAAAACAAAAAAAACCAAATACTTTTTATGATTTATATCTGAACACAAACAAAATTTATGACTTGTAACAAAAAGTTAATTCTTAAATTTTATTTTTTTGTTTTTTCTAATTTAACTTTAAATGAGCTTGAATTTTTTTTTAAGGAAATCTTCTTTGTAAAAACAAAATTTTGGGCAGAGCATACTTTAAATCTTCTTCCAATGATTTTATCTGTCATCAATTTTTGTTTTGAATATTGTTTATAGCAGAAAAACTTGTTCTTTATATTTCTCGTGTGCAGTGTCATTTCAGGATGTTGGTGGTCATGAATTTCCACTTACCCCTATCCCGTCTCTTGTCACTATTAATATTTTTCCTCTTGGTATCTCTCTTAGACCCCACTCCACCATCCACCTGCTCAAGCCCATCAAGTAGGTCTCACACTATTTTCCCCTCTATTCATCCCACGAGTATCAGGTTTTCCAAGCCCTCTTTTTCTATTCAGTCAGTTAAGTGCCATATGTGATACATGCTTTTGGCGATCATGTCTCGAAAGAGACATGAATTACTGGGCAGAAGATTATCCTGCAATAGAATGCCATTGCTTTCTGCAGTGAGACTGGTTGCAATCCAAGGCTATAGTACCCATTCTGTCCTGTTATTTAACCCATAGTTGGAGGAAAGAGATGGATTAATACCTTTCCCAAGGGTATTTGTGCGTAAGTGAATGCAAGGAATTCAACTGGAATTTGAACTCGGCTCCCCGATTTGTTGTTCTAAGTTGATATCCACTGCACCACAACAAACATCCGCCTTTTTTCAATTCGTGTTCCCAAAAACCTCAGTTATTTTTTTCCTGGTGCCAATTACAAGTTTCCCTTTTGCTTACATGAAACCAATAAAATATAAATGCAAATTCTACTCCAGCAGCTTCTTTTCTCGCACTTTCCGCCTGTGGAATTCCCTTCCGTTTACTTGCTTCCCCGGCACCTACAATCTCCAAGAATTTAAATGTAAAGTCAATACTCATCTCCTATCTCACTAACCTGCATCCTTTCTCTTATGCTCCTTTCTCCGTCCACTCCACTCTCATCAGTATTCTTATTTTCTCATACCCACTTCCTGACACCCCCTATAATCTGTCACTGTTTCTCATAACTTTCCTCCTATGTAACCGCCTGCAAAACAGTGGCAGTAAAATGCTTGCTTGGGGTGATATGATTATAAAAAAAAATAATTATCTCCATAACCTTACCGTTGCTCACATGTTCTGTCCATGGTATCCTCAGCATCCTTCTGTAGAACCACATATCTGTTGCTTTGAGTCTCCTTCATCCTTGAGATCGTCCAGCATTCACTGCTGTATAGGAAGATAGATGTTACATCACATTCCTGTACTCTTTTCTTTGTCTTTAATGTGATCTTCCTCCCTCTCAATACTCTGCTTAGCCTTTATTTCATAGACAAGAGGTTCATCCTTTGTTACCTGTTCCTTCTGAAGTCTTCACAGTGTCTTTCACTCTCAGTAATCCTTTGTGTCTTAGTGGCATTATTCCCTTGTTTGGAGTGAATTGATTAAAAAGAAAAAAATGATGTATATATTCTATTATAACAATGATATACTTATCTAATCTAAATCTATCTAAACTTATTTATAAATTGAACTTTGTCTGTGTGTGTGTGTGTCCATTACTTATAGACCCTGAAACGGCTAAACCGATTTTCTTGAAAATTTACACAGTTGTACTATAAGCGTCTGCGAGTGTTCTTAGCTAGGTTTTGTGTTGAGGTACCCCCGATAAATATCGAAAATCAATAATAAAAAAATTGGGTTATAGAAGGAGTGGTCTGATTTTAATCAAATTTGATACATTCATAGACAAAGACATAAGAAACGATATTCAGAAGTTTCAAGGTTTCAGTTCTTACAATAGTGTAGAAATCAATAATATATATATATATATATATATATATATATATATATATATAGAAGGTAAGATAACAGGTCTGATCAAAATCAGTTTTTCAGCCCTTTTATTTTAGTTTTTGCTTCAGGTTTGGCTCTAAGTTGGTATAATTGTAGTTCTTAGTACCAGCCATGATACCATTTAGTCAGAGGACTTATTTAACCGTCAAAAATTCAGTTTACAATGAAAAAAACTTATTTGATATCGATAGCAGGAAATGAAAATTTGACTTACATCCATTCATTTTTTTTCAGCCTATGGTTTCGCTTTAACTGAAAACAACTATTGCTTTTTAGTTTTTCGTGCCAACGTCCAAAGAGTCTGATCTCCAGGACCATGGATTAGTTTTAAAGCTTTCATTACACCCGAGCAACACTGGGTTATACTGCTAGTATATATATATATATATATATATATATATATATATATATATATATGGTGCGATTGGTAAATTGTCGCAATTACTTTATTATTTCAAATATTCTTTATGCTGGGTCTGAGCACCAGGACCATGGATTAGTTTTAAAGCTTTCATTACACCCGAGCAACACCGGGTTATACTGCTAGTATAATCAATTTGAAAGGGTTTTTATTTTGATATGTACACTTACAGTGAAATAATGGATAGTGGTTTGGATTATGAAATCAAATAGTTGGATTTCCGTTTGGATTCATTACATTCACTTACATGCTAGTACTTTTGGAAAAGATATGAATCCATCTCTTCTCCCCCAATTTAGGGGTAAGTAGCAGAACAGGCTGGGTTTTATAGCTTGGCTGGCAACTTGTCTAGGAGAAGGAAAAAAAACTCTGAATTTAAAACCAGCCTAGAGTCCCCTCCCCCAGCTATGGGTTGAATAGCAGGACAGTCTGGGTTCTATAGCTTGGTTGGTTACTGCAGAAAGAAATGGCAGCCTACTGTGGAAAAAATCTTCTGCCTGTAATATAACAATCTGGCCCCACCCGAGGAAGGCCGATGCAAGCGAGGGTGTTTCCGGTCGTTGAAAGGAACGGATGTCGTTTGACCTTATTTCCGGCAGCAGCGGAAATAACTACAGAGGCAAACAGAACAGGTGTCTCTGAGAATTACGTGGGCGTGCGTGGGCGAGGCAAAACCGGAAGAAAAAGTCCCGGTTCTGGAAGATTATAAAAAGACCTCGGCACACGGATTCGCCAGTAGAGGAGCAACAGAGATCGGCCGGTGAAGAGAGACACAACAGATAAGACTACACTCCCGTCAACCCATTAGAAGCGCGCTCTCTCAATTCTCTGTTCCCTATTCTACACGGTTCATCGTCATTAATAAAAATATAACTTTATATTTTTATATATATATGCGTGTTTGTTGTTTGTCGATATATAACACTGCCTAGTCAGTGCCAACTTGAAAGAGACATGATTCCTCAAGTGTGTATAACATATGTCACTTAACTGACACTTATGCTTTGGACTTCTTGTGAAAATAATTTAATTAATCGTTGTGGGATCTCTCCCTTTTTGTATATGATAATGGACTCGACTGAGTGTACATATACTCCTGCCATAGAGAGAACAGCAGTTGCAGTTGGCAGTGGAGAGTAATTATAGAGATCCGTTACAGTTATCAGAGAGTTCCAAGAGATACCGAAGTTACCCACAGACCAGACCAGCTCTGTGCTCCACTTAGCTAGAATAATATACATGGATATACTATTTCCAATGACTTCACTTCAAGATTTGTATATATTTATTTCTTACTAATAGTATTCCTGGATTTATTAACTTGCATTCAAGTTTGTATATTACGTTCAATATAACTGACTTTTCTGTCTCCATATCTGTTTTTGTTGTTCATTATTTTATACGGTTCCTCATCTGGAATCCACGACATTAATGACCTTTTGAAAATTCCCACAGCACAGCAATATGCAGTGGCATATCAATTGAAAATCAATGAGCTATAAATTCTTTCTTCTTCAGGGCTTTCTTGAAATCTACTAAAAATTAATGAACAGATATAGATTCATAGAAGTGCCAATGTGAAATGTGCTTTCCATGAGATAAATTCTAACAGGAATTGAATCTGCATTTTTTTTTTTCAAGGAAACTATTGTTTGAGCCAGAGTGTCCTTTTACTAGTTCGGTCATAGAGGCTGTTTTGTCATAGCAACATTTGTATTGTCTATTTAAGGACAGCACATTTCTCATTAGAACCTCTATGAATGTATATCTGCTCATTTTAGTTTTGTACTCAAAACGTAAACAGCAATTATTTAAAAGGATTTTGTGAATGATTTTACTCCAGAGAATCAGAAATTGTCACTGACTGGACATTGTTATAAACAGTCCTTGCAAAATAGAATAATTATTGGAAAAGATGTTAGGATAATCCAGAATATATATTGGCAGCAAACCCTGGTCGGGTGCCCCTACTATTCTCCTCGGGCTTCTTGACAAAATACAGCGAAGAATCTGATACCGACTTAGCTGACTGCCTGCAGTCACTCTCTCACCGGCGTGACGTGGCTTCCCTGTGGTTCTTCTATAAATACTTTCATGGCTTCTGCTCTGATCAACTTAGATCACTGGTGCCCCCTAGGTGTGAGTTTGCACGAGATACTAGATTGGCAACTATGTCCCACCCTTTTACACTGAAACCGATGAAATGTAAATGCAATTTCTACTCCAACAGCTTCTTTTCTTGCACTTCCTGCCTGTGGAATTCCCTTCCGGATGCTTGCTTCCCCGATGGCTATAACTTCCAGGAGTTTAAATGTAATGTCAATAGACACCTCCTAACACACTAACCCTCCCATTCTCTTCAACTCTCTCCCTATGTACATCCTAACTCGTCTATCGCCCTGTGTAACCCCCTGCGCTATAGTGGCAGTGGAATGCCTTGCTTGGGGTGACATGATTATAAAAAAAAAAAGAAAACCAACCCCTCACTTTATGACCAGTAGGTTTACTTATTCCTGACTGTGGAATTCCCTTCCACACTATTGCTTCCCCCGACAGCTACAATCTCCAGGAGTATAAATATAAGGTCAGTAGACACCTCCTAACACACTAACCTGCTCCCATTCTATCAAACACTCTTCCCATCTGCCCAACCCTCATCCTCAGTATCCTTACTCATCTGTCACCTTCCTCCTGACATTCCCTATGTCTAACCACTCCTCTTTACCTTCCCCTATGTAGCCCCATGTGCAATAGTGGCAGTGGAATGCCTTGCTTGGGGTGATATGATTTAAAAAAAAAAAGTTGCTTGTGTACAGGTAGGAAGTGAATTCAGCAGGTATACAAAAATAGAAAGCGGAATTAAGACACGGATGTTTTTTCACTGGATCTATTCAATTTATACAGCAAAACAATTCTGAGAGAAATAAAACCGTTGCCAGGATTTGTCATTGGTAGCCATAATCTCAACAATATATGATACGCGGATGACACAGTGCTGATAGCAGACACAAAAGGACCTCCTACAGAAGGTAGCAAGAGAAAGCGAGAAGAAAGGACTAAGCATAAACTTCAAGAAAACTGAATGTAAGGTCATCAGTGAAAAGAAGACGCCAAAATGCCAACTACAGCATCTTTATGGGTGACTGCTTGGGAATACCAGGTACTGTAAGCTTGGATGTGTAGGTGGTGTAATGGATAATGGCTCGGAATTGGAAATTGGAGTTAAGTAATGTTAAGCCTGGTCAGTAACTAGATGGGTGACTGCTTGAGAATACCAGGTGCTTAGACGTGCAGGTTGTGTAATGGATAATGACTGGGAATTGGAAATTGGAGTTAAGTAATGTTAAGCCTGGTCAGTAACTAGATGGGTGACTGCTTGGGAATACCAGGTACTGTAAGCTTGGATGTGTAGGTGGTGTAATGGATAATGACTGGGAATTGGAAATTGGAGTTAAGTAATGTTAAGCCTGGTCAGTAACTAGATGGGTGACTGCTTGAGAATACCAGGTGCTTAGACGTGCAGGTGGTGTAATGGATAATGACTGGGAATTGGAAATTGGAGTTAAGTAATGTTAAGCCTGGTCAGTAACTAGATGGGTGACTGCTTGGGAATACCAGGTACTGTAAGCTTGGATGTGTAGGTGGTGTAATGGATAATGACTGGGAATTGTCAATCAAAGAAGTGAGTTTCATTTCCAGTTGGATTCATTATATTCACTTTTGTGCAAATATTCTTGTGAAAGGTATGGATCCACTTCTTCTCTCTCAAGCTATGGGTTAATTAGTAGAATTTGTTAATCATTATCTCCAAAATGTTCTTTCAATCCAAAAATGTTTTCTTGCTTAAGATATCCTGCAAAGAAAAGTCAATCACACTTTAGAAACAGTTCTTGTTTTTAATTCTAAGCTGGGATTTAAAAATTGTTAATCTTTTAAAATTGTGAAAATAATCTTTATTTAAACCAGTGACACCAAGTAGCAGCCGCATCCTGCCAGCAATGTTTGAATTAATTCCTGGCCATTAGCAACCCTTTTACTGAGATTTTCTATCTGTTCCTTCTGTAAAATCAAAACGGATGAGATGAAATCTCTTAGTTAAGCTCAAAGTTAACAGACTGAAATAAATCGAAGATCTGACAGTCCAAAGACAAGGATAAAACCATCTAAATACCAAAACCAAACACATAATGTAAAATGACATCTGGGGTTTAAAAGTTACCTAAGCTTTTTCTTCTCCATTTCAAATTTACCTTTAATAGTGGATTTTCAATTTAGTCTGACAAAACGCCACCAAATGTGTAGCATTCTCTGAACATTCAACTTGGAAAAAAACAGACCAATTTACTCAGGTAATGGATAATGGCTTGGAATTGTTAATTTGAGAGCCAAGCTTCAATTTCCATTAGGTTTGTTATATTCACTTATGTGCAAATACCCTTGGGAAAGGCATGAATCCACTTTTTCCCCCACCCCCATGTTATAGGTTAATTTGCAAAACTTTTATGACTAATTCATTGTGATCTCTAAAAATAAAAATCTTACAATCTAGAAATATTTTCTGGCTTTAAATAACCTGCAAAGGGTTGATAAACCATAATAAAATAAATTAATCAAAGAACATTCTTTTCTAGTTAATTTATATATGTGTGAGGAATATTTTGTATAGTAAAGTGTGTAATATTATATATGTGGATTTGTGAAGTAATGCTTGTCTGTGTAGGTGTATGTTCATATATATATATATATATATATATATATATATATATGTGTGTGTGTGTATGACTATTTACACTCTCACACCTTGATTGAGCACTCTGGAAGAATGGTAGACTATGAAAAACAGTAGCTACTCTAGCATCTACGCATCATTCATTCAGCAATGAATTAGAACACTCTCAGCTATTGGGCATGTGTATAATGATAATGTACACACTAAAAAGTCTGCATCCTTCTACCGAGTGCCCATAGCTCAGAGGTAGAATCGCTGACTGATGCCAATTCACTTGGGTTTCAATCCTGGGTAAAAAGCAATCGGCTGTCTAACCATACTGATGAGCCGTGATACAGCGAAACAGATCTGTCTGTGGATGACACATATATATATATATATATATCTCCAAGTGAATAAGGAACGAAGAAAATATTAACAACGTTCAAAACATTAATTTAAAACGGTGCTCAATATAGAAATAGAGCAATGAATATTTATTATAAATTATAGTTTAGAACATGTACAAATTATCATCTACTACAAAGTGTACATCTTGTTTCGACATTGAAAGGACAGTGTCTCATCAGGTAGTGTGAAGGGAGGTGGAAAATTCATTTTTTATATTTTGTGTGTAAACTTTCTCAACATGTCCATTAAACACCTCTTTCCTTCTCCCCATTTTTGTCTTTTTGTTCAAATTCTAATTTACAACTCCCAATTCTGATTTCTCATTTTCTCTACCCCACCTTACCTCTCACACAATATAAGGAAACAAATTTTCCATCTCCCTTCATCTCTCTTGTACGAAATGGCAACAAAGATGAGGAAAATAGTCCAAATATGGTAAATAGTGTAAATAATACCTCATCTCAGAAATATCAACAAATACAAAATTCTTTGCACTAGAATTTTATATATATATATATATATATATATATATATATAGAAGTGCAATGTCATTTTTTCCATAATTTTTCTATTCACATCACTCTACATGTACATTCATTGACACACTTTTAATAAACTGATCCACCTACCAATGTCAAAATTAAATCAGTATTATTGGTTTATTGAAGTATTGTTAGCTGTTTATTTTTAGATAGAAACGGATTTCCATTGAATATTTTCCAATCATCTTTCTGAGAATGTTTCATTATTCAGCTATAAACCTATTGATTTACCTACACACACACACACACACACACACACACACAAACACACACACTACTGGCCATAATTATTAGGCCACCCTAGTTTTTTAAAAGAAATAATGTATTTCATACTATTTTTGAGTGGATAATTCTAAATGAAAATGAAATGGTTCTTTTGTTATTATTACTTTGCAAGATTTTACAAGGCATAGAAGCAAAGATGAATTTGTCCAAATCTCTCCTAAATTTTCTTCATTCTTTCATTGATGAAACTGCAGTATAGGTAATTATTAAATATTTATTAATTCATTTGATGCACATGTTATTGTGCAGTATTAACAAAAGAACCATTCTATTTTCATTTACAATTATTCACTTGGCAATAAATTCTAAAAAATAGTATGAATACATCATTTTTCTTTTTTAAACAATGGGGTGGCCTAATAATTATGGCCAGTTGTGTGTGTGTGTGTGTGTGTGTGTATATATATATATATATATATATATATATTTTAGAACATGTACAGAATTTTTTTTTATATATATCCACTACAATTGTATATTTGTTTCGACATTGAAACTATAATGCATCATCAGGTGGTGTGGACAGGAATGAAAAGCCTCTTTTCTTATATTTGGTCAGTTGTGTGTGGGCTGTTGATGGGGGTTAGTCATAAGGGAATAAGTCTTGTGGATTGACTGTAAGAGTTTTGAAGAAAGTGGTGTAGGTAGTGAAGATGATTGATTAATGGGTGTCTGTGGGGTTTGTAGACAGATTTAACATTAGCAGTTAGAATGTAAGAATGCTTTTGTAGTAGGACCCCCTAGAAATGATACACCTTCACTGTACTAACAACACTTTTACATACACCACAAACTGTGACCTAATTTCTTAAAATTTTTTTTAAAAAAATTAAAAATTCTATAGAAAAAATCGGTTTACTAAATTCTAAAGTAAGGCTTAATATACATTAGATTAATTATAAAAAACGGTCCTTAATACATACACTAAACTTCACCTATTACCTTAAATACAAACATTTAATCTTTCCTCCTACATTGATCTTGGTTGCAGGTGGTGTAATGGTTAATTTATCAGAATAAAAAATCTGCAATCAGAGATCACATTTTGGTCAATTTCTTTATATTTACTTTTGCACAAATTCTCTCAGGAAAGTTATGGAAACCTTTTACTTCCCACAGCTATGGATTAAATAGCAGGGCTAGCTGGACTTTTTTAGTTAGTCTGGGAGAAGGAAGACTGAATTCAGTCAACCACCTGAAACTGTGAAAAGATGGTTAGATCTTGGTTGCAGGTGGTGTAATGGTTAATTTATCAGAATAAAAAATCTGCAATCAGAGATCACATTTTGGTCAATTTCTTTATATTTACTTTTGCACAAATTCTCTCAGGAAAGTTATGGAAACCTTTTTCTTCCCACAGCTATGGATTAAATAGCAGGGCTAGCTGAACTTTTTTAGTTAGTCTGGGAGAAGGAAGACTGAATTCAGTCAACCACCTGAAACTGTGAAAAGATGGTTAGATCTTGGTTGCAGGTGGTGTAATGGTTAATTTATCAGAATAAAAAAATCTGCAATCAGAGATCAAATTTTGGTCAATTTCTTTATATTTACTTTTGCACAAATTCTCTCAGGAAAGTTATGGAAACCTTTTTCTTCCCACAGCTATGGATTAAATAGCAGGGCTAGCTGAACTTTTTAGTTAGTCTGGGAGAAGGAAGACTGAATTCAGTCAACCACCTGAAACTGTGAAAAGATGGTTAGACCTAGAGTGGAAATACTATGTTTGTAAAACAAAAACCTAATGGATTTCAAAAAGTTGTTCATAATCCCCCTGGATTATTCAGAATGTTGTTAATACCAATGGGAATTAGATCCAAGCATGAGGTGTTATATATATATATATATATATATATATATATATATATATATATATAATGTAGGGGGGGTTACTTTTACGCCAAGTAATAAGGTGTTATCCAATCTTGTTTACTTAAAGAAATGACCAGCACATGATAAACAGTTCAATCTGTTAACATGCCATATAAGATGTACCAATGGAATTTTCTCAGTTTTTAGAAGTAATGCATCAGTCACATATTTATGGTGATCTTTATTTTTATTTATTTCTTTTCCAAATGAAGTTTCTCTTCCTTGGATCAGTTGACATTAAGGAAATTAAGTTGAAATTCTATATGAATTTAAGATTGTCTTGAGAATGAGCTTGATCAGTGGTGGATCTGTTTTCTGGGATATTGGATACAAATAAAAAGAAAACAAAGTTATAGACAGAAAGAAGAGTGAAAAATAAAGAATATGAAAAAGGAAAAAAGTTGGGCAGAGGAGCACAAAGAAAGAAAGCCGTTGGTAGCCGGAGGGAAGCCGAGGGCAAGCAGAGGAGTTGGTAGCCGGAGGGGAGCCGAGGGCAAGCAGAGGAGTTGGTAGCCGGAGGGGAGCCGAGGGCAAGCAGAGGAGTTGGTAGCCGGAGGGGAGCCGATGGCAAGCAGAGGAGTTGGTAGCCGGAGGTGAGCCGAGGGCAAGCAGAGGAGTTGGTAGCCGGAGGTGAGCCGAGGGCAAGCAGAGGAGTTGGTAGCCGGAGGTGAGCCGAGGGCAAGCAGAGGAGTTGGTAGCCGGAGGGGGAGCCTAGGGCAAGCAGAGGAGTTGGTAGCCGGAGGGGATCTCTAATTATAAAGAATGGAAAGAAAGAAGTTGATCAATAAAGACGTAAGAAAGAAGCTGACAGAAAGACGGAAAAAAAGATTGATAGAATGAGTGAAAGAAAAAGCATTAAAAAAACGTTAGTAATTAGAAACAGAAAGAAAGTTTGTGCCTGGAATGGAACAATTTATAAATTTGATAAATAGAAAGTTTGAGTTTTGTATAATGGCATATTAACCTCTGTGGGTTATTTAATGCCAAAAAGGTAGGGTTTTAAGGTATTTTCTTTTAAATATTCAGTTATAGTTAGAAGATTGATTTAGTCAGATTTTGATAAAAAAAAAAATTATTTTTATTATTTCAGAAACTGAAGATGTCTTCTAGTTTTGTATTCAAAAATGTGTTATGGTAATAATTTCTTTTCCTTCAAAAATGTATATTTTTTTCATAAAATTGTATTTTAATACTTTCCTAGTGTTTTGACTCCAGTTTGGAGGTTAACTATTTGCCCATAGCTGGGACCCTAACAAGTGCTACCACTCCGGGTCAGGGTGGACCTGGGAACAACAGCAATTAAGTGGTCGTTCCATACTCCTCACAACCTCCCAATCAGAGGCTTTGTTGCCGGATGCAGTTTACCGTCATACCCAGGACCTGATAAATAGAAAGTGATGATGAAAGAAATATGCTCTTTAGGACAGAAACAGAAAGAAAGGAAAACTGGTGTATAGTAAAATAAAAATCGACTGAAAGAAAGCCAAAAGCTGAAAGAGTAAAGAAATAAAGAAAACACCCATCAAGGTTTATTAGAGATGGTGTATGTCTCATATGATTTGGGTGATCATGACTCTCCACAACTTCTTATCCTTTGTAGCTCAAAGCAATGTTTGTCTTTTTTTACTAACCTTTTTCTTCTCTATTCTGCCATCCATTTATGCAACTCATTAGGTGCTTTCCCCTGACCCTCTTGTCTTCATTATGTGCTGTGAGTATTAAATTCTCCAAACCCTCTTTCCTCATTGTGTCCTAGAATTTTTAATTGCCTCTTTCTGACTTGAAGTATCCTCCAGGTTTGGGGGGTTGGGCGCAGAGCTAACAACCCTGCCCTTTAAAAAACAGTTTGTTACAGAAACAGCAACAAGAAGTTGCTGCCCTATGCATCATCTGTGTGTGATGGATAAATGATAACTTGAAGTATAAACATCTTTTTTTATTTTGCATTTCTTTAAAACGTACTCATCGTATGTTCAAACCAAAATATTTCCAGCATCCTTCTATTGATCATTTCTATTGATGTGTGTTGTGGTGCAGTGGATATCGACTCAGAATGACAAATCGGGGAGCCGAGTTCAAATTCCAGTTGAATTCCTTTTATCACTTACGCACAAATGCCCTTGGAAAAGGTATTAATCCATCTCTTCCCTCCAGTTATAGGCTAAATAATAGGACAGATTGGGTTCTATAGCCTTGGCTGGCAACCAGTCTACCGCAGAAAGCAATGGCAAACTACTGCAGGATAATCTTCTGCCCAGTCAGTCATGTCTCTTTCAAGGCATGATCGCCCAACATGTGTATCTCATATGGTACTTAACCTGGATGTGCGTTGTGGTGCAGTGGATATCGGCTGGGAACGAGAAATCGGGGAGCCGAGTTTGAATTCCAGTTGAATTTCTTGCACTCACTTACGCGCATATACTCTTAGGAAAGGTATTAATCCGTCTCTTCCTTCTAGTTATGGGTTAAAATAAGAGGATATATTTGGTTCTATAGCCTTGGCTGGCAACCAGTCTACCGCTGAAAATAAAGGCAATCTACTGTGGGACAATATTCTGCCCATTCAGTCATGTCTCTTTCGTGACATGAACACCCAAGCATGTATCAAGTACAATACTTAACTAACTGAATATAATAGTTTGAAACATAATTAAGGCTTCTACTGGGCATAAAGTGGGGGATCGTTTTTATATTGTTATGAAGTAATAAACTGATCCCCTTCTAAATACTACTCAATAATACATCTCTTCTCCTTCCAGCTATGAGTCAAATAATAGGACAGATTGGGTTCTATAGGCTTGGCTGGCAATCGGTCTACCGCATAAAGTAATGACAACATACTGTTGGATAATCTTCTGCCCAGTCAGTCATGTCTCTTTCGGGACATGATCACCCAAAGCGTGTATAATGTATTGCACTTAACTGACTGACTGTTTGCCCCAAGTCTCTTTAGCCATGAGAAGAGTCTCATTCGCTGACATAAAGGAATGATATTACATAGCAATTCAATGCTCTTTACTTATTTTCTAAAAAACTGAAATCTGTTTCTTAATACTTTTGCTTGAATGGTTGTTTTTACAATTCCAATAATGTACCTTCCAATTTTCATGATACATTTCCTGTTCTCTGTTAAAAATGCAAATATTAAAATTTCTGTACTTGCTCAATTTTGGTATCTCCAATTTTTAGTTCAAATCTAGTGCTGTTCCTGTTCTATACACACACACACATATATATATATATTAGTCATCCATATACAAGCCTGTTTCGCTGTATCACAGCTCATCAGTGTGGCTAGACGCATCCACTTGCTTCTGGCTGGTATTGAAACACGACCGATTTGGTATCAGTCGGAGTCGCTACTCCCTAAGCCATTGGCGCATGGAATCAGAGAAGGGAAATTTTAATGTGTTGTATATAAGCAGTGTATAAACACACCAGTCCACGAACGAACTCAATTCATTTGTGAAGAGTCACGCATATAGCAGAAGTGGAAACTGTTTTTAAAATTTTCTTTCCAGAGATCTCAATCGCAATGAGAGCATAATATATTAGTCATCCACATACAAGCACACACACACATATATATATATATATATATATATATATATATATACTAGCAGTTTAGCCTGGTTTCGCTCGGGTAGTTTAAGGAATAAGAATAAAAAACATGAATTTACATAGCAAATATTTACACAACATCCACTCTCGTCACTTTCATAGATATAAATAATATTGTAGAATGTCTTTATTGGATTAAGGTGGAAGGGGCAACATATATGGATAATACAAAGCGGGATGATCATTCTATATTATAATCAATACATAAACTGATCCCTGACTTTGTGGATTTGATAATATATATTTTTCTACCCCAAATTTTGGCTTTCTGAAAAATCTCAAGGTGTTGTTAGTGTTCTAAAATTTTGATCTACATCTGAGCACAACTCGCGTCAAGCTAGACGGCAAAATACAGATGGTAAGTCGAATTTATCTATCTATCTATCTATTTATTTCTCTATCTATTTATTTCTCTATCTATTTATTTCTCTATCTATTTATTTCTCTATCTATTTATTTCTCTATCTATTTATTTCTCTATCTATTTATTTCTCTATCTATTTATTTCTCTATCTATTTATTTCTCTATCTATTTATTTCTCTATCTATTTATTTCTCTATCTATCTATTTCTCTATCTATCTATTTCTCTATCTATCTATTTCTCTATCTATCTATCTATCTATTTCTCTATCTATCTATCTATTTCTCTATCTATCTATCTATTTCTCTATCTATCTATCTATTTCTCTATCTATCTATCTATTTCTCTATCTATCTATCTATTTCTCTATCTATCTATCTATCTATTTCTCTATCTATCTATCTCTATCTATTTCTCTATCTATCTATCTCTATCTATTTCTCTATCTATCTATTTCTCTATTTCTCTATCTATCTATCTATCTATTTCTCTATTTCTCTATCTATCTATTTCTCTATTTCTCTATCTATCTATTTCTCTATTTCTCTATCTATCTATTTCTCTATTTCTCTATCTATCTATTTCTCTATCTATCTATCTATCTATTTCTCTATCTATCTATCTATCTATTTCTCTATCTATCTATCTATCTATTTCTCTATCTATCTATCTATCTATTTCTCTATCTATCTATCTATCTATTTCTCTATCTATCTATCTATCTATCTATCTATCTATCTATCTATCTATCTATCTATCAAAAACTTACATAATGTCCACCCTCGTCACTTTTATGTATATATAGGAAAAAGTTTCTGAAATGTATCTGGAGTATTTAAGACTATTTATATACAGTAACATTACTCGTTTCACACATCTGATTTTTTTTCAAAAGCTGATTTGAAATATAGAGACATGTAGTTATGCCATATTTTTACAAAGATGCGAAACTGAATATGGTATATTCGCACAGCTTCAGTTGCATTTTCAACTTCTTTTTCCCATATACAGAGTGCCCCACTACAAAAAAAAAGAGGAAATTTTAGTTTTTGTCTATACTTTTGAGAAGAGCTAGTTGTTCAGACTGTCATCCTCATCTTTATTGCTGTTTACAACATTTTGGCCATCAGGTTCTAGGAATGGCTCAGAGGATTATGAGCGTTGGTTAGTTCTAGTGACTTCCATCTTAATAATTTAGAGAGTTAGAGTTAAAGGGAGATAACTACATGGCATCTGGAAGTGGCATCACACATGGAATGAGAATAGCATACCCCAGTGATCAAAATAAAGGGTTTGGTTTTAAATTTCTAGCACCTGAAGAAGGCCAGAGAGTACAACAGCTGAAACATAGCAATAAAGATATGGACAACAGTCCAAACAATGTGAATAAAGGAAATTTGAGATTTACTGTATGATGAAAAAAAAAAAAATTAACTGACATGTAAAAAAGAAAATTAAAATGTTCAGTTTTGTCTAACAATTGTTTTTATGCTGTTCTAATCTATTAAATTTCTATTCTTTGCTTCTGTTTGAAATGACTGTAAGAAAAATTCCAAAAATTTAATAAAATCTATTAAATTTCCTGGGTTTTTATAGGACATTTTTACCCATGTGAGATTCATAAAAACCTGACTTTATATACCCTGACATGGTGTAGTGGGTATCCTATACTTTTGGCCTTGTGCCACATCTAAGCAGTACTTATAAAATCAATATATATATATATATATATATATATATATATATATATAAAACATAGTACACTTGGTATGTAATCCAGGTAAATTCCAAAGAGACGAACTCGAGAGAACTCAGTGTTAAATTCGTTTATTTTATTTAACAGAGTAATATTTTATAAAGGATTTTCTATTATTACCTTGGATAATACATATTTCACCGCTTTGATATTCTTAACACGGTATATACACACACACACACACACATATATATATATATATATATATATATATATATATATTCCCTGACATGGTGTAATGGTTATCAAGCTTGTCTTGCTAAAACCTGTTACAACTGAGTAGTGAGTTCGATCCCCAGTGGGTATCCTATACTTTTGGCCTTGTGCCACATCTAAGCAGTACTTATAAAATCAATATATATATATATATATACACACATTTAGAATGCAATCACTCTAATGATTGAGGGATATGTGTAAAACTAATGAGTAACATAATGTAACGTGAATTAAAACACTTAATGCATTTTTTCGTCATTTCAGTCCAAGAAAGGCAAAAAAAGTCACTAGAATTCAAAGGGGATTACTGAATGTGAGAGAATATAAGAAAAATAAAATATCAAAGACAGGGTACACTAAAAGAACACCAATTAAAATGATGGAAGAAAATGATTTAAATTTTCACCGATCCAAGTTGGCGCGGATGCAAGATGTGTGACAGAATCTGAGAGAAAACATTAAGGATAGCGTCTAATAAAAGGATTTTAGAAGACAATTACAACTGATATCACATTGAAACTTTAGAAGTCCAAAGTTAATTAGAAAACAAGAAGCTGGAAGAGTGAGAAGTGCAAGAAAAAAAAACTATTAGTGTAGCTCTTTGGGTTACATTGTGCCATTTCAACTGTGAAATGATAAGACCTTGCTGTCAATATAATACTGTGCTTAAATTCATGAAGTCCTAGTTAGCATAGGGAGGCACAGAGTAATAGATAGCAGCTCAGATTGAGGAATCAGAAAGCCAAATTGGAATTCCAGTCATGTTCATTACATTCACTTACATGCTAATATTCTTAGAAAAGGCAGACACCCAACTCTCTCTTTTTTTTTTTTTTTTTTTCTTACTATGATGTGTGCTTATTAGGAACCATGGTAGAGTAATAGATTGCAGCTTTGATTAAAGATTTGGACAGTCGAGTTCGAATTCCAGCCGAGTTCATTACATTCACTTATGTGCTAATACCCTCAGGAACGTTTTGAGTTCAACTGTTTTTTCTTTGTTATTATTATATGTGCTTATTAGGAGGCACGGTAGAGTAATGGATTGAGGCTTAGATTGAAGAATGGGAGAGCCGAATTCGAATTCCAATCAAGTTCATTACATTCACTTCCTTGGGAAAGGTTTGAGTTCAACTGTTTTTTTCTTTGTTATTATTATATGTGCTTATTAGGAGGCACGGTAGAGTAATGGATTGAGGCTTAGATTGAAGAATCGGAGAGCCGACTCCGAATTCCAATCAAGTTCATTACATTCACTTCCTTGGGAAAGGTTTGAGTTCAACTGTTTTTTCTTTGTTATTATTATATGTGCTTATTAGGAGGCACGGTAGAGTAATGGATTGAGGCTTAGATTGAAGAATGGGAGAGCCGAATTCGAATTCCAATCAAGTTCATTACATTCACTTCCTTGGGAAAGGTTTGAGTTCAACTGTTTTTTCTTTGTTATTATTATATGTGCTTATTAGGAGGCACGGTAGAGTAATGGATTGAGGCTTAGATTGAAGAATCGGAGAGCCGAATTAATTCCAATCAAGTTCATTACATTCACTTCCTTGGGAAAGGTTTGAGTTCAACTGTTTTTTCTTTGTTATTATTATATGTGCTTATTAGGAGGCACGGTAGAGTAATGGATTGAGGCTTAGATTGAAGAATCGGAGAGCCGAATTAATTCCAATCAAGTTCATTACATTCACTTCCTGGGGAAAGGTTTGAGTTCAACTGTTTTTTCTTTGTTATTATTATATGTGCTTATTAGGAGGCACGGTAGAGTAATGGATTGAGGCTTAGATTGAAGAATGGGAGAGCCGACTCGAATTCCAATCAAGTTCATTACATTCACTTCCTTGGGAAAGGTTTGAGTTCAACTGTTTTTTCTTTGTTATTATTATATAAAAGTTTATTAGGAGGCACGGTAGAGTAATGGATTGAGGCTTAGATTGAAGAATGGGAGAGCCGAATTCGAATTCCAATCAAGTTCATTACATTCACTTCCTTGGGAAAGGTTTGAGTTCAACTGTTTTTCTTTGTTATTATATGTGCTTATTAGGAGGCACGGTAGAGTAATGGATTGAGGCTTAGATTGAAGAATGGGAGGATTGGACTCAATTCCAACTGGGTTCATTACATTCACTTCCTTGGGAAAGGTTTGAGTTCAACTGTTTTTTCTTTGTTATTATTATATGTGCTTATTAGGAGGCACGGTAGAGTAATGGATTGAGGCTTAGATTGAAGAATCGGAGAGCCGAATTAATTCCAATCAAGTTCATTACCTCATCTGGTGCTCTTGAGTTCAGAATTGTTATTATATGTGCTTATTAGGAGGCACGGTAGAGTAATGGATTGAGGCTTTAGATTGAAGAATCGGAGAGCCGAATTCGAATTCCAATCAAGTTCATTACATTCACTTCCTTGGGAAAGGTTTGAGTTCAACTGTTTTTTCTTTGTTATTATTATATGTGCTTATTAGGAGGCACGGTAGAGTAATGGATTGAGGCTTAGATTGAAGAATGGGAGAGCCGAATTCGAATTCAATCAAGTTCATTACATTCACTTCCTTGGGAAAGGTTTGAGTTCAACTGTTTTTTCTTTGTTATTATTATATGTGCTTATTAGGAGGCACGGTAGAGTAATGGATTGAGGCTTAGATTGAAGAATGGGAGAGCCGAATTCACCCAATCAAGTTCATTACATTCACTTCCTTGGGAAAGGTTTGAGTTCAACTGTTTTTTCTTTGTTATTATTATATGTGCTTATTAGGAGGCACGGTAGAGTAATGGATTGAGGCTTAGATTGAAGAATGGGAGAGCCGACCGATCCCAATCAAGTTCATTACATTCACTTCCTTGGGAAAGGTTTGAGTTCAACTGTTTTTTCTTTGTTATTATATGTGCTTATTAGGAGGCACGGTAGAGTAATGGATTGAGGCTTAGATTGGAAGAATGGGGAGAGTCAATTCGAATTCCAATCAAGTTCATTACATTCACTTCCTTGGGAAAGGTTTGAGTTCAACTGTTTTTTCTTTGTTATTATTATATGCTTATTAGGAGGCACGGTAGAGTAATGGATTGAGGCTTAGATTGAAGAATCGGAGAGCCGACTCCGAATTCCAATCAAGTTCATTACATTCACTTCCTTGGGAAAGGTTTGAGTTCAACTGTTTTTTTCTTTGTTATTATATGTGCTTATTAGGAGGCACGGTAGAGTAATGGATTGAGGCTTAGATTGAAGAATGGGAGAGCCGATTCGACTCCCAATCAAGTTCATTACATTCACTTCCCTTGGGAAAGGTTTGAGTTCAACTGTTTTTTCTTTGTTATTATTATATGTGCTTATTAGGAGGCACGGTAGAGTAATGGATTGAGGCTTAGATTGAAGAATGGGAGAGCCGAATTCGAATTCCAATCAAGTTCATTACATTCCATTTCCTTGAAAGGTTTGAGTTCAACTGTTTTTTCTTTGTTATTATTATATGTGCTTATTAGAGGCACGGTAGAGTAATGGATTGAGGCTTAGATTGAAGAATGGGAGAGCCGATCTGACACCCAATCAAGTTCATTACATTCACTTCCTTGGGAAAGGTTTGAGTTCAACTGTTTTTTCTTTGTTATTATTATATGTGCTTATTAGGAGTATCAGAGTAATGGATTGAGGCTTAGATTGAAGAATGGGAGAGCGATTCGAATTCCAATCAAGTTCATTACATTCACTTCCTTGGGAAAGGTTTGAGTTCAACTGTTTTTTCTTTGTTATTATTATATGTGCTTATTAGGAGGCACGGTAGAGTAATGGATTGAGGCTTAGATTGAAGAATGGGAGAGCCGAATTCGACTCCCAATCAAGTTCATTACATTCACTTCCTTGGGAAAGGTTTGAGTTCAACTGTTTTTTTCTTTGTTATTATTATATGTGCTTATTAGGAGGCACGGTAGAGTAATGGATTGAGGCTTAGATTGAAGAATGGGAGAGCCGACTCCGAATTCCAATCAAGTTCATTACATTCACTTCCTTGGAAAGGTTTGAGTTCAACTGTTTTTTCTTTGTTATTATATGTGCTTATTAGGAGGCACGGTAGAGTAATGGATTGAGGCTTAGATTGAAGAATGGGAGAGCCGAATTCGACCCAATCAAGTTCATTACATTCACTTCCTTGGGAAAAGGTTTGAGTTCAACTGTTTTTTCTTTGTTATTATTATATGTGCTTATTAGGAGGCACGGTAGAGTAATGGATTGAGGCTTAGATTGAAGAATGGGAGAGCCGAATTCCGAATTCCAATCAAGTTCATTACATTCACTTCCTTGGGAAAGGTTTGAGTTCAACTGTTTTTTTCTTTGTTATTATTATATGTGCTTATTAGGAGGCACGGTAGAGTAATGGATTGAGGCTTAGATTGAAGAATCGGGAGAGCCGAATTTAATTCCAATCAAGTTCATTACATTCACTTCCTTGGGAAAGGTTTGAGTTCAACTGTTTTTTCTTTGTTATTATTATATGTGCTTATTAGGAGGCACGGTGTGAAATGGATTGCGGCTTAGATTGAAGAATCGGAGAGCCGAATTCGAATTCCAATCAAGTTCATTACATTCACTTCCTTGGGAAAGGTTTGAGTTCAACTGTTTTTTCTTTGTTATTATTATATGTGCTTATTAGGAGGCACGGTAGAGTAATGGATTGAGGCTTAGATTGAAGAATGGGAGAGCCGAATTCGAATTCCAATCAAGTTCATTACATTCACTTCCTTGGGAAAGGTTTGAGTTCAACTGTTTTTTCTTTGTTATTATTATATGTGCTTATTAGGAGGCACGGTAGAGTAATGGATTGAGGCTTAGATTGAAGAATCGGAGAGCCGAATTCGAATTCCAGTCGAGTTCATTACATTCACTTCCTTGGGAAAGGTTTGAGTTCAACTGTTTTTTCTTTGTTATTATTATATGTGCTTATTAGGAGGCACGGTAGAGTAATGGATTGAGGCTTAGATTGAAGAATGGGAGAGCCGAATTCGAATTCCAATCAAGTTCATTACATTCACTTCCTTGGGAAAGGTTTGAGTTCAACTGTTTTTTCTTTGTTATTATTATATGTGCTTATTAGGAGGCACGGTAGAGTAATGGATTGAGGCTTAGATTGAAGAATCGGAGAGCCGAATTCGAATTCCAGTCGAGTTCATTACATTCACTTCCTTGGGAAAGGTTTGAGTTCAACTGTTTTTTCTTTGTTATTATTATATGTGCTTATTAGGAGGCACGGTAGAGTAATGGATTGAGGCTTAGATTGAAGAATCGGAGAGCCGAATTCGAATTCCAGTCGAGTTCATTACATTCACTTCCTTGGGAAAGGTTTGAGTTCAACTGTTTTTTCTTTGTTATTATTATATGTGCTTATTAGGAGGCACGGTAGAGTAATGGATTGAGGCTTAGATTGAAGAATGGGAGAGCCGAATTCGAATTCCAGTCGAGTTCATTACATTCACTTCCTTGGGAAAGGTTTGAGTTCAACTGTTTTTTCTTTGTTATTATTATATGTGCTTATTAGGAGGCACGGTAGAGTAATGGATTGAGGCTTAGATTGAAGAATGGGAGAGCCGAATTCGAATTCCAATCAAGTTCATTACATTCACTTCCTTGGGAAAGGTTTGAGTTCAACTGTTTTTTCTTTGTTATTATTATATGTGCTTATTAGGAGGCACGGTAGAGTAATGGATTGAGGCTTAGATTGAAGAATCGGAGAGCCGAATTCGAATTCCAGTCGAGTTCATTACATTCACTTCCTTGGGAAAGGTTTGAGTTCAACTGTTTTTTCTTTGTTATTATTATATGTGCTTATTAGGAGGCACGGTAGAGTAATGGATTGAGGCTTAGATTGAAGAATCGGAGAGCCGAATTCGAATTCCAGTCGAGTTCATTACATTCACTTCCTTGGGAAAGGTTTGAGTTCAACTGTTTTTTCTTTGTTATTATTATATGTGCTTATTAGGAGGCACGGTAGAGTAATGGATTGCGGCTTAGATTGAAGAATCGGAGAGCCGAATTCGAATTCCAGTTGAGTGCATTATATTCATTTACGTGCTAATACCCTTGAGTGCAGTATGAATCCATTTCTTCTTCTCTATGGATTCTATAGCCTTGGGTGGCAACCAGTCTAGGAGAAGAAAAACCTCAAAACCAGCCTGGATATGGTTGGGCTCTATCAGGCTATCAAAGAACCACCCATTCTATTACAGTTGTAGTACTTGTGGTACCCTTATGACTCTTGGGAATAACAGGATATGTGTGTACTTACCATAGAATAAATACAGGTTGGGGATACTCAAATCAAGCAGGTAAAAAAATTCAAATACCTGGGAAGTGTTGTAACAGAAGATGGAAAGTGCTACA
This sequence comes from Ascarosepion bandense, assembly GCA_037127315.1. NCBI lineage: Eukaryota > Metazoa > Mollusca > Cephalopoda > Sepiida > Sepiidae > Ascarosepion > Ascarosepion bandense. Next base: position 686,592 of record JBBBDQ010001754.1, read on the forward strand.
CAGAGATCCGAAGGTGAATTGGCATGGCGAAAGAAGCATTCCAGATGCTGATTAAAGTATTAAGAAACAGGATAATTTCACTAGAAACAAAGAAGAGAGTACTGGATTGCTACGTGCTGTCCGTCCTTCAATATGACAGTGAATGCTGGACAATATCATCAAAGATGAAGGAAAAACTTGAAGCAACTAAAATGTGGTTCTACAGAAGGATGCTGCAAATATCATGGATTGAGCATATAAGCAATGATGAGGTTTTGGAAAGGATGGAAATGAAAAGGAAATTAATCAGCATTAGGAAGAGACAGCTAAAGTTCCTGGAATATGTAATGAGGAAGGAGGGCTTGGAGAACCTGATACTAACAGGCCAGATAGAGGGAAAAAAGAGACCAGGGAAAGCAGCGGATAACATATTTGAAGGAGCTGATCAGGTGGATGATGGAATGAGGGTTGCATGGTGTAACAGGAGAAAGTGTGCTAAGAGCCACCAGAGATAGGGAGATGTGGACAGCCATGATCGCCTATGTTTTGAAAGGACAGGGCACATAAAAGAAGAAGAAGAAAGTTCATCAGAACAATTTTCATGAAAGTATTTACAGAAAAGGCACCGGGAAGCTACAGCAGGGGGAAAGTGGCTGAAGCTAAGATGCTAAGTCAGGACCAATAACAATGCAGATTTTTCTTTAGGTTTTATCAAGAATCATTAAATACATAGCAGAAGCCCCAGACCAGATGTAGCAATATTCAAAGCAAGGATGAATGGTAACCTTATAAATATGTGAGATAGATTTTTAGCAAGAAAAATTGACCAGATCTAATGTGATGTAGTTGTCATAGAAGAAATTATTAGCATATCACATCTTGTTACATGTACCTGTTTCAACTGTATTATAAAACTAATTCTATGTTCTGTTCATAAATGGTAAAATTCCAACACCGAATGTCTTTTGGTCTGAGTCATGGCAAGAATTTTCTTTCTTTTTTTTGACAGAAGCAAGATTTGATTATTTGATGTCAAGATCCAAGCCCCCAGGTTGGAATTATGAAGGAAATCAGGAATCAAATATTCAATTAATTTTATTCATTGGTATGGAATTAGTTCTTGAATGCCTTTTGATCAATTCAAATACATGTTTTTTAATATTATCACTGTCAAACATCTGCTTTCTATAGAATCATCAAGATGTTCAGACAAAAATACACATTCTTTTATTTAGGCTAAACATCTTCCATTTCCTGGAGGTTTCATTTTTTAATTTTATTTTATTTTTTTATTTCATTTCATCTGAAAGTTTAATACATGTAGAATTTCTAAAATAACTTTTATTTGTAACAAAGCAATACATTCACTCGACCGTTGATTCCAACATAAGTTGTTATTTTGGCTGATAGTAAACCCCCTTCTCTGTTGAAGAGAGTTCATGGAGGCATTGTGACAAGGTCATGGACTACCGGAAAGAAGCCTGCCTTGGTATCTCAGCTTCAGTCACTAATGTAGCTTTCCCATGCCTTTTCTATAAATATTTTCATTGACATCTAGATTTTATGAATGTAACTACAGTACTAGATTAGCAGTTAGGTCTCATCATTTTGCAGTTGTAATTGTTATATATAACCATAAGTACTAACAGTTCTTCGCTCACACTTCTCACTCATGGGGCTTTTGCTTTCCAATGTGATCGATACTGACTTGGCTGACCGGCTGCAGTCACTCTCTCACCGGCGTGACTTGGCTTCCTTGTGCCTCTTTTATAAATACTTTCATGGCTTCTGCTCCGATGAACTTAGATCACTGGTGCCCCCTAGGTATGAATTTGCATGAGATACTAGATTAGCAACTAGGTCCCACCCTTTTACAGTGAAACAGATAAAATGTAACCGCAATTTCTGCTCCAACAGCTTCTTTTCTCGCGCCTCCCAACTGTGGAATTCCCTTCCACATACTTGCTTCCCCGACGGCTACAATCTCCAGGAGTTTAAATGTAAGGTCAATAGACACCTCCTAACATTAACTCGCACCCATTCTCTCACTCTTCCCATCTACATCCTTACCTGTCTATCACCCTCCTTCTTACATTTCCTATATCTAACCACTGAGAGACAACACCTTCCCCTATTTAACCCCATGCCCAATAGTGGAAGTGGAATGCCTTGCTTGGGGTGAAGCGATTAAAAAAAAAAAAAAAAGTGGCAGCAAGGTCTCAATCGGCAGATTTTTGCTACCCAAGGTGCTAGCACTTGTTAGATCCGAGCTACCGACAAACATTTAACCCCCAAATTTGAATCAAAACATTATGAAAGTATAAAAATAGATTATTGTCGCAAAAATACCAGCAATACATTTTTGAAAAAAGAAATATTACCTACAATATATTTGACAGTCGACAAAAAAACTTTTAGAAAAAATGTCAGTGATCTAGAAACTTATTTCTTACAAAGAATACATCTTCATAAGAACCTATCTGAAAAAATCTTGTTGGTATTAAATAACTAAATAATAATATGTAACACACTAACTTGCACCCATTCTCTCAAACACTCTTTCTATGTACCTCCTTACTCGTCTATCACCCTCCTTCTGACATTCCTATATCTAACCACTTTTTCTCAGCACCTTCTCCTATGTAACCCCCTGTGCTATAGTGGCAGTGGAATGCCTTGCTTAGGGTGAAAATATTTAAAAAAAAAAAAATAGAAAAAAAGTCAGTTTTGAACTTCAAGAAAGATATAATTTATAATTAACTTTTTCCAGCATCCTAACATTTTCTCTTTTGTTGAAGATAAGGAATATGAAAACTGTCCATAATTTTTATCATCCTAAGTGCTTTCAACTACTTCTATATACCCATTTTCAAAGGTGTTTATGTCTCTGATGGTGTTATTTTTTCCCTCATGTTCTGACTGTTATGTAGTAATTTATTTTCTTTTGTTTTTGAAAAAGAAGCATTCATCCCAAGTTCTCATATGTTGTGCATGACTAGAAATTTTGTGAGCATTTTCTATTTTCAAAAACTTTCAATGCTCCATTTCCACTATAAGGTTGATGGTAGGAGAGAAATGTTTGATATATATATAGTACCTCCCAAATAGATATTGGAATATTGAAATTCTTACAGAATTCTTGAGTTTTCAATCAGAATTTTTCTTAAGGGTTCTTGTAAATAAAAAAGGTATGTATTTATTTATACAAATGTTATGGTATCCTATCTATAGGAATGGATTCTTCCTCTGTCAATAAATAATAACCTGCGTGACATTCAAGAACACAGCTGGGGCAGTTGTGAGGCAGTCAAGAGACTGTCATGAGGCAGTTGAGATGCAGCTTAACTATACAGTTTGGATGTACACGCTTATTTGCTGACAACTAACACTCGTATTTGTATATATGTTCTGTTATTTTAATACACTGGTTAAACCTATCTTCTTGTTTCCAGGTCTTTCTTCCTGGCCCAAACAAGCCACAACAACTTGGCGATGAAGATTCACCATAACAATAAATAATGTGTGCGTGTGCGTGAATAAAGACAAAAGAAAAACTTATCTTAGTCAACGTGTTTAATCCTTGATATCAGAGGATAAAATGTTTAAGATAAGTTTTCCTTGTTTATATATATATATATATATATATATATACACACACACACACACAGAGAAAGAGGGAGGGACAGATTTTATTACTTAAATGTTATTTTTAATGAATACTCATATTTGAGTTAAGTGGTATACGTGATACATGCTTGGGCGATCATGTCTTGAAAGAGACATGACTGACTGGGCAGAAGATTATTCTGCAGTAGGTTGCCATTGCTTTCTGCGGTAGACTGGTTGCCGACCAAGGCTATAGAACCCAGTCTGTCCTGCTATTTAACCCATAACTGGAAGGAAGAGACGGATTAATACCTTTCCCAAGGGTATTTGTGCGTAAGTGAATACAAAGAAACACTATTCTCAAAAAGTGTTCAATAGTATTCATGGCATATATATTAGATTAATTTTGCCATAAATAATAATTACTGTGTGCACTTAAATAATTTTTAACTTTATTTTCAGACAGAAATATCCCTGAATAATTAAAGCCCTTAATTAGGAATATGACAAAGCATGATCTTCCTTTATTTTTCTTGCATGAATTCAAACTTGGTTACAGTGCCTCCCAAATTTCTGCCAATATTAACAGAGCATGGGGAGATGTGTCCACAAGTGATCAGACAGTACAAAGGTGGTTCCAGAAATTCCGTACTGGTGATGAGAGCCTTGAAGATGAAGAAGGTAGAGGACGGTCATGCAGTCTTGACAACAAACAATTGCAATCAGTTGTTGAACAAAACCCATGTCAAAGTGTCAAAGAAATATCTCAGATGCTAGGTGTCAGCATAGCAGCAGTCTCGTGCTATATGCAGAATATTGGCAAGATAAAAAAAAAGCTCAATAAATGGGTTCAAGATTTCAGTGAAAAGAAAAAGAAAAACTTATTTGACATGATCAACAGTTTTAACAAACCCAGTACACACAAACTCTCGGTTACGATGACATGTAATTTTGTGCTAACGCTATTTGAAGTGTGCTTGATGCTCTTTTTTCAAAAACACCAATGATCCCTTTATTGACGTAATAGTCACTTGTGATGAAAAGTGGATCCTTTATGATAACCATAAGGTCAATGGCTTGATCTTGATGGGTCCCCCAAATATTTCCCAAATCCAAAATTGCATCAGCAAAAGATTATGGTGACTATCTGCTTATCTGCAGTTTGTGTTATAACACTACAGTTTTCTGGATGTCAGTCAGAGCATGAATGCAGAACTTTATTGCAATCAACTGCTGAAATGCATGTATGCCTTCAAAAAACAGGACCTGCATTAGTGAATTGACGGTATCCAGTTCTGCTCCATGATAATGCATGGCCAAATGTTGCAAGAATGATATTACAAAAATTTACAGACTTGGGATACGAGATTTTATCACATCCTCCATATTCTTCTGTCCTTTCACCTGCTGATTATCATTTTCGTGCACTTCAGCACATTTTTAAATGGTAAAACTTTTGGATCCAAATTAGAGGTGGAATCAGCTTCAAAGATTTTGTCGCATCACTGCCAACAACTTTTTCTCAACAAGGAATAAATAATCTCGTCGTTTAGTGACAGAGATGCATAAATGCTCAAGGCTTGTATTTTGACTACTTTCAATATTAATTTAAACTACCATTAATTTTTCAAGAATAAAATTGTTTCTGAAATTGGCCATTATTTTTGTAACAAGCTAATATATAACCTGAATTTTTACACACACACACACACACACACACACACATATTTAATTTGTTTAAACATTATTTTTTAATGGATACTCAGATTTGAGTAAATGCTTTGTTTTTATTATTAAACATTATATCTGTTTACATCTACTGGCACTGAATAATTGAGAAATTTTGTGAGGAAAATATGCATTTTCCAGCAGGATTTGAACCTGCATCCCCTAGGGTTAAAACTATCTTTAAATCTAGGGGACACAAGTTCAAATCCTTTTTTTTTTTTTTTTTCATATTGAGCAATATTTTATTAATACCACCACTCAGTGTGTGATATATAAGCATTCTCATCATGAGATCTGGGTCTGAATCTCTACATGGTTCATTTGTCAGGAAGCTGACGTCTTGATATGATCTGTCTGGGGTGGCGATCCCAGCATGCAGCACCTTTTGAAAGTGCCTGGAACGCATATGACATGTTGATCCAGGTATTGTGACTAAATTTGGATAAACAAAACTATTTAGAGCTGTCAATGATTGCGTTAGCCCAAAATTACATGTCATCGTAACCGAGAGTTTGTGTGTACTGGGTTTGTTAAAACTGTTGATCATGTCAAATAATGCAAACTTTCCCAAAAACTGTACTGAGGTCTGCTCAAATTAGTTGCAATATAAAGAACGGGAAGGTGGGATTAGTGGGTATTCAATAAACTCATGACTGAATGGGCATCTGCAGCAGGGATTGGATAGCCATCTAACTAGACAAACATACTATATGATTGGCTAGTCAGAGTGTGGATGACGAATATATTTTGCCCTCATTACGATTGAGCTCTTTAGAAAGGAAAATTTTAAAACATTTACCACTTTCACCATTTTGTCCATTACTCTTAGCAATGAGCTAAGTTCTTTCAGTGACTGGCGTCTGTATACAGAACTTATATGTAATATGCTAAAATTTCCCTTCTCTGATTCCATGTGCCAATGGCTTAGGGGTTAGTGACTCCAAATGACACCAAATCAGTTGAATTTCAATCTCAGCCAGAAGCAAGTGGATGTCTAGATCTAACAGATCTGTTTCGCTGTAACACAGCTCATCAGTGCGGTTAGCCTCTGATTGCTTTTAACCTAGGATTGAAACCCAACCAAATTGGTGTCAGTCAGTGATTCTACCTCTGTGCTATGGGCGTTTGGTCGAAGAAGGCAGACTTTTTAGCATGTATATTGTCATTATACCTGCCCAATAGCCAGAGTGCTCTATTACTGAATGAGCGATGAGTACATGCCAGAGTAGCTACCATATATATATATATATATATATATATATAATCAATTCACCCCAAGCAAGATGATAATGCTACTAAGGCAAGGCTTTAATGTGAGTGAAAGTAACTGAAATGACTTTAGAAAAAACAGGAAAGAAGGGTGATATATCCCGAAAAGGAATACAGTATAAAATGATCAGTTGAAGAATGGAACTCGACACCAGGAATAAGAAATACAGATTTATTGTACTAAGGTACAATTAACAATGATACACATATAGGCAAGCCACAGATTGGAGCGGAATCAACTATCGAATAGTGAATGCCTTTGCCTAAGACTTTTTTCCCTTGTCGTACCGCTCGTTACCGTCTTTTATAAAGTGGAGCATTCTATTCTCGGGGATGGCAGGATGTTCCACTATAACAAAGGGATAAACTAATCCTGTTCAAAAGGTCAGGGAGAAGTATGAATTGGATGATAGGCAAAAACGCACACACACAATTTGGTAAGGTTTCTTGTTCAATACCGTCAATCCTTATAATTGCAGGAATGGTTCTATCTCTGGTCATGTCCATCTGGCATTTCTTAGCGTGATCATTTGGCTGTCCCCATATAAGTAGTTCTGGTAAAACTGCATATCTATATAAATCATGTGACTTAATATGTTCCATTGGCATGTGTTGCCGTGAACTTCTGCAGTCAAGGTCATGCTGTCAAATAAACTATATACAAAGTTGACAGCTAATATTAGCATATTTTTAAATGTCTATATTTGTCTCTGTTTTTAAATGAAACTCACAGATGCTGATTAAATGTAGTCGAGCATAAGGTCGCAAGTTTACCAGGTGAGGATCAATCTCGTTAAGAAAATATTGGTATGTGAGTCAGATGCATTACTGCAAGGTGAGGTGCCCAGCACACCCATGTTGTGAATTTGCAGTCAGTCCGTTCGTGCATGTCTGAGAATGAGACTCCACTTTATTAATCAATCTGTATAAATAATTTTTGCTTTCCTAGAATAGCAGAGTTCAGAGATTGTTTCCTGGCTTCATCTTGTTGGTCGGTCAATTTGTTTCTTCGTTGCTTTTTTTTTTTTCCTTCTTCAGTCTACTAGTTATTCTGCCATTTTGATAAATTTTTGTTTTCTTTTTTTCTCTTTTCTTTTCATCAATTTGTCTTTCGCTGTCTTAATTCTTTCTTTTTCTTGTCTCGTTTTGTTTCTTTTCCTTTTGGTCTCTTTCTTCTTTCTCCCCCTTTCTCTTGTTTCTTTCTCCTCCTTTCTCTTGTTTCTTTCTCCCCCTTTCTCTTGTTTCTTTCTCCCCCTTTCTCTTGTTTCTTTCTCCTCCTTTCTCTTGTTTCTTTCTCCTCCTTTCTCTTGTTTCTTTCTCCTCCTTTCTCTTGTTTCTTTCTCCCCCTTTCTCTTGTTTCTTTCTCCCCCTTTCTCTTGTTTCTTTCTCCCCCTTTCTCTCGCTTCTTTCTCCCCCTATCTCTCGCTTCTTTCTCCCCCTATCTCTCGCTTCTTTCTCCCCCTTTCTCTCGCTTCTTTCTCCCCCTTTCTCTCGCTTCTTTCTCCCCCTTCTTTCTCCCCCTTTCTCTCGCTTCTTTCTCCCCATCTCCTCTTTTTCCTATTTCTCCCCCTTTTTTGTTTCTCCCTTTTATCTCTTTTCCTCTCGTTTATTTTTCTACTTTCTCTCCTCCTCCTCCTCTTCTCTCATTCTCTCTCTCTCTTTCTCTCTTTTTCTCCTCCACTTTTTCTTGCTCTTCTTTTTTTTTACACTTTTCTTTCTCTCTCACTCTTACTTCCTCCCACTTTTCTTTTCCTTTTTTTTCTTTTTGTTTTCTCTTTACTTTTTGAGCAACTCTACTTTCCTCATTTTTTTCCGGGATATTATTCCTTCTGTTTTCTTATTTTCATCAGACCTCCATTTTTTTTTTCTTTGATTCTCCCTATCGTTATATTTATTTTTTTATTATCCGAATTTTCTTTTATTTTTTTTTCTTATCTATTTTCCTTTTTTTTTCTTGGTTTTTGCGTTTCACCTCATTTTTCATTTTCCCTTTTCACCCTTGTTCCTTTCTCCTTCTCACCCTCGTTCTTTTTCCCTTTCTTCCTCTCCTTTCATCTCACCATTTTCCACCTTTAATAAATTTTTTTATTTCTTCTTTCAATATTCTCTCTATCTCTTTTTCCATCCTTCAATTTTTTGCCTTCTCTGTTCACCTATCTTGTCCTCACCCTCTCCCAACAGATAGCATTATTTTCACCTTTATTATTTCAAGTTCCATTCGGGTTTAGCAGATCCTGCTGATAATCTGTTTCCACTTCATAAATAAGCATCGAATTGATTACTACTTTCGCTTTTGTCTATTTTCCCTACTTTTTTTTATCATTTTGCTAACATATGTTTGGGCCTTAACGCTGTATCTGAGAATCGATACATTATGTTTTTGGTTCCATTTGATCAATAAGGGTTGAGAAACATGTGCATAAAAAAATAGGTTCCCAACCTAAAATGTCTTTCTTATTAAAACTTTGCAAATGTGTCCAAACCATTCGACATTATTTTCTATTTTAATTTCATTTGTAGCATATTTAGGGATTAGAACAAAAACTGCCTATCAAAAACGACAGGATTATTTACTTAAAGCTTGACACTTCTGTTTAAAATCAGGACATCTGTTCTCTCTCTACAAAAGGTTGGATCACTGTATTAGGCCAGGAAGTTTTTTCTTGTCAGAATCCATCTTACACATTTATAAATCTACCATTCATTTGTGCATTAAATACTGTTGCCATATCTCAGTGGGTGCTCTTGCTACTCATCTCAAGGATCTTGAGAAAATCCAAATGAGGATCTGCAATGTATTCAATCCTGGTTTAACAGATCTTTCTCACTGACAGGATGTGACTTTCCTCTGTCTTTCCTACAAATATTTTCACTCTGATAAGCTTTTTTCTATGAATTTACTCATGCTGCTAGATTGGCATCTAGGTCCCACCCTTTTACTATCAAAATAGTAAAATGTAACTGCCACTTCTACTAAATCAGTTTTTTTCTCATACTTCACACTCTCTTCTGTATACTTGCTTCCTGAATAGCTACAATCTACAAAAGTTTAAATGCAATGTCAATTTCCATCTCCTAAATCCCATCCACCTCTTATCAGTTCTGATGCATTCCCTGTACCTTGTTTTTTCTCTCACTGTAAGATATTCCAGTTGTTAAAATGTTGCTTCCTGTGTTTTACCATTGTGGGGAGGCAATGCTGGAGTGTCCTCTCTTAGGCGTATGCATGGACAAGGTTTATAAGAGATCAGTGGCTGCCCAGGAAGTACATCTCCCCTCTCCACTCCACCGATGTTGTCCAAGGTAAAAGTAGTCAAATACAGATTGGATTGGCATTGCTGCAAGAGTTGTACATAACATCAAACTGTCTTAAGGACTCTGACTCCAGATTTGTCTTCAGTGTTTACTCCTAAAGCCCCCAAAGCCTGCTCTGTGATTGAGTATGGCCGCAAGGCAGCAAATCAGTTTTCCTTCTCTTTGATGGACTACCCTCTTGGGCTGAGAAGTTCCATCTACCCAAAGTGTGTGTGTGTGTATGTATATATATATATATATATATGTGTGTGTGTGTGTTATGCTATCATGGTTTCAGCCTTTTCAGTTTTACTTGAAAAAGGATTGCCTGACAAAACCAAGAAGGTCAAAACCATTGTAGCATAACTGGCTGATCTATCTGTTGGGACGCCGCGTCTATTCGGCTATAATGGACTATTCCATTACTATGTAAAGTAATGGTGGCATCTACGTGAGGAGAATGTGCCGAGCAGCCGATCGACAAGTCAGTCGTAGACTTCCGGTGACGACTCGGAAGTACCCATTGCTCATACTACGTCTTACGACGGTTGGGACAATTAACCTTTATTCTTGTATTGGATACTAATAACCTTTGTAAATACTATTTTCACGGAATACGACAATTAACCTATTCCTGTTGTTGAGTTATTTATTCTTACTCACGACATAACACTTTCCTACCTAAATATCTAAAACTCTACATGTTAAATCCTCATTTTCCTTCAAACGTTTATTGAGCACGTCTTAACACTGGATTTTGGAGTAAACAGTTTATCCTCAAATGTACCACTTTGAATTATTATTATATTTTAAATGATAATAATAAAAATCAATAAATAAGAAAATAAAAGTATAAAATTATCATCTAATAGAGAAAAAAATTTTTGTTTTTGAAAATATTTGAGATAGAAAAATAGATGACGGAAGTAATTAACAATTCAAAACCGATATTAAAAATAGTAAACAAAACAAAATAGTGTTGCAACTCCAAACGCTTTTTCTATAAATTTAAAAATACATCTATAAAAAAAATGTTATGTCACAATCAATAAATAAGAAAATGAAAAATGAGTAAAATCATAGGCAAATTTTAACAATGTTTGAATGATAATTAATAGAGAAAAAAATCTACGATACTGACCAGTAGTCAGAAAACAAAACATTGATACTCAAAATGCTATTTCTACAATTCCAACAATTATGTCCTCTTTCATGATAAAAAAAAGAGAAATGTTATGCTTAAATAATGGTAGAATTATTTGTGCAAATGTTTAATTAATTTAACAAGTACAATGTATTAAATGTTCTTAATATAATAATTCTTGATTAGACATTCTTAAAGAATTGAATTTGCTAAATAACAATATTACAGCAATAGACACCTCCTATCACACTAACTATTCTCAGAACACTCTCATCTACCCAACCCTCAATCTCGGTATCCTTACCCGCCTATCACCCACCCTCTGACATTTCCTATATTTAATCATCCTTTCTCCACTCTACGTAGCCCCCTGCGCAGTAGTGGCAGTGACATGCCTTGCTCGGGGTGAAACGCTTATAAAAAAAAAAAAATTGGTGTATACCATGACTTACCTTTAAAAAAGTAAACAAATATGTATTTTGCTCATGAAAGTAAACAAATATGTATTTTGATCATAAAAGTAAACAAATATGTATTTTGATCATAAAAGTAAACAAATATGTATTTTGATCATAAAAGTAAACAAATATGTATTTTGATCATAAAAGTAAACAAATATGTATTTTGATCATAAAAGTAAACAAATATGTATTTTGATCATAAAAGTAAACAAATATGTATTTTGATCATAAAAGTAAACAAATATGTATTTTGATCATAAAAGTAAACAAATATGTATTTTGATCATAAAAGTAAACAAATATGTATTTTGATCATAAAAGTAAACAAATATGTATTTTGATCATAAAAGTAAACAAATATGTATTTTGATCATAAAAGTAAACAAATATGTATTTTGATCATAAAAGATCATAAAACATAATAATATAATAACTTATAATAAACAAAGGAAAATATAAGAATGAATGGATAATTAAAATAACAAAGACTTCGCTTTTAGAATAAGACATCGCTTTCTTTTTGCAATGAAAAAAACATGTTAATTCACTTCATTAAAATATTGAAATATTTACAAAACGGAAAAGAAAAAACCCTTAGAAATTCAAGTAAAATAAATTACATCACAGAAATACAATTGTTCAGTGTCCATATGGGTGTGTAATTATTTTTTTTTAAATTTTTTTTTTTGTTTTTAATCATATCACCCCGAGCAAGGTGGTAACGCCACTGATGTGCAGGGGGCTACATAGGAGTGAAAAGATTGGAAAAGAGAAAACCGGAAACCGCATCCTAAACAGGAAGCAAGGGATGAGCCTCTTCACCTGTTCAATAGACGTGGGTGGAGTGTGAACTGGGCGATAGTTTAGTCTATCTACTACAATTATATTATGTGTGTGTGTGTGTGTGTCACGGAATGAAATACGCACCACTTACTTACTACCTAGGTTTTGAGCACACCTGTCTCATCAGGTTATATATATATATATATATATATATATATATATAATTTCATACCATTGTAAAGTAGTAAACCCAATAAGACATGAGCGGTTACTAAGTGTGAAAGAGTAAAAAAAAAGAGAAACATTAAGGAGAGAGAACAATAAAAGAAAAGGAATCAAGAAGACAGTAAATAACGATTGACTATGTATCTACATTTTTGAAGATCAAAGTTGACTGGAAAGCAAGAAGTTGGAAGAGAGTTCCACAAATGAGAGAAGAAACTGTTAGCATAGGACTAATATGAGAAGAAGAAAACATAATTAAGGAAAGAGAACAATAAAAAAAGAGGAATCAAGAAGACAGTAAATAACGATTGACATTGCATTTAAATCTTAGAAGATCAAAGTTGACTGGAAAGCAAGAAGCCGGAAGAGAGTTCCACAAGCGAGAGAAGAAACTGTTAGCCTAGGACTTATAATAATATGAGAAGAAGAAAACATAATTAAGGAGAGAGAACAATAAAAGAAAAGGAATCAAGAAGACAGTAAATAACGACTGACATTGCATTTAAATTTTTGAAGATCAAACTTGTCCAGAAAGCATGGAACTTGAAAAGAATTTCACAAGCAAGAAATGCAAGAAAATAAACCTGTTAACATAGAACTTACAGTTAATCTAACCAATCTAACTGTACATTTGAGACCTTACTGCCAATCTAGTACTGCACTTAAATTCATAAAGTTTGTGTACCATAGCAGAAAGTTCATCAGAACAATTACTATTAAAGTATTTATAGAAAAGGCACAGAGAAGATACATTACATTAGTTATAAATTGACTGAAACCTTAAAGCCAGGTCAGGACCACTATTATTGCTGATTTTTATTTGAATTTTATGAAGAATCTTTAAATATATAGCAGGAACATCGAATCATATGTGGCAACAATATTTAAATCATGGACACACGGTTGACTTATAAATAGGTAAGATAGATTCTGGCGAGGAAAACTGTCCAGCATGACACCATCATAACAACAAGCCTATCAATGGATTCTATATAATCTTTCCACATCATGTCAGCTGAGTATGTTAAAAAAGGGAAAATAATAAAGTTGGATTAATAAACGAACAATTTATTCTTAAAATTGATTTGTTTACATTAGGTTCCAAAACTAAGTAGAGATGTATATTGCAAGAATTGTGGGGGAAAAAAAACTGTGTTTAAAAGCACTATCCAGATTTTGCTTGGTCATCAGGTTCTCTGTAGCTGTGAAATCAAAGCACTTTAGATCTAATGAGGGTTTTTCCTAGGAGAACAGTTTCAAATCCTGCCCGAGAGCACATTTTTCTCATAAAATTTCTTGAATATTTCGGCTGGTAGATGTTTACAAATATACTGTTTAATAAATAAAAAAGTATCTATTCAAATATGAGTATCCATTAAAAATAAAATATTTCAGTTATAAAATGTGTTCAATAAATAAATGAAAAATCCATTCCCAACACCCCCACACCATATATATATATATATATATATATATATATATATTTTGTGGGGGGGATGGAGTTTTCATTTATTAGTCACACATTTTATAACTGAGCTAAACATTTTTGATTTGAATTATTATTATTATTATTATTATTATTATTATAATAATTCAAAATTGAAAAATGGTACCTTCATAATATGCACCTGTTGATTACATAAGACAAGAAACTGTGAGTCCTACTTCAAATGTAGGATAATATGTATATTTATTTAATATTAAATACTTTTTATTGTTATAATACACTGAGCTCTGTTCCATTAACATCTGAAAATATTTATATATTGATGCGTATCTCTGTATATATATATATATATATATGTGACATTGCATATCACAGAGTCTTTGTGTTAATAAAATAGGGATAATATGTATCTATCTCTATATATACTCAGCCAATATGTTCAAGCGTGAAACTCGAATTGTAGTCTAAACTGTGTTTCTTTCAATAGTGGTAATGGGTAGCGTATTTGTTCTGTTCTGCTGATTTAGACATAGAGCACTTTTATTGTTTAACTCTTTTCCGTCTTTGATTTTTTTTTTCTTCTCACTGTGTTTTTCCTTGGTCACTCAGCAAGCTTTGTGTTGGTTTTGCAAATAGATTAGTTTGTTATATAAGCATTGCTTAGTAATGCATAAAACTGGCCATACTTTTGCCTTATCAATAGATAACGAAATTTTCCTTAAATTTATTGCCCACCTCAGGGAATGCTGAATCAGGTGTTGTCAGTGTTGAAGCTCAGCCATAACTGCAGGCACATCTTCCTAACATTAAAACTGTCACATAAGTGAGTCAGTACTTTACTTTTTGTAAGTCGTCGTGATTTTTTTATTATTTTTAGACCGAGTGAAATATCGAAAATTTAAGTATATTTTTATGGAATTTGCGTAAAACCCTTCAACATTTTATTCAACAGTTTCCTTTTGTTGACAGCATTCCGTTTGAGAAATGCCTTCAAGAGGGAGTGCATAAAAATGTTTTTCATTTGGCTGTCAGGAATTACTGATGACATTACTTTGAGTTCTTGAATCAATAAATACCATTTTCTTTCGATGCTTTCAAAGTAATAATGAGTAAGTATGTCTGGAATTTCAGTTATTCCTTGAATGTTCCTTGATCGTTCATTCCAGAAGTCTCCAAAGTCATGTTACCCTTCCTTCTCCACTGGTTACCCCCCCCCAAAGCTACTGCAGTCTATCTTCTCCACTTTTTCATTCTTGTGTTCTTTAATTCTTTCATTCTAAAGTAAGATTTTATTCATTCCTTAATATTTTTCTTCTTTGTCTTTTGTGACTGTGACTTTGTATTCTTCAAGTTTTTACTTTATTCTTTCCTTCCTTTGTCTTTTTCTCTTTCATTCGTTTGAACATCTTATTTCTTTATACCTCCCTTTTTTTTTTCATTCATTAACTCTTTCACTTTGGCTTTATTTCATTTGCTTGCTTGTTTGTTTTTGTTGAACTTTGGTGACTTGATAATTGGCCTTATCTTGCCATACTGTTTTACTTTGCTTTCTCTTTTTATCTCCTGCTCTTTTTGTTTCAATCCATCTCCCTCTCTCTCTATCTCTCTCTCCCTCTCTCTCTGTCAATAGTTGCTTTTCTCTCTTCCTTTGATTTTCTGTCCTTTTTTTTTCTCTCTCAGATTTGCAGTAGTTATCTTGCTGCTTTGGTCTCTCCTTTTCTTCTCTTTTGCTGCTTTGGTCTCTCCTTTTCTTCTCTTTTGCTGCTCTGGTCTCTCCTTTCCTTCCCGTTTGCTGCTCTGGTCTCTCCTTTCCTTCCCGTTTGCTGCTCTGGTCTCTCCTTTCCTTCCCGTTTGCTGCTCTGGTCTCTCCTTTCCTTCCCGTTTGCTGCTCTGGTCTCTCCTTTCCTTCCCGTTTGCTGCTCTGGTCTCTCCTTTCCTTCCCGTTTGCTGCTCTGGTCTCTCCTTTCCTTCCCGTTTGCTGCTCTGGTCTCTCCTTTCCTTCCCGTTTGCTGCTCTGGTCTCTCCTTTCCTTCCCGTTTGCTGCTCTGGTCTCTCCTTTCCTTCCCGTTTGCTGCTCTGGTCTCTCCTTTCCTTCCCGTTTGCTGCTCTGGTCTCTCCTTTCCTTCCCGTTTGCTGCTCTGGTCTCTCCTTTCCTTCCCGTTTGCTGCTCTGGTCTCTCCTTTCCTTCCCGTTTGCTGCTCTGGTCTCTCCTTTCCTTCCCGTTTGCTGCTCTGGTCTCTCCTTTCCTTCCCGTTTGCTGCTCTGGTCTCTCCTTTCCTTCCCGTTTGCTGCTCTGGTCTCTCCTTTCCTTCCCGTTTGCTGCTCTGGTCTCTCCTTTCCTTCCCGTTTGCTGCTCTGGTCTCTCCTTTCCTTCCCGTTTGCTGCTCTGGTCTCTCCTTTCCTTTCTACCTTCCTCTCTTTTTATTACTTTACTCTCCCCCTTCTACTCTCTTTTTCTGCTCTTCTCTCAACCTTGTTCTTGCTGTCCTTGCATTTCTCTCAGCATCACTAATTGCTCCCACTGTCATTTTCTTGTTCTCTTTCCCTGCATTGCTCTTCTTGTTCTATCTCTTTCCTTGCATTTCCCTCACCCTCATTTTTTTCCAGGTTTCATTTACTTTTCTTATTTTTTCTCTGCTTTGCTCTTCACCTTCCTCTTTTTCCTACATTGCTATCTCTAATTTTTTTGTCTCTCTTTGCTACTTTCAGTCTTTTCTTTTTTTCCCTTCTCTTTGCTTCTTTCTCTTTTTTTCTTCTCTTTTCTTTTCGCCTTTTCTCTTCCGTATTTGCTTCTTTCTCTCTCTCCTTTCTCTCTCTGTTCTCCTTTCTCTCTCTCTCTGTTCTCCTTTCTCTCTCTCTCTGTTCTCCTTTCTCTCTCTCTGTTCTCTCTTTCTCTCTCTCTCTGTTCTCCTCTTTCTCTCTCTCTGTTCTCTTTCTCTCTCTCTGTCTCTTTCTCTCTCTCTCTCTGTTCCTCTCTTTCTCTCTCTGTCTCTCCTTTCTCTCTCTCTGTTCTCCTTTCTCGCTCTCTCTCTCCTCTCTCTTTTTCTCTCTCTCCCTCTCTTTTTTTTTCTCTCTCTCCCTCTCTTTTTTTCTCTCTCTCTCTCTCTTTTTTTTTCTCTCTCTCTCCCTCTCTTTTTCTCTCTCTCCTCTCTTTTTTTCTCTCTCTCCTCTCTTTTTCTCCTTTTTCTCCTTCTCTCCTCTTTCTCTCTCCTTCTTTCTTTTTCTCTCTCTCCTCTTTTTCTCTCTCTCCTCTTTTTCTCTCTCTCTCTCTTTTTCTCTCTCTCTCTCCTTTTTTCTCTCTCTTCCTCTCTTTTTCTCTCTCTCCTCTTTTTCTCTCTCTCCCTCTCTTTTTTCTCTCTCTTCTCTCTCCTCCTTTTCTCTCTCTCCTCTCCCTCCTTTTTCTATCTCTCTCCTATCCTCCTTTTTCTCTCTCTCTCTCCTATCCTCTTTTTCTCTCTCTCTCCTCTCCTCCTTTTTCTCTCTCTCTCCTCTCCTCCCCTGCTCTTTTCTCTCTCTCTCCTCTCTCCCTCCCTCAGTTTTCTCTCTCTCTCTCCTCTCCTCCTCAGTTTTCTCTCTCTCTCCTCTCCTCCTCAGTTTTCTCTCTCTCTCCTCTCCCCTCCTCAGTTTTCTCTCTCTCTCTCTCCCCGTTTTCTCTCTCTCTCCTCTCCTCCTCAGTTTCTCTCTCTCTCCTCTCCCTCTCTCTCTCTCTCTCTCCCTCCCTCTCCTCTCCTCCTCAGTTTTCTCTCTCCTCTCCCTGTTTCTCTCTCTCTCTCCTCCTCAGTTTTCTCTCTCTCCTCTCCTCCTCGTTTTCTCTCTCTCTCTCCTCCTCAGTTTTCTCTCTCTCTCCCTCTCCCTCGTTTTCTCTCTCTCCTCTCCCCTCCTCCCCGTCTCTCTCTCTCTCTCTCCTCTCCTCCTCTGTTTTCTCTCTCTCTCTCTCTCTGCCTCTCCCTCTGTTTTCTCTCTCTCTCTCCTTCTCTGTTTTCTCTCTCTCCCTCCTCTGTTTTCTCTCTCTCTCTCTCCCTCCCTGTTTTTCTCTCTCTCTCCCTCCCTCTGTTTTCTCTCTCTCTCCTCCCTGTTTTCTCTCTCTCCTCCTGTTTTCTCTCTCTCCTCTCCCTCCTCTGCTTTTCTCTCTCTCTCCTCTCCTCCTCTGTTTTCTCTCTCTCCTCTCCTCCTCTGTTTTCTCTCTCTCCTCTCCTCCTCTGTTTCTCTCTCTCTCTCCTTCCTCCCTCTTGCTTTCTCTCTCCCTCCCGTTTTCTTCTCTCTCCTCTCCCTCCTCTGTTTTCTCTCTCTCCTCTCCTCCTGCTTTCTCTCCCTCTGCTTTCTCTCTCTCTCCTCTCCTCCTCTGTTTCTCTCTCTCTCTCCCTCCCTGTTTCTCTCTCTCTCTCCCTCTCCCTCCCCGTTTTCTCTCTCTCCCTCTCTGTTTTCTCTCTCTCTCTCCCTCTCCTCCCCTCTGTTTTCTCTCCCTCCTCCCTCTCTCTCTCTCTCTCTCTCTCTCTCTCTCTCTCTCCCTGTTTTCTCTCTCTCTCTCCTCCTCTGTTTTCTCTCTCTCTCCTCTCCCTGTTTCTCTCTCTCTCTCCCTCTCCCTGTTTTCTCTCTCTCTCTCCCTCCCCCGTTTTCTCTCTCTCCTCTCCCCTCCTCTGTTTTCTCTCTCTCCTCTCCTCCTCTGTTTTCCTCCTCTCCCCTCCTCTGTTTTCTCTCTCTCCTCTCCTCCTCTGTTTTCTCTCTCTCTCCCTGTTTTCTCTCCTCTCTCTCTCTGTTTCTCTCTCTCTCTCCTCTGTTTTCTCTCTCTCTCCTCTCCTCCCGTTTTCTCTCTCTCTCCCCTCTGTTTTCCTCTCTCCTCTCTCTCTCTCTCTCTCTCTGTTTTCTCTCTCTCTCCTCCCTCTGTTTTCTCTCTCTCCTCTCTCCTCCTCTGTTTTCTCTCTCTCCTCCTCCTCTGTTTTCTCTCTCTCTCTCTCCCTCCTCTGTTTTCTCTCTTCCTTCCTCCTCTGTTTCTTTCTCTCTCCCTCCTCTGTTTTCTCTCTCTCTCTCCTCTGTTTTCTCTCTCTCTCTCTCTCTGTTTCTCTCTCTCTCTCTCTGTTTCTCTCTCTCTCTCTCTCTCCTCTCCTCTGTTTTCTCTCTCTCTCCTCCTCCTCTGTTTTCTCTCTCTCTCTCTCTCCTCCTCTGTCTCTCTCCTCTCCTCCTCTGTTTTCTCCTCCTCTGTTTTCTCTCTCTCTCCTCTCCTCCTCTGTTTTCTCTCCTCTCCCTCCTCTGTTTTCTCTCCTCTCCCTCCTCTGTTTTCTCCTCTCCTCCCTCTGTTTTCTCTCTCCTCTCCTCCTCTGTTTCTCCTTTCTCTCCTCTCCTCCTCTGTTTTCTCTCCTCTCCCTCCCTCTGTTTCTCTCTCTCTCCCTCCCCTCTGTTTTCTCTCTCTCTCCTCCCTCCTCTGTTTTCTCTCTCTCTCTCCCTCTGTTTTCTCTCTCTCTCTCTCCCTCTCTGTTTCTCTCTCTCCTCCTCTGTTTTCTCTCTCTCTCTCTCCCTCCTCTGTTTTCTCTCTCTCTCTCCTCCTCTGTTTTCTCTCTCTCTCCTCCTCTGTTTTCTCTCTCTCTCCTCCTCTGTTTTCTCTCTCTCTCTCCTCCTCTGTTTTCTCTCTCTCCTCCTCTGTTTTCTCTCTCTCTCCTCTCTGTTTTCTCTCTCTCTCCTCCTCTGTTTTCTCTCTCTCTCCTCCTCTGTTTTCTCTCTCTCTCCTCCTCTGTTTCTCTCTCTCTCTCCCTCTGTTTTCTCTCCTCCCTCTGTTTTCTCTCTCCCTCTGTTTTCTCTCTCTCCCTCTGTTTTCTCTCTCTCTCCCTCTCTCTCTCTCCCTCTGTTTTCTCTCTCTCCTCTCCCTCCTCTTTTTCTCTCTCCTCCTCTTTTTCTCCTCCTCTTTTTCTCTCTCTCCTCCTCTTTTTCTCTCTCTCTCTCCCTCCTCTGTTTTTTCTCTCTCCCTCCCTGTTTTCTCTCTCTCTCCCTCTGTTTTCTCTCTCCCCCTCCCTCTGTTTTCTCTCTCTCTCTCCCCCTCCTCTGTTTTCTCTCTCTCTCTCCCTCCCTCTGTTTTCTCTCTCTCTCTCTCCTCCTCTGTTTTCTCTCTCTCTCTCTCTCTCTGTTTTCTCTCTCTCTCTCTCTCCTCCTCTGTTTTTCTCTCTCTCTCTCTCTCCTCCTCTGTTTCTCTCTCTCTCTCTCTCTCTCTCTCTCTCTCCTCTGTTTTCTCTCTCTCTCTCCTCTCCTCCTCTGTTTTCTCTCTCTCCTCTCCTCCTCTGTTTTCTCTCTCTCTCCTCTCCTCTGTTTTCTCTCTCTCTCCTACCTCTCTGTTTTCTCTCTCTCTCTCTGTCCCTCTGTTTTCTCTCTCTCTCTCCTACTCCTCTGTTTTCTCTCTCTCTCTCTACTCCTCTGTTTTCTCTCTCTCTCCTACTCCTCTGTTTTCTCTCTCTCTCTCTCCTACTCCTCTGTTTTCTCTCTCTCTCTCTCTCCTACTCCTCTGTTTTCTCTCTCTCTCTCCCTACTCCTGTTTCTCTCTCTCTTACTCCTCTGTTTTCTCTCTCTCTCTCTCTCCTACTCCCCGTTTTCTCTCTCTCCTACTCCTCTGTTTTCTCTCTCTCTCTCCTACTCCCTCTGTTTTCTCTCTCTCTCCCTGTCTCTCTGTTTTCTCTCTCTCTCTCCTACCTCTGTTTTCTCTCTCTCTCTCCTACTCCTCTGTTTTCTCTCTCTCTCTTTACTCCTCTGTTTTCTCTCTCTCTCTCTCTCCTACTCTCTGTCTCTCTCTCCATCTCTGTTTTCTCTCTCTCACTCTGTTTCTCTCTCTCTCTTTCCTACCTCTTGCTTTCTCTCTCTCCTACCTCTGTTTTCTCTCTCTCCTACTCCTCTGTTTTCTCTCTCTCTCTCCTACTCCCTGTTTTCTCTCTCTCCCTACCTCTGTTTTCTCTCTCTCTCTCTCCTACTCCTCTGTTTTCTCTCTCTCTCTCTCTCTCTCCCTACTCCTCTGTTTTCTCTCTCTCTCCTACTCCTCTGTTTTCTCTCTCTCTCTCTCTCCCTGTCTCTCTGTCTTTCTCTCTCTCTCTCTCCGTCTCTCTGTTTTCTCTCTCTCTCTCCTACTCCTCTGTTTTCTCTCTCTCTCCTACTCCTCTGTTTTCTCTCTCTCTCTCTCCTACTCCTCTGTTTTCTCTCTCTCTCTCTCTCTCTCCCTCTCTGTTTTCTCTCTCTCTCTCTCTCTCCTTACTCCTCTGTTTTCTCTCTCTCTCTCTCTCTCCTACTCCTCTGTTTTCTCTCTCTCTCTCTCTCACTCCTCTGTTTTCTCTCTCTCTCTCCTACTCCTCTGTTTTCTCTCTCTCTCTCTCTCCTACTCCTCTGTTTTCTCTCTCTCTCTCTCTCCTACTCCTCTGTTTTCTCTCTCTCTCTCTCTCTCTCCTACTCTGTTTTCTCTCTCTCTCTCTCTCTCCTACTCCTCTGTTTTCTCTCTCTCTCTCTCTCTCCCTACTCTCTGTTTTCTCTCTCTTGTTTCTGCTTGCTTTTTCTCTCATCTTTTTTGCTTTATTTTGCTTTTCTTTCTCTTTTCTGTTTTTTTCTCTTTCTTCTGTTTTTCTTTTATCATAATTCCTATTCATTTCATGCCTTCATTATTTGTCATAATTGTTTGACTTCTTTATTCTTCACTTTCTTCTGCTCATTTTCTCATTCCTTCATTGTATTGTTTACTGATTTATTCCATTTTTCTCATTTCTCCAGCAATTAAACTAGAGAAGTCAAAGTCATGAATCACTCTGAAGATATGAAACATTAATATTTAATCAGAGCAAAAAATATCATTTTCCCAATCTTTGTCTGGAGCAATGTAAAACACATTCTTTTCTAATCACGATATTCTTATTATTAATACTGCTACTGCATTCTTGTAAAATCTTTATCATTCTCATTATTATGAGTCTGGTTGTTCTAATATGGTTTTCACTATGGCTGGGACCAGAATATAGCAACATCATTTCCTGCAAGCGAGTATGACATCCACTCTTGAAGTATGAACAACTTATATTTGGCTATAAAGACATGCATAAAGTTGACCGACATTTTTTAAAGATTTGTATCTCTGTGTCTCCCTGTCTCATTATCTCTGTGTTCCTGCCTGTTTGCCTGTGTATCTGTTCCCCTGCCTGTTTCCGGTGTCTCTGTTCCCCTGCCTGCCTGTTTCCGGTGTCTCTGTTCCCCTGCCTGCCTGTTTCCGGTGTCTCTGTTCCCCTGCCTGCCTGTTTCCGGTGTCTCTGTTCCCCTGCCTGCCTGTTTCCGGTGTCTCTGTTCCCCTGCCTGCCTGTTTCCGGTGTCTCTGTTCCCCTGCCTGCCTGTTTCCGGTGTCTCTGTTCCCCTGCCTGCCTGTTTCCGGTGTCTCTGTTCCCCTGCCTGCCTGTTTCCGGTGTCTCTGTTCCCCTGCCTGCCTGTTTCCGGTGTCTCTGTTCCCCTGCCTGCCTGTTTCCGGTGTCTCTGTTCCCCTGCCTGCCTGTTTCCGGTGTCTCTGTTCCCCTGCCTGCCTGTTTCCGGTGTCTCTGTTCCCCTGCCTCAGGTGCCTCTGTTCCCCTGTCTGCCTGCGTCCGGTGCCTCCGGTCCCCTGCCTGCTTCCATAGAGGAAAGTTCATCAGAAGAATTACTATGAAAGTATTTATAGAAAAGGCACAAGGAAGCTATATTATGGCAGTGGGAAATTGACTGAAGCTGAGAAGCCAGGTCAGGATTGATAATGTTGCAGATTCTTCTTTGGGAAAATGACTGAAGCCGAGACACCAAGTCAAAATAAATTTTTCTCTTTCTCTTTGTCTCATATTCTCATAACTCAAATTCATTTTTTATTTTTGTCATTGTTTTTATTTCTTTTAATTTTATTGGAAAATCAAATAGCATAAAATACGTTCCAAAAGCTAAGCAAAGTAATAAAAAACAGAAAAATTTTCTTGCAAACTGAGTACTGAACTGCTACATAATATCAGTTCTCCTATATGGCAGTGAACACTGGACAATCTCCTGGCAGAGTAAGAAGAGATTTGAGGCAACTGAAATATGGTTCTACAGAAGGATGCTGAGAATACTAAATTTTATGCTAAAAGGACACACTTAACATCAAGAAAAGACAGAATTTCTTCGGTACATAATGAGGAAAGTGGTCTTGGAAAATTTGATATCCACAAGACTGATTGAAGGCAAGAGGAGCATAGAAGAACCATGCGTAACCTACCTTACCAGCATGAGTAAATGGATAGTGGAACAAAATTTAAGCGAAATGACAAAAAGACAAAATTTATTAAGAGCTACAATGGACAAGAAATTGTGGAGAGCCATGATCAGCTACATTCTGAAGAGATACGGCACATAAAAATGCTTAAGTAAATGGTTGGGTGAATAAGGTTTAGGAGAGATAACAAAAAGACAAAATTTATTAAGAGCTACAATGGACAGGAAATTGTGGAGAGCCATGATCAGCTACATTCTGAAGAGATACGGCACATAAAAATGCTTAAGTAAATGGTTGGGTGAATAAGGTTTAGGAGAGATAACAAAAAGACAAAATTTATTAAGAGCTACAATGGACAGGAAATTGTGGAGAGCCATGATCAGCTACATTCTGAAGAGATACGGCACATAAAAATGCTTAAGTAAATGGTTGGGTGAATAAGGTTTAGGAGAGATAACAAAAAGACAAAATTTATTAAGAGCTACAATGGACAGGAAATTGTGGAGAGCCATGATCAGCTACATTCTGAAGAGATACGGCACATAAAAATGCTTAAGTAAATGGTTGGGTGAATAAGGTTTAGGAGAGATAACAAAAAGACAAAATTTATTAAGAGCTACAATGGACAGGAAATTGTGGAGAGCCATGATCAGCTACATTCTGAAGAGATACGGCACATAAAAATGCTTAAGTAAATGGTTGGGTGAATAAGGTTTAGGAGAGATAACAAAAAGACAAAATTTATTAAGAGCTACAATGGACAGGAAATTGTGGAGAGCCATGATCAGCTACATTCTGAAGAGATACGGCACATAAAAATGCTTAAGTAAATGGTTGGGTGAATAAGGTTTAGGAGAGATAACAAAAAGACAAAATTTATTAAGAGCTTTACATTGCATCTAAAGTTTTAGAAGTTGTAGCTATCAGGGAAGCAAGTAAATGGAAGGGAGTTCCACAGGTGGGAAGTGCAAGAAAAGAAACTGTTTGAGTAGAAGTGGAGTTACTTTTAACTATTTTCAAGGGTAAAAGGTTGTATTTTTGGTAAAAAAAAAAAAAAGTGTTGTTGGTATTCTTACTATAAAAATGTATTTTTATACTTTCATAATGTTTTCTCTTCTTGTACACCCCGCTTAGGGTGAAATGATTTTTAAAAAAATAAAAAAAACAATTGAAAATTTAAAAAAAAGACAAATTGTAGCAATTTCAACCAAATCCATTTAAAATTCTACCAAACAACCAACATAAAAGAACTTTCCTGACATTAAGCCATACAATTTTGTTGTATCCTTTAAAGAGGTTACAAACAGACAAGGTGGTACTCAAGTGAAAGAACAGCAACATGTGCGTAGATGAAAGAAGAGAGGTTTATTGTAAAGAGAATACACTACGGCAATAGGTGACCTGGTGGCAGGCTAGTAATTGCCGAAGCAAGTCACAGGTATCTCCTGCGCTCACTACTTAGGGCTACTAATATTGTCAGTCTACATAGACAATAGGGAGTGTGGGACATTCCATTACAACACCTCCTCCTGAGCTAATTTTCCCATGAAATTTTGCTCAATACTTTTTCTTTTTGGGGTCAGGACATAATTGTTTGACTTTTTGCTCTTTCTAGTACTTTTGCGTCTCACCAGCACAAAAATTTTTTAAATCAAACTTTATCCAAAAATATAACTGCAAGAAAACCTAAAACACACATCATCACCTCTAGTAATTATGTCCGCACAAACATTTATATGCACAAAAGTTGTATTCAGTCATAAAAGAAGAATAAAATGTATATTTTCACTACTTCAAAGCTTTCAAGAAAAATTAAATTTTGGCATTAAAAAACCTCCGCCTGTGGAATTCCCTTTCACATACTTGCTTTCCCGACAGCTACAATCTTCAAGAATTCAAATGTAAAGTCAATGGTCATCTTCTATCTCACTAACTTATATCCTCTCTCTCTCTCTCATGCTTTTTTCTCCATCCACCCCACTCTCATCAGTATTCTTTTCCTTCTCATACTCTTTTCCTGACACCTCCTATAACCTGTCACTCTTTCTCATAACATTCCTCTTATGTAACCCCCTGCATAACAGTGGCAGTAAAATGCTTTGCTTGAAGTTATGATTATAAAAAAAAAAAAAATTAATTGATCATGGAGCTTGTAGTAGTAAAATGCCTTGCTTGGAGCCACACAGTTATAAAAAAAAAAAAATTAATTGACCATGGAGCTTTTGGTCATCATCAGCTGTCCATTGATTCCACTGAAATAAGATATTTCCTCCCTGATGATTTTTCTTCATTCCTGCTGAAATTGGATCATCATTACCAGATGCAAGGCTTGAACTCATGACCACTTTGGGATGGTGGCATAGTAAACATAGGAGTTAGTTATCTATGTGTTACGATGATCTAGAGGACATGAGTTCAATCTTTAAATCTGGTAGTGACACCACAACTCAGCAGGGGAGAACACGGACAAAATGCCACGATAATCAACAGAAGTCTCATGTCAGCCCATCAGTGGATACCCTGATGATGACCATAGGGTACTTGGTCAATACCTTGACTATAATAACGTCTATATTAACCAAGAAGAGAAGAGTAGTTTGAAAGAATATAAAAATATTTACAATTGCTCATTTCAGAAAAGAAATATGAGATGAAGAATGTGCTGCTTTTTCTATCTGACATTAAATTATTGCATTTTTTTTGCTGTTTCTTTAAAACTGGAATGGATACCATAACTTTTCAAATAAAGGAGAGCATGGCTTAATCCTTTGTCAGCAAAATTTTCTTTTTATGAAAGCCAAAAAGAAAAAAATATAATTGAAGCTTTATGAAAGCTTGTGGTATTTTAGTTGCACCCACCCAGCATCAAAGGGTTAACAAAATCAGATTACTATCTTTGGAAACCAGTTTCATGGCATATGGGAGGAAATACTTTGTATCATATTTCTATTGAAGTTCTTTTATTGTGCTTTTCTATGCTTCTAAAATTCTTTTATTTTTAATCTCTTTCTTCTTTTGATTAAAATATCATGTTTCGAAATTTATTTTGTGGTTTTTAATTGGATTAAAATCATATATGAGAGTTGATTATTATTTTTTTTTCTATTATTTATTTGCTTTTACAAAGTGTCTGATTTGATGGTTTTAATCTAAAGTAGCCTCTGAGAAAAAATATATTTCTGATTTATTTCCCTTGTGTCTATTTTTTAAAATTATTCATGACAAGAATTGAGTTGAATCATAATTCCCTTTATTGAAAAACATTGATTATAGAAATTTATACTGCGTCAAATATTCAAGCCTTGCTTGAAACATATTCGTGATTTTCAATATAGGCAGTTTACAAATGAAGATGTCTGACTAGTTATACAAAGCAACTGAAATTAAGATGAAAGAAATATTGGTAAAAAATTTTATAAGAGTGCATTCATATATTTGTGTGTGTGTATATATATATATATATATATATATATATATATATATACACATACTTGCAGTATAGCCCGGCATTGCTTGGGTGTAATGAAATCTTTAGAGCTAATCCATGGTCCTGGAGCTCAGATTCTTTGGACATTGGCACAAAAGACTAAAAAGCAATAGTTGTTTCTAGTTAAAGCGAAACCATAGACTAAAAGAAAAATGAATGGATGTAAGTCAAATTTTGATTTCCTGGTATCGATATCAAATAAGTTTTTTTCGTCGTAAACTGAATTTTGAAGGCTAAATAAGTCCTCTGAGTAAATGGTATCATGGCTGAGACTAAGAACTACAATTGTACATACTTATCTATTTTCTGCACTATTGTAAGAACTGCAACCTTGAAACTTCTGAATATCATTTCTTATGTCTTTGTCTATGAGTGTATCCAATTTGATTAAAATCGGACCACTCCTTCTATAACCTGATTTTTTCAATTATTGATTTTCGATATTTATCGGGGGTACCTCGATACAAAACCTAGCTAAGAACACTCGCAGACGCTTATAGTACAACTGTAAATTTTCAAAATATAAATAAGTTTAGATTTAGATGTCTCAATCAAGTGCTATATGTGATATACACTTGGGCAATCATGTCTTGAAAGAGATATGACTAACTGAGCAGAAGATTTTCCTGCAGTAGGTTGCTATTACTTTCTGTGGTAAACTGGTTTCCAACCAAGGCTATAGAACCCAATCTGTCCTGTTATCTAACCCATATCTGGATAGAGAAGAGACAGATTAATTCCTTTTCTAAGGGTATTTGTGTGTGAATGCAACAAATTTATCTGCAATTCAAACTGACATAATGCGAATAATTTGTCACTTTAACTGAGCAGGTTCATGCCAACTTTGAAGTTTCATTAGAACATTATTATGATGTCTTCACTCATCAGGGCTGCTTTTTTTATTTTTATTTTTTTTTCTGATGTTCCATTTTTTTTACATTTCAAACTCTGAGCAATGATTGTATAATGCATAAAACTCATAAAAGTCATACCACCAAAATTGGAAAATATGAATATTAATATATCTAATAACTCTTTTTATACTACATTGAACACTGTTTTATGAAGAGCTGAATAATATTTTTATACATGTATGTATTCCCATTTGTATATTTATTAATTTACATGCTTATATATATATATATATATATATATATATATGTGTGTGTGTGTGTGCCATGTAAATACATAAATATATTTCTGGTCTTAATAAAACAGTTGATGTAATATAGTAGAGCTATAAAGTGTGTGTGTGTGTGTGTGTGTATATATACATATATATATATATATATATATATTATGAAATCTACTTCTCCTATATCTGTTGCATGACTCAGTTTCATGTATCAAATGCTGAGTTGTGCTGCAGACATTGGATAATATACATATTTGAATTGTGTGTGCGTATATGTGTATGTATGTATGTGTGTACTTCTATATGTATGTATAATTGTAAATGATTTTTTTTTTTTTACCTAGCGATGTCTTTATTTAGTTTAAATCAAATGACCAAATTTTTTTTTTTTAAATTTTATTTTTAATCCTATATCATTTTATTCCCTTTAAAAATAATTATGCCTTTTTGAGTAAAGGCCTTTTTTTCTAATACTTTAACGTTTTCGGGAAGTTAGGTTTTTGAATATGTCCAGCGTCTGTAATATATAAAAAATTTTTCTTTCTTTTCTTTTCTTTTTCCCTCCCTTCCTTCCTTTATCTCTCTTATCTCCCACCTTTTTTCCATGTTGCTTAACCTTACATCAATTCAACACGGCCGTCTGTTAATTTTTAAGTTACAATTCTCTTTCTTTTTTTGCGAACCCAGACAATGTCAATTTTTTCTTTTCTTGGTTATTTGTTTTTATTTTGTTTTATCTTTTTCTTTTTTTCTTTTTCTTTTCTTTTTTCTTTTCTTTTTTGCAAATCTATTTAAAAAGAAAAATTAGACTGATTTTTCTCCAGTTTCTGAAAGGATTTTTCTGTTGCTGAGGTGATGTGTTATCCCCCGTAGGGATTTTCATATCGGAATGGTCATTCAACATCATTGAATTAATCCTTTTTTAATTTATATTTATATATATATATATATATATATATATGAGGGTCATTCAATAAATAAGGTGAATTTTTCTAATACAGCTTTTTTTTATATTTTTTATTTTTCAATATAGCCTCTCAGCAGTGTCACACACATTTTCCATCTGTGCACAAGCTTCTGTATTCCCTCAGCGTAAAAATCTTTGGACTGATGTCTCAGTCAATTGCTCACAGCACTTTTGACTTCATTGTCGCTTTCAAACTTCTTTAAACAATTTAGCCGAATTGTAGACATTTTTTTGGCTGAAACATTTGGCACCATACACATTTGACATTCTCCTATGAATTTCAACTGGTTTGCACTCTTCAGCAACCAAAAACTCGATAACTGACATTGTCTATATTTGTTAATCTCCAATACTCCCAAAGTTTTCTTCAATCTGCAAAAAAAATTAAATTCCTTTGAAAAAGTAAACGAAAAAAATTAAAAAACAAGTAAGCTTCTGTTTTAGAAGTCCTTATACCAAAAAATTCAGCTTATTTATTGAATGACCCTCGTAGATGTCCTTATACCAAAAAATTCAGCTTATTTATTGAATGACCCTCGTAGATGTCCTTATACTGAAAAATTCACCTTATTTATTGAATGACCCCCGTAGATGTCCTTATACCGAAAAATTCACCTTATTTATTGAATGACCCTCGTAGATGTCCTTACACCGAAAAATTCAGCTTATTTATTGAATGACCCTCGTAGATGTCCTTATACCGAAAAATTCACCTTATTTATTGAATGACCCTCGTAGATGTCCTTATACCGAAAAATTCACCTTATTCATTGAATGACCCTCTTATATATAAATTTTTTTTCCAACATTGGTAAAATAAAAGGTAAAGAAGTTGGAAATGAAACTGAGGTCAACTGTGAAACTGGTTCTTCTTCTGTGTCTTGTCCTTTCAGGACGTAGGTGATCATGGCCTTCCACGTCTCCTTATCCCTGGTGGCTCTTAGCACGCTTTCTCCTGTAACGTCTCACAGCCCCCATTCTGTCATCCACCTGCTCAGGCCCCTCAAATATGTTAGTCGCTGTTTTCCCCTGTCTCTCCTTCCTTCTATCTGGCCTGTTAGTATCAGGTTCTCCAAGCCCTCCTTCCTCATTGCATGTCCCAGGAACTTTAGTTGTCCCTTCCTGATGCTCAATATTAATTTCCTTTTTGTTTTCCATTCTTTCCAAAACCTCATCATTGCTTACATGCTCAATCCATGATATTTGCAGCATCCTTCTGTAGAACCACATTTCAGTTGCTTCAAGTTTTTCCTTCATCTTTGTTGATATTGTCCAGCATTCACTGCCATAATGAAGAACCGATATCACATAACAATCTCTTCTTTGTTTCTAGCAAAATTTTCCTGTTTCTTAATACCTTACTCAGCTTCTGGAATGCATCCTTGTGCTTTTGGATCTCAGGAACATAAATGTATAGAAAATACTGTGACCACAAAGTGAGGGGTCAGTTTATATATTGTTTGTAATATGGAATTGATCCCCCACTTTTTATCCTGTATGCTTCTGTGCAACCACATTTCGGTTGTTTCAAGTCTTTTCTTCATCTTTGATGATATTGTCCAACATTCACAGTCATATTGAAGAACTGACATCATATGGCAATCCAGTACTCTCTTCTTTGTTTCTAGTGAAAGTTTCCTGTCTCTTAATACTTTACTCAGCTTCTGGAATGTGCCCTTCCCCATGCCAATTTGCCTTTGTAAGTGAATGCAACAAATTTATCTGGAATTCAAACTTATATAATGCAAAAAATTTGTCACTTTAACTGAGTAGGTTCATGCCAACTTTGAAGTTTTGTGAGAACATTATTATGATGTCTTCACTAATCAGGGCTGCTTTTTTATTTTTTTTTCTGCTGTCCCATTTTTTTTATATTTCAAACTCTGAGTGATGATTGCATTATGCATGAAACTCTAAGTCATACCACCAATTTACATTATTTGAACTATTGTTCTCATCTTTGTTGCCATCTGTACAACATTTCAGCTGTTGATGCTCTGGCCTTCTTCAGGTGCTAGGAATTTTGAACTGAACCACTTTATTACAATTACAGTGGCATATCCATTCTTTTCCAGTTTATAGTGGGAGTCCATTCTAGTGAACGGTAGTTGTATATTGTTGCAGATTAATGGAATTTGGCCTTGTTGTAGATAGCCCATTATAAGTCATAAAGATTATAAATCAAGAAAAGCAATTTGAGTTGAAAAATAACATTTTATATATACACGTATCAATTCTGTCTTTTATTACAACACTTTCCAGGTATTTAAATTTTTGTAACTGCTTGATTTTAGTATCCCTGACCTGTCTTTGGCATTTTGGGCTACTCTTTTTGCTGGTTAAGTTATTAAAAATATATTTTTAAATATTCAAAAATAAATATTCTTAAAGATTTCAGTTACATTTTCAACTTTTTTTTTCTTTTTTTTTTTTATAAGCGTTTCACCTTGAGCAAGGCATGTCACTGCCACTACTGCGCAGGGGGCTACATAGAGTGGAGAAAGGATGATTAAATATAGGAAATGTCAGAGGGTGGGTGATAGGTGGGTAGGGATACCGAGAATGAGGGTTGGGTAAATGTGAGTGTCTGAGAATAAATGGGAGTTAGTGTGATAGGAGGTGTCTATTGACCCTACATTTAAACACCTGGAGATTGTAGCTGTCGGGAAAGCAGACTTGTGGAAGGGAGTTTCACAGGCGGGAAGCACGAGAAAAGAAGCTGTTGGAGTAGAATTTACGGTTACATCTTATTTGTTTAACTGTAAAAGGGTGGGACCTAGTTGCTAATCTAGTATCTCGTGTAAATTCGTGCTTAGGCGGCACCAGTGATCTAAGCTCATTGGAGCAGAAGCCATGAAAGTACTCGTAGAAGAGGCACAGGGAAGCCACATCACGCCGGTGAGAGAGTGGTTGCAGCCGGTCTGCCAAGTCAGTATCAACCACGTTACAGATTCTCCTTTGTATTTTGTCAAGAAGCCCAAGGAGAGCAGCAGGGGCACCTGACCAGATATGGCAGCAATTTTCAATACACGGGCGGATGGTAGATTTGTATATGTGCAGAATAGATTCAGGTGGGAAAAACTTCCGGGCCCTGCACAGAGAGCCGACTTTCATAGCAGCAGATTTGGCAATGGATTCGATATAAATAACGTTATGTATAAATTTTCTTGCCCACTTAGGGAATGTTTGTGCAATAATAATTTGAACAACATTAATTACATAACCACTATATTATGCAAATTAACTTGCTATTTATCCAGTAATTTCTGAAATTGCATACCACTGACCAACAAATTGTCACCAAGAACACAAAAATACTATTTCACATATAAAAAACAACTACAAATATTAGAAGCAATAGCTATAAAATACAAGCAACGCAACATCAATAAAACTTAATGAAATTCAGAAACACTACAATTGGTAGTATCAGATTTTCTAAAATCATTCAAGCTAAGTCAGGACTGATAATGCTGGAAATCATGGCTCTCCATAAGTTTCTGTCATTTGTAGCTCTTAATAAAATAGTGAAACAAACAGGGTGTCTCAAAGGTAACTATCTATTTTAAGAAGTAATTGGAATTATGAAAAACAGGTTAAAAAATGAAAATATCTAATTTTCTAAAATTTAATAACAACTCAGGAACAGTGCTGTCTATTGAACTTTTCTTATGAAACCCCCCTTTCAAATTTGTCTGTAATTATTTTGCACTATTTACATTATTCGGATTATTGTTCTCATCTTTGTTGCCATCTGTACAACGTTTCGGCTGTTGTATGCTCCGGCCTTCTTCAGGTGCTAGAAATTTTGAACTGAACCACTTTATTACAATCACTGGGATATCATTCTCATTCATTGCATGAAGCCTCTTTTGGTAGTCATGAGTTATCTCCCTCTAAGTTACTTGTTTACCACTGCTGTAGCCTGGTATTGAACTCAAAATACTCTGGGTCAAGTCACTATCAGGCTCAGAAATATAGACAGATACTAATTTCTTTGCATTTAAAGCCTTTTTTTCTA
Organism: Ascarosepion bandense; assembly: GCA_037127315.1. Lineage (NCBI taxonomy): Eukaryota > Metazoa > Mollusca > Cephalopoda > Sepiida > Sepiidae > Ascarosepion > Ascarosepion bandense. The sequence continues at coordinate 719,358 of JBBBDQ010001754.1, forward strand.
CAAACGCTTGTTCATCATCAGTTAAATGAATCTGAAAAATTACAGACAAATCAGCATAAACCAATTAACATTTTGTAAAAACAAAAAATAGGTATGAATAATTCAGATCTTTATGACAGTATAGCACATTTTTAAAAATATCAGTTTTGCTGAAATAACTTTTTAGAGACCCTATACTAAATAAATCCCTCGATTAAAAAATAAGAAAGAAATTTATTGATGCAGATACTCTGTATATAATTTAAAATTCAGCTATTTTAGTGTGCTTTTGTATACTTTAAAATGCTGTATTTTTTTTTATTAGACTCACCTTTTGCAAGGCTGTAAAGCGACTAAGACGCAAAGTTAATCATGCTTTCCAACCAACTTTAATCTTCCTTAAAATTTGATTTCTTGTTTCTGTAATGGGTATGGAAGAATTAGGAACAGAAATATTAAGAAGAGAAAAAAGTTGAACAACAGTAGATAGTGACTGACTTCCTTTTTTTTTAATCGTATCACCCCGAGCAAGGCGGTAATGCCACTGATGTGCAGGGGGCTACATAAGAGTAAAAAAATCAGATAGGATAGAGTGAAGAGAAAGACAAATCAGCTAGAAAGGAGCAAGAGAAGGATGGGAATACAGGCGTGATGACAGTTGCAAAGGTGGAGAGAAAGAAAAGTATATACAGGGTGGTGAAGAAAGAACTCAAGTCAAGTGGTTAAGAGATGGGTATTGACATTGCATTTAAATTCCTGGAGGTTGTAGCCATCAGGAAAGCGTTTAAATTTTTGCTAATTAAAGTTGGCTGGAAAGCATTGAGCCAGAAGGGAGTTCTATAAAGAGAAGTGTGAGAAAAGAAACTGTTAGTATAGAATTTATGGCTGCATCTGGCAAACTCAACTGTAAATTGATGAGATCTCTATGCCAGTCTAGTACTGTGCTTGAATAAAAAAAAAAGGTCTAGGCATCATAGCAAAGAGCTCATCAGAACAATTACTATAAAAGTATTTATCTAAAAGACAGAGAGGTAACCTTATGCCGGTAAAATGACCGTAGCCATGCTGCCAGATCAGGACCAATAATATTCTGATTCTTTGAATTTTGTCAAGGTGCTCAAGGTAAATGGCAGGGCCACTGGACCATATGGGGACAGCAATATTCCAAAATATTTTTCTTTAGATCTAAACCTAAACTTTGTGTGTGTGTCTGTTACTGATTTTCTTGAAAATTTACACAGTTGTACTATAAGCGTCTGCAAGTGTTCTTAGCTAAGTTTTGTGTCCAGGTATCCCCAATAAATATCGATAATCGAAAAAATTGAGTTATAGAAGGAGTGGTCCGATTTTAATCAAATTTGATACACTCATAGACAAAGACATAAGAAACAATATTCAGAAGTTTCAAGGTTGCAGTTCTTACAATAGCGCAGAAAATTTGATATCGATATCAGGAAATCCAAAGTTGACTTACATCCATTCATTTTTCTTTCAGTCTACGATTTCACTTTAACTGGAAAAACTATTGCTTTTTAGTCTTTTGTGCCAACGTCCAAAGAGTCTGAGCTCCAGGACCATAGATTAGTTTTAAAGCTTTCATTACACCCGGGCAACACTGGGCTGTACTGCTAGTAAAAATATATTTAAAAATTTACTTGGAAATTTTTAATTAGGTTAACGTCATGTGTTGGAGTTTTCTTTAGAAAATTTATGTGATGGTTTTAATTGAAGGTCAGTCAGTCAGGTAAGTGTCATACTTGATATACGCTTGGGTGATCATGAAAGAGACATGACTGACTGGGCAGAAAATATTCCTGCCGTAGACTGGTTGCCAACCAAGGCTATAGAACCCAATCTGTCCTGGAGGAAGAAGCAAAAGATAATACTTTTCCCAAGTGTATTTGTGCGTAACTGAACATAATGAATTCAACTAGAATTTGAATTCAGCTCTCGGATTTCTCGCTCCAAGCTGATATTCAATGCAGCACAATGTGCATTGAAGGTAGTTTGTAAGAAAACAAAAAAAAAAAAACATATACCAGATTTATTTTCTCCTTTCCTATGAGGTAATTTGTTTCTCTATCCAGAATGGGGCCCAAATCAATAGAGACTGTTAATAGATGTAGGTTTGAATAATCTATTTAAGGAATGCACATTTCTTGTTGGAACTTGTAACATTCTTTATCGGACAGCTTTAGTTTCATAACCAAAATATCAACAAGAGTCAAGCTACATTTCAACTACAGAATCTATTTTTTTGATAGAAAAGGGGAAACAGGTTTGATACCTGCCAGAGACACAATCGGTCTCTAGTAGAATTTATCAATTTAGTCTGTTTGTTACGAATTTCTTATATTGTTCTTAACTAGGTTTTGTGTTGAAAATCGATAATCGAAAAAATCGGGTTATAGAAGGAGTGGTCCGATTTTAATCAAATTTGATACACTCATAAACAAAGACATAAGAAACGATATTCAGAAGTTTCAAAGTTGCAGTTCTTACAATAGTACAGAAAGTCGATAATATATATATATATATATATATAAGGCAAGATGTTTGTGTGTGTGTGTCTGTTTATCTGCCTGTATGTCTGTATTTTTTTCAGCCCTTTTATTTTAGTTTTTGCTTCAGGGTTGGCTCTTAGTATGTATAATTGTAGTTCTGAGTCTCAGCCATGATACCATTTACGCAGAGGACTTATTTTGCCTTCAAAATTCAGTTTACGACGAAAAGCTTATTTGATATCGATGCCAGGAAATCCAAATTTGACTTACATCCATTCATTTTTCTTTCAGTCTACGGTTTCGCTTTAACTGGAAACAACTTTTTAGTCTTTCGTGCCAACGTCCAAAGAGTCTGAGCTCCAGGACCATGGATTAGTTTTAAAGCTTTCATTACACCCGGGCAACACTGGGCTATACTGCTAGTAAAAATATATTTAAAAATTTACTTGGAAATTTTTAATTAGGTTAACGTCATGTGTTGGAGTTTTCTTTAGAAAATTTATGTGATGGTTAAAACCATCGCACAAATTGATGTGATGGTTTTACGCATAAAATGTGATGTGATGGTTTTACACATCAATGTGATGTGATGGCGCCTAGACCTTTTTTTTATTTTCTTGTTGAAAATATCAACAAGAGTCAAGCTACATTTCAACTACAGAATCTATTTTTTTGATAGAAAACGGGAAACAGGTTTGATACCTGTCAGAGACACAATCGGTCTCTAGTAGAATTTATCAATTTAGTCTGTTTGTTACGAATTTCTTATATTGTTTTAAATATTTTTAGTGGATACCAATATCTGAGTACATGCTCTATTGATTTTAAATAATATTTTTTTTCATTTCCCAGTGTGAATATTTAAGAACTCTTAAAAAAAAAAAAAAAAAAAAAATACACCCTCCAGCAGTGTGCTTCTCTACAAGTCTCAACCAATTGCAACCTTTCTTATCCCAAAAAAAGAAGTCTTCTTAACCGGTGTCTTTGGTCTTTGTGACTTAAGAAGGTGGTTGTACTTTGTGAGTTTTGTTTTCAACTTTTTGACTCCTTTGATTTACAACATATGCCCACCCCTGGAATTTTTACTTTGGACTTCTGAGACACATTTATGGTTTTAAATCATAACCACCCCTCTCCATTGCTATTCCCTCTCATATATATAGAAAATATATGAAAATCAACACTATGCAGGGTTGATTTCTCTGTCCACATGCACACTCTGTCTGTCTGTCTGTCTGTCTCTCTCATATATATATATATATATATATATATATATATATATACACACACACACTGCACACAAAAAGTTTAGGGCCACCCTGCATGTTTTTAAAATTACGTTAAAATGTGATTTAAAATATTTTTCCTCTCCATTATAAGAAAGACTGTTGTGTATTTGGATATTATATTTTATAATATCTCCTGTTAAGTTCAGAGAAAGAGAGAGACAAAAGCAAGGCTGCTTTGGTTCAGTTCATTCTCTTAACTACCCGTTATTAAACTTTACTACCAGTTATGAAAACTCTTGCCATGTATTTGCTTTTTAACAGTGCCTTAATTTTTTTTTTGCAATAATTATGTGGTTGAGTAGTAAAAAGAATATATATATATATATATATATATATATATATATATATATATATATTAAAAAAAGGATTAATTCAAAGATGTTGAATGGCCATTTCGATATGAAGATGCCCACGGGGGATAACACATCACCTCAGCAACAGAAAAATCCTTTCAGAAACTGGAGCTATGTGTATATATATATATATATATATATATATATATTTTGCTGTCATTTTTTATGGTAGGTGTACACTCATTACATATAAACCAGATGGGATAGCATATTTTTGCAAACTCAAATGGTATTGTCCTTTTTTTTTTTCATGTTTTCCTTGAACTGAACGAAATCTCTAACCCTTTTGGTTATCTAAAAAAATCTAAGGGGTTAAGAGTGAAAACAAAATGTAATATTTCTCATACAAAATATATATATATATATATTCATAATTAAGCAAAATGTATTGTGGACAGAGGAATCCAAATTTTAACTTTTCTTATTTTTTCTTTTTTTTTTTTTTTTTTTTGTAAAGGGAGTCTGGAGAAAGACTGAAGAATTACTGAAATTTGATCTTTTACTTTAAAAATATACAAAAATCTTCATTTTTAAAAATATTTTTATTACTTTTTTATTTTATCTTATTTTTTTTAACAAATGAAAGATGGACTAAAGCGTTTTGCCTATCGTCTATGAAGTCTTTGTTGTGTTGGTAGTATGTTTAGGGAGATTGTCTTGTTGCATAATAAACTTTCTCCCAAATAGTTTGAATGTATTGCTTCATGCAGTTATTGTAAGCAGTTATTTTTTTTTTTAATCGTATCACCCCAAGCAAGGTGGTAACGCCACTATCTAGATATTAAATGTTATTTACTTTATGACTATCTCTTCCTTTTCTTTTTCTCACCTAAAAATGAGGTCATCTAATACAAAAGGTGGTATATCTTAAACAGTTTAACACATTTAAATGTAAATACGAGGAAATAAAAAACCGATATTCTGTCATGAAATTTGAAAATAGGACAATAATAAAGAATAAATAATTGGAGTAGATAGATCTAACAATTGGAGTAGATAGATCTATCTATCACCCGGTTCACACTCCACCCATGTCTATTGAACAGGTTAAGAGGCTCATCCCTTGTTCCCTGTTTAGGATGTGGTTTCCGGCTTTCTCTTTTCCAATCTTCTCACTTTGTTTTTGTTTTTTTTCAATTGGAGTAGATAGATCTATCTATCGCCCGGTTCACACTCTACCCATGTCTATTGAACAGGTTAAGAGGCTCATCCCTTGTTCCCTGTTTAGGATGTGGTTTCCGGATTTCTCTTTTCCAATCTTCTCACTATTACGTAGCCCCCTGCACATCAGTGGTGTTACCGCCTTGCTTGGGGTGATACGATTAAAAAAAAAAAAGAAGCAAGCCTTAATTTTTAAGAGATTACATTGCTTATTTAAATAGGGCTGATGTGTAATACTTTTTTCCTAAACTTATATTTCTGTATGTTGGAAATTAAACAAAGTACAACTGACTATTAAAGGATGAAAAATTCTTGAGGGTTTTAATGTTATTGTGGGGGGCCTTTTTATTTATTTATTTTTTTATTTTATTTTTTTTGTCCAAGCCAACAGCTACAATCTCCAAGAATTTAAGGTCAATAGTCATCTCCTATCTCACTAACTCGCATCCTTTCTCTCAAGCTCTTTTCTCCATCAACTCCACTCTCATCACACCAGTATTCTCATCCTTCTATTACCCTCTTCCTAACGCCCCCTTTAACCTACCCTTCTTTCTCATCACTTTCCCCCTTTGTAATCCTCTGCGTAACAGTAGCAGTAAACCTGCATTGCTTGGGGTGAAATGATTAAAAAAAAAAAAAAAAGTCCAGGTTTTTTTCTTTCGCTCATTCTAAGTCTCAAAAAAAAAAAACAATATAAAATTCACTGTTTTTTGTTTTTTTTTTAATCCATAATGTTGAATGTATTAAAATTATTCAGTTTTTTTAACAAGAAAAATTTTTTTAATTTTTAAATTGCTGCAAAACATTGTTGATTTATTTTAAATGAAAGGATCTATTATGACATTTCTCGAATTCGTATTCAGATATATTGTACCTATTTTCAGTTTTTCTCATTGAATTGTTTGCCTATATTGCATATGATCCATTATCGTACATAATATACCTCATTTTTTAATGTTAGGCTTTATATGTTATGCCTTCAGGAAAAGATTATCCAGTCCTTCTTAAAGATTAAGGAATTTAGCATCCAGTTAAAGATTTCAAATTATAAAGACTTGACTTAAACATGGAAGCTATATACTTTGTGTCTCTAGCTTTTTAAAAAAATAAAGATTATTTTTTAAATATAAAAATAATTTATGACTTTTCTCTTAACTTTGGGTGCACCTGGTGACCTTTCAGGGCACATTAGTGTGCCCAAGCACCACTGGTTGAGAGACACTGAAACAGAATTTCTTCTTTTATGTACCTTGTACCTTCAGGACGTAGGTCATCGTGGCTTTCCACATCTCTCTATCTCTGGTGGCTCTCAGCACGCTTTTCCATTACCCCATACAACCCTCGTTCCACCATCCACCCGTACAGGCCAGTCAAGTACGTTATATGCTGCTTTCACCTGTCTCTCCTTCCTGTTAGTATCAGGTTCTCCAAGCCCCCTTTTCTCATTGCATGTCCCAGAAAATTCAGCTGTCTCTTCCTGATGCTCAGAATTAATTTCCTTTTCATTTCCATTCTTTCCAACACCTCATCATTGCTCATATGCTTGATCCATGATATCCGTAACATCCTTCTGTAGAACTACCTTTCAGTTGCTTCAAGTTTTTCCTTCATTTTTGGATGATATTGTCCAGTATCCATTGCCATATTGAAGAACGGACATCACATGGCAATCCAGCAGTCTCTTCATTGTTTCTAGTGAAATTTTCCTGTCTCTTAATACTCCACTTAGCTTCTGGAATGCATCCTTCGCCATGCCGATTCGACTTCAAATTTTTATGTTGCACATAAGCATTGGTTATATTTATGTACTGCAAAAATGCTCAAAATGTGGGAATGCTGAAATTTTAGATTAAATTGTTTTTCTTTAATGTGTCTGAATATACAGTCTATACAATCTTAATCAGTTTTCCTATGCATCTGTTTTTATCCCACTTTTATTAGTAAATATCCCACATTGTGGTACCAGAAGATTTGCTAAGAAGAGCAAATGTTTTAAGAACCTAGTCAAAAATTTACCATGGATGATCTAGCAATCAAAGCATTTTCTATACATTTTTACCTTAGTAAATTCCTTTCTCTTTTAATCAAAGTAGCATTTTTTTAAATTCAAAATTATGATTACTCATTACATTAAGCAACTAATACATTTAGTAGGTTGTTTTTTAAAAGATCATTTTTATGTTCATATAAACTTTTACTTAAATTCCTTAATGTTTCTCCAATGTATTTCTTGCGGCAATTATTACGGTGATGAAGTAAAATCCTCAAAGTTTTAGCTTACTATATTGTTTTGTATTAAGTCTTTAATTGTTTAAGAAGTAGTTGTAACAAATTTTACGTGAAACGTAGATGAATTCATTTCAGTTGCAGTTGTGATGGGGTTGGTCAGTAGAACAATATATTTTGATTTTTGGGGTATGTCAAAGATCTACTTTTCTATTTTTAACTATTCTGTGAGCTTTTTGTTTGACGTTGAATATGAGATAATTAAGGTATTTTATTGTATTTTTAAGGGTTCATTTTTTATAATCATTGCGTAAGTTAATGTAAGGAAGAAAAGACAGGATGGTAACTGTGAGGCAGTTGAGAAAGAAATGGAATGAGAGAGAGACAAAAAAAAGGAAAGGGATAATCAGATACAGTGAGAGAGAAAGGGAAAGACAGAAAAAAATGGTGAGTGAGACAGATAGGTAGGAGAGAGAAAGTGTGATAGAAGAGGAGGGAGATACAAAGATGGAAAGAGAGAGAGAGAGACAAAAAAAGAGTAAGAGAGAGAAAGTGCAAGAGAAGGGGAGTTAGATACGGTGATGGAAGGAGAGACAAACAGAGAAAGACAGAGAGAGGAAGTGTTAGATACAGTGATGGAAAGAGAGAGAGAGACAGACAATCAGAGAAAGACGGTCAGAGAAAGTGAGATAGAGAGGGAGTTAGATACACTGATAGAAGAAGAGTCAAATGAAGAAAGAAAGAGGACAGTCAGAGAGAGAGAAAGTGAGATAGAAAGGGTGTTAGATACACTGATGGAAGAAGAGTGAAATGGAGAAAGAAAGAGAAGGACGGTCAGAGTGAGAGAAAAAGTGTGTGAGAGAGGTGGAGTTAGATACAGTGATAGAAGAAGAGACGAACTGAAAAAGAAAAACAAGAGGAGAGTGTAAGAATATGAGTTTGGCTTGATTGCTTCATTCCTTTATTCTGAGATATTTAATGAGTCTTGTGCTTAAAGTTAAATATGAAATTATTAGCATATTATATAAACATTCAACGACAGGCTCACACAAGGTTAAGGTTGTATTACTAAGCATTTAACTTAACACTGATGTAATTAGTCTCAAATAACTTAGACTTTGAGATAGGTGAGCAATCCAAGGAAACGAACAATGCCTCATAACAACAAAGCATAAGCCACTGTGTTAAAAATGATTTTGCATAAATAGCGTTTCTACTTACACATCGATATTACACTTCCTTTATCTGCTAACAAATGGGTAGAAAACAGAATATATTTACCCAACCTCATATAAAAGAAAATTATTTCACTCTTTGCATTCTCAAATGCACTATGCCACATGTCATTTACCAAACATTTATAGCAGTCTCTTTATTATTGAGTATGAGAGCCGCACCACAACAAAGTGACGCTGGGGTATAAATATATAAAGTCCGGTAAGTATAGCAGGCATAGCAAAGGTTCATCTATTGTCCAGTTCCCTCCTCTTTGGTTTTATGAACTGGATTACGGGTATATACTTTGTTTCCTGTTTAGGATTGGGTTTATTTTGTTTTTTTTTATAATCATATTCCTTCAAGCAAGACATTTTACTGCCACTGTTTTACAGAAGGTTACATAGGAGGAAAGTTATGAGAAACAGTGACATGTTACAGGGGGTGTCAGGAAGAGGGTAGGAGAAGGATAACTGGCCATAAAGTGAGGGATCAGTTTATATATTGATTGTAATGTAAAATTGATCCACCACTTTATATTTACATAATAATTTCTTGTCAGGAAGAGGTGTCAGGAAAGGGGGCGGGAGAGAGAGAGAGAAGGATAACTGGCCATAAAGTGAGGGATCAATTAATATATTGATTGTAATGTAAAATTGATCCACCACTTTATATTTACATAATAATTTCTTGTCAGGAAGAGGTGTCAGGAAAGGGGGCGGGAGGGAGAGAGAGAGAAGGATAACTGGCCATAAAGTGAGGGATCAATTAATATATTGATTGTAATGTAAAATTGATCCCCCACTTTATATTTACATAATAATTTCTTGTCAGGAAGAGGTGTCAGGAAAGGGGGGCGAGAGAGAGAGAAGGATAACTGGCCATAAAGTGAGGGATCAATTTATATATTGACTGTAATGTAAAATTGATCCCCCACTTTATATTTACATAATAATTTCTTGTCTGTTGATAAGCCGTAGAAAACTAATCAATCAGTTAATGAAATACTGATTAGCTATACATGCATGTCTTTTACATTTATTTACATTCTCTGGAATATAAATTTATAGAAATTTTTTTTTATAATCATATCGCCCCCAAGCAAGGCATTTTACTGCCACTGTTTTGCAGGGGGTTACATAGGAGGAAAGTTATGAGAAAGAGTGACAGGTTATAGTGGGGTATCAGGAAGTTGGGTAAGAGAAGGATGAGAATACTGATGGGAGTGGATGGAGAAAGGAGTATGAGAGAAAGGATGCAGATAGGAGATGACTATTGACTTTACATTTAAATTCTTGGAGATTGTAGCTGTCAGAGAAGCAAATAAATGGAAGGGAATTCCACAGTAGGGAAGTGCAAGAAAAGAAGCTGCTGGAGTAGAATTTGCATTTACATTTTATTGGTTTCACAGTAAAAGGACGAGACATAGTTGCTAATCTTGTGGCTCGAGTAATTTCATATACAGGGGGCACCAGTGAGCTAAGTTCATCGGAGCAGAAGCCGTGAAAATATTTGTAGAAGAGACACAGGGAAGCCACATTGTGCTGGTGAGAAAGTGACTGTATTTGAGCTGCCAAGTCGGGATCAATCACATTACAGATTCTCCGTTGGATTTTGTCAAGGACCCCTAGGTGGATAGTAGGGGCACCTGACCAGATATGGCAGCAGTCTTCAATGCACAGGTGGATGGTAAGAGACGGTCATAAAGTGAGGGATCAGTTTATATATTGATTGTATTATAGAACTGATCTCCCACTTTATATCCACATTGTAATAGTATAGAAATTTTTTTTTTTTTTAATAATCATATAGCCCCAAGCTAAGTTCATCAGAGCAGAAGCCGTGAATGTATTTGTTGAAGAGACACAGGGATGCTACATTGCGCCGGTAAGAAAGTGACTGCATCTGAGATGCCAAGTCAGGATCAATCACATTACAGATTCTCTGTTGGATTTTGTCAAGGACCCCTAGGTGGATAGCAGGAGCACTCGACCAGATATAGCAGCAGTATTCAATGAACAGGCGAATGGTAAATTTATATATGTGCAGGATTGTTTCAGGCGGAAAAAAACTTCCTGGCCCTACACAGAGAACTGACTTTCCTTAGCAGCGGAATTTAGCTATGGATTCTATATATTCATTCCACTTGAAGTCTGTTGTGAGAGATAGTCTACTTCAGCTTTATCCTTCTCATGCTTGTTCTTTTCCTACGCTAATATAACCCTCTATTTGAGTGGCTCTTGGGCAAAGTCAAGTAAACTAGTTCACTTGGATGGTCTCTGAGGGTGTTCTTACATATTTAGGGATGTTTCTAAGTTGCTTTGGCTACCTCATCTTTCCAAGTTAATAAAAAAATAGCTGTCATGATGATCTTCTACTAAACTTGCTCCTGAATAGAGATGCAAAATACATCAACCTTCTTTATTCATTCCATGATCAGAGACAATCACTTTCTTCCTGATTTTCAATACATTCCTAAAGTAAAACCATTATACATGCACATGTATATATAATGACATACAAGGAAAACTTCATTAATTTTTTATTTAATTTTTCTAGTATTCTAACACGTTTCCTCTTCAGTGGAGATAAGGAATTTAAAAATGTAATTATTATTTTTGCAAGTGCTTTCAGCCATTTCACTGGTCATTCACAGATGTGTTATATTTCCACTGTTATTTTTTTCCTATGTTTTAGCTGTAACATAATTTGAGTTTTTGAAAAGGAGCTTTCTTTCAAAGTTCTAATGTGATATGCACGACTGAAATAGCAAAATGCTCACATGATTTCCAATCGCATACAACATGTGAGAGCTTTGATTGTTTCAAAAGTAGTTTACTTTGTTGGATCTGTTGGAGGGGTAAATGGTAGTATTATCTGCATAAAAACCTAGTTAGCAGCTGCTGACATCAGGAGAGCCTTGAAGAAACTGTAGGGGTCCAAGGATAGGGCCACAGGGGATCCCTGCATTAGTATGAAATGATCTGAAAGCATACACAGTGAATATGACTTTCATTACTCAATTGGTCAGGAGTGGCTAGATTAAGTAAAATATACATCTTATGACACCATAGCTCTTAAGCTTGCATAAAAGGCCAGCATGTTAAATCATGTCAAATGCCGTTAACATATCTAGAACCACGCCCTGAGTTTCATCATTTTTATCTAAAGCTTGATAGGAAAGTTCGGACGTGGCTGTTAACACATCAATCCTGGAAGCCATATTTTTTGTCTGAAAGAGGGTAGTTTGAAGTAAGATGTTTAACCAGTTCAACATTGATTAGGACGTTGAATACTTTGCTAAAAAGTGATGAGACTAATAAGGGGTTAATATGAGGAGTCAGTGGATTACCAAGAGTTCTTAAAAACAGGAACTATAGAGAAGGACTTCCAACAAACTGGAAAGCTGAAAGCAGCAAGGCATTTGTTGTAAAGTTTGGAGAGGACAAGGGCACATTTCATTAGGATGATGGCAGGAATCTTGTTGCATCTACTAACCTTGTGATGGTCTTAGAGATAACACCAGAAACCTGTAGCAGAGTGATGCATATGTTACTCAGCAAAGCTCCTGTTCTGGAGGAAAAACTGGCAGACATACTCCAGATGAGTTGAGATTGAAGTTGGAAAAGAACTTCTGGGCAAAGCACTGCACCTTATCTGTAGTAGATATCAATACTTCAAATCTATTGAAGAGAGGAAAACTGAGAATATACTTGCAGAGCTGCAAGGGTCCTGAGCATGACAGTAAACTGTATCCGGTAACAAGGCCTCTGATTGGGAGGTTGTGAGAAGCATGGAACCTCCTCTTAATTGCTGTTGTTCCCAGGTCCACTCTGACCCGGAGTGGTAGCAAGGCCTCTGATTGGAAGGTTGTGAGAAGCATGGAACCTCCTCTTAATTGCTGTTGTTCCCAGGTCCACCCGTACCTGGAATGGTAGCAAGGCCTCTGATTGGGAGATTGTGAGAAGCATGGAACCTCCTCTTAATTGCTGTTGTTCCCAGGTCCACCCGTACCTGGAATGGTAGCACCTGTTAGGATCCCAGCTATGGGAAAATAGTTAACCCCCAAACTGCGATCAAAACACTATGAAAGTATAAAAATACAATTTTATAGAAATATATACATAAAAAACTTTTATATCAAAAATATACATTTTTGAAGAAAAGATTATTACCATAACACATTTTTGAAGGAAAAAAATTATTCTCAGCAAAATACATTTTCAGTTTTCTAAAATAAAAAAGAAATAAAAACAAAAACTTTTTATTAAAATCTGACTAAATCAACCTTCTCACTGTAACTGAACATGAAAAAATACCTTAAAACCCCACCTTTTTGGCATTAGATACCCCACAAACGTGTTGATATGCCATTAAACAAAACTCAAACTCTAGAACCATACAGAGCTGCTAGTAATACCTAGAACCAAACTTGTGAGAGGCCATATGGAGTCTCAAAATTTCAGTGAAAAATAAGAGAAAACAAAGAAACATTATCATGGAGCAAGAACAATAGAAGAGTAGTCAAGACTTAAGTTTGTCAAGATCAAAGTTAGCTGGAAAGTAAGAAGCTGGAAGAGAGTTCCATAAGCAAGAAGTGTTAAGAGAAAATGTTAGCATAGAACTTATGGTTACATCTTGCCAATTCAATTGATTAGGCATTGCCACCCATCTAGTCAGTTAAGTGCCATATGTGATGTATGTTTATGTGATGTATGTTTATGTGATGTATGTTTATGTGATGTATGTTTATGTGATGTATGTTTATGTGATGTATGTTTATGTGATGTATGTTTATGTGATGTCTCGAAAGAGACATGACTGAGTAGGCAGGAGATTTTCCCGCTGTAGGTTACCATTACTTTCTGCGGTAGACTGATTGTTAACCAAGGCTATAGAACTCAATCTCTCCTGCTAGTCAATCCTTTTATCCAGATCAGTCAGTTAAGTGCCGTACATGATATACGTTTGGATGATCATGTCTCGGAAGAAACATGACTGGGCAGAAGATTTTTCTGCAGTAGGTTTCCATTACTTTCTGCTGTAGACTGGTTGCCAACTAAGGCTACAGAACCTAATCTGCCCTGCTGTTTAACTCATAGCTGTAGGGAGAAGAAATGGATTAATACCTTTCCCACAAGTATTTGTGTGTAAGTGAATGCAACCTAATTCCACTGGAATTGAAACTCAGCTTTCCTATTTCTCATTCCAAGCACCAAAATGCGCATTCAATCTCATACTGCACTTAAATTCATAAAATCCAGATACCATAGCGGAAATGTTCATCTAAACAATTACCATGAAAGTATTTATAAAAAGGCACAGGGAAGCTGTGTTACAGGGATGGAAAAGGGATGCCAGGTCAGAACCAATAACATTGCAGATTCTTCGGATTTTATAAAGTATCTCTAAATATATAGCAAAAGCACTAGACCTCATGTGGCAGTAATATTCTCTGCATGGTCAAATGGTAGACTTATAAATATGTAAGATAAATTCTGGTGAGGAAAAATTGTCCAGCATGACAAAGTGAAACAAATTTCCAAGCAGCAGACCTAGCAATGGTTTCAATATAATTTTTCCTATCTCATGTCAGCATCATTAGTGAAATTATCATTGCTTTCTATGTTATGATTCATGATTAAGATTAAAAAGAAACTGATAAAAAATTTTTATTTGTAAAGCTTCTTCTAAATGGTGTTATGCTCATGAGCAAGAATCTTGGTTTTTCTTGTTTGCTATAAACAGAATCAAACATTCTATAACTAGATTGAATCAGAAAGTTTTGCAATGAATTAAGATATTTTCTTTGTTTCATCAAGTAGAATTTCAATCAAAAGTGCAAGTTTGAACAAAAAAGTTTTCTCTTTCTATTACCTTTAAGTCAATAAAGTCAAAGAAAACTAAAAAAAAAAAAAAAAAAAACAAATCCCTTTTTAACCTTTCATATTTAAATCAAGATTATTCACCTAAAACAGGGTTTGGGTTGGGTTCATAAAGGCAATTTTTGAAAAAATATTTGAAGTTGTATTTTTTTTTTTTGTATAAATGGTAATGTTTTTTTCTTTACTTTTTGTATAATCCATAATAGTTTTTATGTTGCCCTACTCAAAATCTTCTTTTATTTTTCTACATCTGTTCATAATCACTGGGAGACCAGGTGGGGTTAAGTTCCCCTCCCATCCCCACCTTCCTCCTTGAAATAAAATTTTTAATTTTTTGATTTACAGAAACATTTCTGGCAGTGACTAACCTTTCATGTTGGGTTTTTTAAAACTGCATTTTACAGACCTTGTTCAAAAGCAGGTTATGATTAAAAAATCTCAAAACATTAAAACTGCAATATTGCTTTGTGTGTTATGAGATTTTGGGGTGAGTCACTTGACTCTTTTGGAACTGGTGATACTTTTTGTCCACCTCTTGGGAGATAAACACTTAAGTTCTTAAGACATACTTTAGCCAATCTCTTAACCGACATTTTATTTATTTATTTATTTGTATTCATTCCTAACTGCTGAAATTCACTTTCTTCCTATTTTTCATTGCATTTCTATAGTAAAATAATTTTTAATGAATTTCTATAGATGCTTTTCGTATTTGTTATGCCACTAGATATTAGGAAGTAGAAGGAATGAAAGCTTTGATGGATTTCTGTAATCCTAGCAATAAAATCCCAGGTTCTATAAAAAGCTAGTATTCAAATAATTTCTAATGCATTTCTGGAATTTCCAATGAATTTCTATAGATGCTTTTAGTATATAGGAAGTAATCCCTATTTCCGACACAAGTATTTACATAGCATACTAAAACATTCCCAAAATTTATTTTCTACCCAATAACAGACAATATTACAAACATGCCAAAAAGATTCCACAATACAAGACATTAAAATCAAAGTGCCTATTGATGAGAAATTATCATCACCATGTGAAATATTTGTTCAATTAGCAAAAACCTAAACCCTATTTTTCTTGAGCCTCTTTCGCAAAAGAATTCCAGTAAATGTTTGTTTTAGGTGCCGCCAGCTTTTCCCCCTTCAAATTTATCCAAAATAGCATTATTTCTGTGCAAATGTATATGCTGAACTCAAATCAATAGTTAGTTATTGAAGAAATTTACCTTTTTTGCGTTGAAATTCCATAAAAAAGAACTATATCTCGCACTTTTTCTCTCCCGTAACTCTCGACTGCAGAATGACGTTCTATGTAGGCAGAATTTTTCGTCGAATTTTGGCCGATTTTCTTCCTTTACTGAAACTTCCGGCAATGAACTTCCTGTTATGAGAGTAACAAGCGTAGAAATACAATAGCGCATTACTTTAATTTCCGGAAGTACATTGCCAGAAGTATGAGTAAATGAAGAAAAATCGACCAAAAATCTGCCAAAATTCTTTCAAATGCGCAGTACGTCATTCTGCAGTTAATTACATGACTTCGTGAGAGTTACGGGAGAGAAAAAGTGCAAGATATATAGTTCGTTTTCTTATGGACATATAGATAATAGATATATATATATATAGATAGTTTGGAAATTCTAAATCATGATGAACAGTGCCTATTTCTTCAGTAAATGAGCATATCAGATACTTCAGTTGTCTTCTTGCAATCTGACACATACAATATATATATATATATATATATATAGAGAGAGAGAGAGAGATAAGTTATTTATAAATGGAACAGCCATTTTCTGTCAAATTTTGGTCGATTTTCTTCCTTTCCTGAAACTTCCGGCAATGTACTTCCTGTTATGAAAGTAATAAGCGTAGAAATACCATAGCACATTACTTTCATAACCGGAAGTACATTGCTGGAAATATCAATAAATGAAGAAAAATTGACCAAAAATCTTCTAAAATTCGTTGCATATGCAGTACGTCATTCTGCAGTTAATTACATGACTTTGTGAGAGTTACGGGAGAGAAAAAGTGCAAGATATAGTTCGTTTTCTTATGGACATATAGATAAAAAAAGGTAAGTTTCTTCAATAACTAACACTTGATTTGAGTTCAGCATATACATTTGCACAGAGATAATGCTATTTTGGATAAATTTGAAGGGGAAAAGCGTCGAGACTTACAAGAAAAATTTACCAAAATTTCTTATAAAAGGTCACAGATTTTGACTTGCAGAGAGCAAAGATGTGACTAAACACAAGCGAAAACTTAATAGCTTTTTTTCTTCCTTCCAGGATGTGTTGATAGACGAATTAACTGCAAGCAGAACG
>JBBBDQ010001755.1:732500-860000 GCA_037127315.1 Ascarosepion bandense
TATTATTTTCTAAGTCTAAAGTCACGTCGTAGAAATTTACTTTTTTTTAGGTTTCTATTAATAGTAAATTTTAAGTTCAAGTTTTAAAAGTCTCTCTATATTTACTTTCTGATTTTATAAATTTTAAAATTTGTAAAATTCCTCACAACTATAAGGCCAACATCCCTGTATAATCCAGTAACTTCTGTACTTATATCATTATGGGCCTTAATTATATCATTATATCATTATGGGCCTTAAGATTATATAGAAGAAATAAAAAAAAATACCTTTTTACCAGTAAATTACTGAAAAAAAACTCCAACAATCTTGGCACTAAGCATCATTAGAATATATATATATGAAATGATTTGTTTGAACATTATTTTTTATCGATACTCGTATTTAAGTAGATATTCTATTTGTTTTTAATTAAACAGTATTATATATTTATATCTACCGGACTGATTAATTACGATAAATTGTTATTACAAAAATGTAAGCCATTCGGCAGGATTCGAACCTGCGACTCCTATTATACATATGGGAAGCTACCATTTGATCCTGCAACGTCTTAGACCGCTCGACCACGAATAGCCTCCAGTCTAAATGAGGTTTTAATCAAGCCTATATAACACAATTTTCGACCATCTCCCCAGTACTCAAAATATAAGATTTGAGGAGATAGGCGTTCACCCACTTGTCCAAATATATCAGTTTTTATAAACGCTTTAGTATTGAATTTTCTTTTCAGTATATCATATTGCTGTGGATGATATCCATTGAGATCTCTGTTTTGTCTGTTTAATATGTTATATTAGATAAATTTTGGAGATTATCCTCTCCGTTTTACGTATTTGACATTATATATATATATATATATATATATATATATGTATGTATTATGAACGAACGCTGGCCACCAAAGTAAACGGATGTGTTCCCATTCTTTCCTTGAATGAAAAAATGTCTTTAAAGAAAATGTTAAAGAAAAGTGACTGTTATGAATTATTCTATTATATTACTATATTATATTATTTATTAATGACATTATATTTTTTATTTATAATTGGATATTATGAATTATATATATTATCAATTTAATATTCTCATCAGTTATTTACCATATCTGTTGACATTAACTATATAAATGTAACTTATATATTTATTTGATACATATTGATACATTATTTTATAATATTTAAATGCATTATATAAGCTTATGGCCGTTCACCCACTCGTCGAAATAAATCAGAATTTATAATCGCTTTAGTATTGAATTTTCTTTTCAGTATATCATATATAAGCTGAATCTCAATTTAACACAAATAATTGGTAACTTATTTACTTATTTATGATTTAACGTTTGTTTTTGTATAAAGAAAGATAATTTTTCGTTAATAGAAAAGACGCGACCTATATCTAACGCCTAATTTCTAACGTAGAATTTTTAAGCTTTAACGGTAACAATGCGATAGAAAAACCAATGCGATACAATTTCTCTACGATATTCTTTCCTAGGAAAATTACGTTTTTTACTTTACATTTTCGGTAATGCTAACTATTCTCGATTAGCTTAATGAATAAATAACTGAATATACAAGGTTGTCATTCCCTGGTGTGATAGCGGCATAAGCTCCCACTATCTATAAAATGATCCCATGGCATGCTTGTTCAAATAACCACTGAGAACTAAGTTCAGTCACTGGCGTGCTCGTCGCGGAATTACTTTTACAGAGAGAAGAAGGTGTGAAAGGCGAGTCACTGGATCCTCATAACCTGTTGATTCGGGCAGGTGGAGCTCGTCAGACTGGGAAAGCAGTTCACCTAGAGGAAGGAAAGCCCTCATTTCAAACCTCCGCTGCTTTGCAGCCATATCCAGTCATAGAAAAGGTTTCCGGGCAGAGCACTCAACCGGACCAAATGGAGAGGAACCCTGGCCCAACAACTCAAATCAAGGCATATGCAACTGACTCAAATCGCTATGGAGAGGCTGGTTCGCAGAAAACAAGATGACAGCTCCGACTGACTAGAAACAAAATGTAAATGCAGCCTCTGCAACAAAGACTGTCACCCCACAGAGGTTTATATTGTCACAGACGCCGATGCTCCAGTCAAGCAGACAACTAGGATACTACTCATGGTCAACCCTCCTGACCGACGGAGGCTTACTACTACTATATATATACAGATCTGTCTGCGGATGACTATTTACGCTCTCACACCCTGACTGAGCACTCTGGAAGAATGGTAGACTTTGAAAAACAATAGCTACTCTGGCATCTACGCATCGTTCATTCAGCTATTGGGCGTGTATAATGATAATATACACGCTAAAAAGTCTGCCTCCTTCTACCGAGCGTCAGTAGCTCAAAGGTAGAATCGCCGACTGACGCCAATTCGGTCGGGTTTCAATTCGGGGTTAAAAAGTAATCGGATGTCTGACCGTACTGATGAGCTGTGATACAGCGAAACAGATCTGTCTGCGGATGACTATATATATATATATAGAGTGTGTGTGTGTGTGTGTGTGTGTGTGTGAGAGAGAGAGAGAGAGAGAGAGAGAGAGAAAGAGTGTGTGTGTGTGCTTAGACTGCACAGGCACTATGCTCTGGTCCTGTGTATATCTCCGTTGCCATGGAATTATTAGTAGTAACATTTGACATTTTAGGTGTCCCGTGGGATGCCGGTACGTTTAATACTGAACCCAGAATAACAATTGCCTGTCCCTGAAACCGGTGTCTCGTGGGCGTTACATTACTCTGACATTTCCAATTTAATGGATGAGGTGCTGTCATCAGTTTGAAATCTGAATGAAACCAGGATTGAACTTGCTGCTTCGCTGTCAATGGCCCGAAGTCAGAAAATGTGGTTCTAATGTATTACTGGAATATTTCAGAAGAAGCCCAACAGATACTAGATTCTTATCCTAGTTAGAAAATCCAATGATTGACATTTTGAATCTAAGCAAAGCACACAGTTTGTGATTCGAGATAAAATGTCTATACATATGTAAATAATCTTAATTTTTTTTTTTGACAGAAGTGAATTTGGTATTTACTATAATTATGTATGGAGTTGAAAATGAAATCTTTGAAATCAGATCTGAAGATACTAACTTCGTTAGAATTTATTTTTATTTAATTCTATGTTTTATTGCAAAATTCAGATTGAATAAATTAGTCAAAGGCGCAACGAATTACATTAATTATAGAAGTTATATAAATTTAAATTTAGTTTTTGCAACTACTGAAAATCGACTTGCATCTTTGGTTTGATTTTAAACTATCGAGAAAAAAAATCAATATTTATATTTCGATGTAAAGCTTGAAAATAATTTTTATGCAGTAATTTGTGAATAAAAATTCACGTAAATTGTGCACCAATTTAACTAACAGAAATCTCCCGGTGACTTTTTTGTATACGAGATTTTTTTAGCAAATTCTGACAGTATTTACTTACTGTATTTACTACTGTATTTAGTATTATTGAAGTTATCGGTAAAATTTTTGTTGATTTTTACAAAATCTACTCTCCCTACTGGGTTTATATTTAGAGCGGTTCTCTAATGTGCATTGAACATGTTTAGCCTGCGCAAAATTTCAACTTTCGTTTGATCCACTTTGCCAGTATTTCAAAGAAGAAAACCCAGCGAGAAATTTCACTTGGGAAGGAAGCAGACGTTCATGCAAATTGCCACGTAACAGACAACCACAATCGCTCACTTCGTTCGCCATGTGGCACGAACGTGAATCCTTTAGTGAGAAATTTGTTTTTAAGTTAAGTAATATACTTGGTGCGTTGTGGTGCAGTGGATATCGGCTCGGAACGAGAAATCGGATGAGCCGAGTTCAAATTCCAGTTGAATTCATTGCATTCACTTACGCGCAAATACTCTTGGGAAAGGTATTAATCCGTCTCTTCCTTCCAGTTATGGGTTAAATAACAGGACAGATTAGGTTCTATAGCCTTGGTCAGCAACCAGTCTACCGCAGAAAGCAATGGCAACCTACTGCGGGATAATCTTCTGCGCAGTCAGTCATGTCTCTTTCGACAGATGATTGCCCAAGCGTGTTTCACGTATGGCTCTTAACTGACTGAATATACTTAACGTATATTATTCGTTCAACTAACTCACTCACTCATTCCCTTAGTCTTAACATATATTGATTGTTCAATACTCACTCACACATACATTTCAATTGACATACACCACATAGCATCAAGGACACCTCGGCGTGGTGCAATGGTTAGCAAGCTCGTCTCACTAGAATCA
Organism: Ascarosepion bandense; assembly: GCA_037127315.1. NCBI lineage: Eukaryota > Metazoa > Mollusca > Cephalopoda > Sepiida > Sepiidae > Ascarosepion > Ascarosepion bandense. The sequence goes on from JBBBDQ010001755.1 coordinate 736,756, forward strand.
TTATAACTGAACAGTGAGCTCGATACTCACTGGGTACCTCCTACTTTCGGCCGTGTGTCACGTCTAAGCTATGCTTAGAAAATCACCTTCCCCTAGGTTTGGGAGTTGGGCGCAGGGCTAACAACCCTGCCCCATAAAAAACAGCACGGAACAGCAAAAACGCTACCCGACACGCCATTGGGTGTAACGTAAATAGTTAATGTGCATTGTATTTTATCAGAATAAAATGCATACAAAAACTTCAAGAAAAGATATTCAAAAACAATATTGATTTTTTTATTAATTAAGTATTTGTTATTTTAATCATTAAATTGATTTTAAAATACTGGGAATATTTTGTATGTTAACTAATTAAACTTCTAATTTTTCCCAAAACAGTAATTCAAATTCATTGCACTGTTGTATTGTAGGGTATGGTAAGTCACAGGACTTAAACCGAAAGAGTCAGTCCTGATAGTAGTATTACATACTAAGCTAGACAAGTAATAGCATTATATTCTCCGCTGTCAAAACAATTTCCCAGGACTACTTATCATGAATGGATCAGACCATTCATGATAGTAAAGAGGGTAACTGGCTCTTACCACAGCATGTACTAAGCTACGCAACCTAGTAAAAATAACTGTACTTTGTACAAATAACCTTCAAAAATTTGGTTTCAATCAGTCAACGTAAAGCTATTTTAGAGGGTGTTATCGACAGACGGACGGACGAACGGACAAACGGACAGACTAACGGGAGTCACAGAATTTAATATACAAATAGTTAAAACTCATCATTTTCACTACAATGACACAAAGAGAGTGTGTGCGAGAGAGAGAGAGAGAGAGAGATAGAGAGATAGATAGATAGATAAGAAATATATATATATATATGAAATTATTTGTTTGAACATTATTTTATTCGATACTCGTATTTGAGTAGATATTCTGTTTTTAATCAAACAGTATATTTATATATTTATTTCTACCGTTTCGATTATTTTACGATAAATTTTGTACAAAAATGCGTGTCATTCAGCAGGATTCGAACCTGCGACCCCTATCAAAATAGGGGAAGCCATTAATTAATCTGGCGCGTCTTAGACCACTCGGCCAAGAATGTTACTACAGTCTAAACGTACAAAATTTATTGTAAATAATCAGGCCAATTGAAATAAATATATAAATATATTGTTTTATTAGAAACAGAATATCTACTCAAATACAAGTATTGAGTAAAAATAATATTCCAAAAATAATTTCAGTATGTCGGTTGTTAATACCACTTCGTTACTCTTCGGAATTTTCCGTAAAACATACATATATATATGTATTATATTTTAGTCTGAGTTTGTTATTTCATATATATATTGTCATCCGCAGACAGATCTGTTTCGTTGTATCACAGCTCATCAGTACGGTTAGACTCCGATTGCTACACAACCCACGCTCGAAACCCGACCGATTTGGCGTCAGTCGATGACTCTACCCCTGGGCCACGGAAAGAAGGCAGTCTTTTTAGCGCATATCATATTACGCGCCCAATAGCTAGAGTGCTCAAATTCATTTTTACTGAATGAGCGATATATATTATGCAATAAGATTTCAATTGCAACATTATAACTTACTGTCCCACCATATTTCCGTTCAAATTTGAATTTTAGTCTGTAGCATTTTTTTTCATTGGCTTAAATCTTTCCTAACATCTTTTCATTTGTTTCCTCTTTACTTTCCATTTCCTTTGTCTCGTTGGACATTTTTCTTATAATTCCCTCCTTTTGTCTATTTTCTCTTTCTATTTTCTCTATAGTATTTCTGATGCATTATTTTTTTCTTTTTGTATTTTCCTTTCTTTCCTCTTTTTTTCCATTTCTTGATTTCTTCTTTTTCTTTCTTTTCTTTCTTTTTTCTTCTTTATCAAACCTTTTACGTTGTACGGAAAAGTTTTTCCAAAAACAGAAAGTAAAGAGATGCTTCATAAAATACATTTTTAAATAAAGCTTTTATTACCTTCATTACTAACTACCTGATGAGACATCTTTTTTCAATGTCGAAATAAAATGTACAATTTTGTAGGAGTTATTTACATGTTCTAATGTAAAAGTTGAATAATAAATATTTATTGCTTTATTTTTATTTTGAGCCCTGTTTAACATTTATGTTTTGAACATTGCAATTCTGTTCTTCGTTCGTTTACATTTGGATATATATATATATATATATATATATATATATATATATATATATATATATATATATAACATAATGATGATCCACGTATACTGTCTTAATATGTATAGGAAAAACTACTAAAAAGTTGTAAGTTTAAAAATGTATTTTTTTGACAGTATTTATTTATTTCTATTATTATATTTGATATTTCAGACCGTCCTCGGCCTTTCATCAGAAACAAATGATTTCAAAATTTAAATTAAAAACATATTTCGCGAGGAGTGTTCGTGGAGTGATTGTTTACATCATGTGACGCAGAAAGCAACAGATTTTTTAAATATTTGTAAACGTAAACCGATCTTTAATAACACTTATAAATTTTGTTTAAGAGAAAAAAATTTTTAAGTGTATCTAAAAAATGTTTAGCTATTGAAATATTTAAAAAAGATTCAGAACACCTAAGTCCTATTTAACCCTAGCCTGTGTGCATTTAATTTTACAATCCAGTAATTTTTTTTTCTTTCTGCGTGAGTGTTTAGAACTAAAATCAGAGTCTATTAGTAAACATTTGCAGTTTTCTAATGTGTGTCCCGGTTGATTAAAGTGTTAGGCTATGGGGGAATATTGGTTGTTCTGGCGTATGCTAAGTTTATGATTATTGAAACGGAATCTAAAGCTATTTCCAGATTCACCAATATATCCATTATTTGGACATATTGAACAGAAGAGAAAATATATAATGTTTTGGCTGTCAAAGGTGAGGCGTGGTGGGTGCAATTTGATGTTGGTGTTGGGTAGAGAAAATATTGCGTCGTTTACTAAGTGTTTACAAATTAAACACCGGGATTTCTGATATTTGAAATTCCCTGATAGGTTTGTATTTTTTAGATATTTTGTAGAAGTGAGGATAGCTGATAGGTTGGGTGTTTGTTTCATTGCATTTATGGATGGTTTATCGAAAATGTCTTTGATTTTTTTGTTTGATTAGAGGTTCTTGTAATCATTTTTAAAATTTTTAATAAGTGTGTAGGAATATTGATTGTGGTTAAAAACCATGGGAATTCGGTTGTTTTTTCTTTTCTTGTATGTGAGAAGTGTGCTACGATCTATGTGGATGGTTTTATGTAGTGTTTCTTTTATTATTTTTATTGGGTATTTACATTTCAGAAATTGCTTTGTTAGGTTGTTAATGTTGTTTATAGAAAATCTGGATGGTCTGAGCATATGCGTTTGATTCTTAGAAATGAGCTGTATACGATAGATTTTTTTTAATTTAAGGGTATGACAACTGTTAAAGTGTAAGAATTTATGTTGGTTTGTGTGGGTTTGTTGTAGACTGGTAGAAAGTGTATGTTTGTTTAATTTTATCATGACGTCTAAGAAAGGGACGGATGTGTATGAGTACTCCATTGTAAATTTAATTGTATTGTGGAAGTTGTTGCAGAAAGTAAAAAAAGTTTTTTAATTTTTCTAATCCATGAGTCCATAACAAGAAAATTTCATCAATGTATCTAAAATAATGTGATCGTTTATATTCTGAATTGTCTAGTATCTTTTTCTTTCTAGAATGTGCATAAATATATTGGCATAACTAGGTGCCAGTTTCGTGCCCATTGCTGTGCCACTAATCTGTAAATAGTGTTTGTTGTTGAATTTAAAATTATTATGTGTTAAAATGAAATTTATTAATTGGTATATATCTGTAATTTGGTTGTTAGGTAATTTGTTTTTACTAAGGAACTCATGGCAAGCTGATACTCCTTCAACATGTGGAATGTTCGTGTACAGAGATGTAACATCCATCGTTACTAGGATATAATCATCATGGACTAAGTTAATGTTTTGTAATTTGTTGAGAAAGTCAGTAGTGTCTCTAATCTAACTAGGTATGTCAGGCAATAAAGGTTTTAGGACATTGTCTATGTACCCAGATATAATTTCTGTGAGGGTACCAATGCCTGATATTATGGGTCTGCCAGGTGGTGTGATTTTAAGGGCTTTTGAAATGTTATAGATCTCTTCATTATTTGATTGTTTAGTATGATGTGGGTTGGATGAAGAGGTGTTAGGGTATTTTTCTGAAATGATTTTGGGGAGTTTGTGTAGTTTTGGGATAGTGTAGAATGTTGCTGTCTTGGGGTTCTCAGGAATAAGAGATGTTTTATTTTATTTTTTATGTTGTGGTTCAGGTTCTGAATGAGAAGTGATAATTCTATTTTGTAAGTGCTAGTCGGATCTAGAAGGTAAGGGTACATAGAACCTGTTATTTTGAAGTTGTGATTCTGCTTCTTTAATATAGTTGTTAGTGTCTAAAATGGTTATAGCTCCGGCCTTATCGGCTGGTACAATAATTATGTCTCGGTTGTTTTTAAGTGCATAGGTGGCTTGGTGTTCTATTTTGGATACGTTGTGTTTTTTTGTTTGGTGTCCCTTGTTTTTTAAGAAGTTATCCATGTGTTGTCTGGCTTTGTTGACATATTGATCCAAGTGTTGGTTACGTCCGCTTGGTGGAGTCTATAGGGTATTATTTTTCGTAAGAGGAAGTTTGGAGCATGATTGGTTAGCGCTGTTGTCAGTAGAAGTAGATTTGCTGTCTGAGAAATATTCTTTTAGTCTCAGTCTACGAAAGTATTTTTCCATATCGTTGCAAAAGTTTAGAGGGTTTAGTGGTTGTGAGCGGCAGAATGATAATCCTTTACTTAAGAAATATTTCTCCTTGGGTGAGAGTATATTTAGATAGGTTTGGTATATTTTAGTATAGTTTAGATATATTTAGATACATTTTTAAACTTACAACCTTTTAGTCGTTTTTCCCTTTATTTATATATATATATATATATATATATATATATATATATATATATATATATATATATTTTAAAAGGTTAACTCTAACCCAATTTATATAAATCCTGAATCTAACCTCGTCTATTGAATTTAGACTAACTCATCTAACAAAGTAATTTTTGATTAGCATAGCAGATTTTGTAAGTTTGCCCTAAGGAACAACGGTTATAAGGGTACTACTATCAAATTCAGAAATCCTATTAGCAATGATAATAATAAGAAAAGATTGATTTAATCCCCATAAAATTTGATGGTTAAAACTAAATTGGGACAACAATTCTTAAACCTTGTTAATAAACTCTTTCCAAAAGCTAATCCTTTTAGTAAAATATTCAATAATAATACTATCAATTTAAAATATTGTTGTACAGATAATTTAGAAAAAATAATTAAAAATAATTAAAAAAACACAATAACAAAGTCCTCAACAAGTATAGAAATACAAAATAACTTGGTGCATTACAATGCTGAAATGAATAATACCGAAGATAACAAAAATAATACCAGCAGATGTAATTGTAGAAATTCTTAAGAATGCCCACTGCATAACAATTGCTTAAGTAGGTTCTATCGTTTATCTTTGTACTATATCTACAACCGAACTTCCTGATCGTAAAAAGTTTCATATCGGATCTACTAAAAACCTGTTCAAAACTCGCTGGTATCAACACGCATTATCTTTTAATAATAGATCTTATAAATACAGTGCTTCGTTATCCAATTAATTTTGGTGTTTCAAAGAAAAAACAAAAAGCAAAGCAAAACACCTACTGTTAAATGAAAAGCTCTTACAAAGGCTCGAACTTATAATTCTCTCAGTTAACCTTGCTACCTTTGTCTCAATGAAAAGTTAAATATCATCAGATTTAAGGACAAAGTTAACATGTTAAACCAGAGAAATGAACTTACTGTTCATTGTAAGAATAGCTCATTGTTTACTTTACAATATGGGTTGTAATATTAAGAATACATGTATTATATTTTCGCTGGTGTCAATTGTTATTTATTTTTATTTGATGTTTTTTTAAAAATCTGACATGGTTATTCAAATTAATATTTAATAGGTATCTAATTCGGCATATATTATCACATTAACATTTGCTAAGTATTTAATCTAACATTGATTATCATGTTAATATTCGATAGATTTTTAATCTAGCATATACCATCTGGTTAATATTTAACAGGTTTTATTATGGCACTGATTGTCAATTGAATATTTACTAATTATGATTCTTAAGGCATCAATTTCACATTGTTTGTGAATTTTTTATTAGTCCCTGGTTTTGACTGTTTGTATATATAGGTCCAGTTTTTTATTTACATTTTTAATACAATTATTATTTTTCACTCTGCTTATATTAATATATATATATATACTTAAGTGCATGGGCTAGTCTACGTATTAATATATATATGTATGTAGATGTACATATGGTTTTTTGGTGCTAGTAGGCATATTAATATTTTGTTTCACTTGCTAATGTGTATGTGTATATATATATATATATATATATATATATATATATATATATATGTGTGTGTGTGTGTGTGTGTGTGTGTGTGTGTGTGTGTGTGTGTGTGTGTGTGTGTCATTCAAACCTGCGATCGCTATCCACAGAGGAGAAGCCACCAAGTGATCTGGCGCGTCTTAGACATTTCGACCACGAATGACAATCAGTCTAAACGAAGTTAAATTGAGTCTATAACACAGTTTATTCTTAATAACCACATCTGCTCTAGAATGTATCGTAATGTCAACAAATGTAAACATGTTACGGAAATTAACGAAGATTAACGAAACTGGTTATAAACAACAGAAAATTTGAAATGATTTTTTTTAACATTATTTTTGATCAATACTCGTATTTAAGTAGATATTCTGTTTTATATTACGGAAATTAACGAAGATTAACGAAGCTGGTTATAAACAACCGACAATGTGAAATGATTTGTTGAAACATTATTTTTGATCGACACTCGTATTTAAGTAGATATTCTGTTTATAATCAAATCGAAACCTGCCGAATGAGACACATTTTCCTAATATAAATTTATCGTAAATAATCAGGCCGGTATAAATAAATATATACAGCACTGTTTGATTAAACAGAATATCAACTTAAATACGAGTATCGATGAAAAATAATGTGCAAACAAATAATTTCAAATCGTCGGTTGTTTATAACCATTTTCTTTAATCTTCGTTAAATTCCGTAACATATATATATGTGTGTGCTTATATATATATTTTTTTTTTCTAAACATATACTATTAAATATTAGAGACAATGAATGTCTATTATGTTTAATCATGAGCCGTTCTAAACATCGTATTTTGGCTTTAATTTCAGTTGAAAATAAAGACAAAAATTCTCCAACATTTGGATAATTTTTTATTAAGTTGGTTCTAATCTTTCGGCTCATATGAGCAATCTTCATAGAGGTTATGAGGAAGTAACACAAAAACATCCACCATCAGCGAGGATTTTATCTTGTGTTGACATAAAACTCCGCTAAGCAACGGCAACAGTTACCAAAAATAACAAATGCAGTTCTCAAATTTGCAATGCGGTTCTATGACGTCACACCGCGTGATAGCGCGAAATGACAACAGAACCATATACTTAAATGCAATGTAATGTGCTTTGACTAGATTTAAACGTGATGTTATTAATTGTGGGTTGTTTGGATTTAATGTACATGGCCTCCAATATCTGAAGGTTCTTTTTACTGTGTGTATAAGTGAGGATTATTGTATTGTTGACTAAAATTTGTCTGAGATTATCTACATGGTTATGTCTTTCTGAGAAATGTTGTTTAATTGTACTCTGATTAGAATATATATATATATATATATATATATATATATATATATATATATATATATATATAATATATATATGTGTATATGCGCTTGTGTCTCTATATGTTCATATGTCCATTTATGTCTCTCTCTCTCTCTCTCTCTCTCTCGATATATATATATTTTCTTGTCTATGCTCGTTTATACATGTGTATACTTTTGTGTGAGTATTCCTGCGCTTATTTGCCAGAAGTTATATATGTAGATTCATGTGTATGATTTTATTTTGTATATGATGCTCTGTGGAGTTTTTTGCCGCGTACATTTTTGTTTTCTGCTTGTGTGTTTTTGCGTGTGTATATGTTTAATTATGTTTATTTGTTCATGCACTGGAATATGACTGTGTCTGTTTTGCCCTCGTTTATACAAGGCCCATGTCATCTTACGAATTCGCTCTTTCAAATATTGTAGCCTTTACAGATGTTTTCCAAACCTGGCTTTAAAATTTAACGGATAAATTGACGCATCGATAAAAACAAAAGTTAAAACTTTGTGTATGTATATATATGTATATATGTGCGTATATACATCTGTATATGTGTCTGTATACCAATTATATATTTGTATGTATATTAATTTGTCTATTTGTCCATATGTAGATGTTTATATATTTGTATATGTGTGCGTCCATATCTTTTCATCGTTTAATATCGGAATAACTTTATAATAATCTAAATCTAATGCTTTGTCAAACTTATATAGGAAATATGTATGTATATTTATTAATATATATATATATATATATATATATATATATATATATATATATATATATATTAAATAAACGCTATTTTTATTGTAAAGTGAAACTAATAGCGATTAATAATGCTGATCTTTACTTTAATCAAATATTAATATTAATGTCACAAAAATTGTTTTTAGAGTCTGTTCTCATATTCATCAATTTAGAAATTACTTGCATTTTGATTGATTCACACTATGTAACAATGTCTCCTTGATTAAGGGGGTTGGCTAGTTTTTAACCTTTTAAAACTTTTCAACTTGAAATAAACGTCATCACTTGATAAGACAGAGATAGTGTCGAAACAAAATGGCTACTTTTGTAGTGATATTATAATATATTTATGTTATAAATTCTAAATGAATGATATATATATATATATATATATATATATATATATATATATATATATTAATAAATATACATATTAGCCTATGTATATGGCACGACTTGAAGCTTCATATGTTATGCAATCATCAGGTGCATATTTCAGTCTGACCTTTTAATAAATTGGAATTTAAGTTCACTCAATGTTCGTGGGAATTAACTCTTACACAGTTAGGTTACTGCTTTTTTAATAACAAGATTAAAAATTTAATAATTCTACGGTTACATGTGGATAAAAAACATAAAACTCAACATTAATACTCTGTAAAAACATGGTAGGTAGAAATAAGCAGAAATCACTTAAACGTAACATTATTTGGTTTAATCCACCCTTCAATCGTAACGTCCAGACTAACATTGGTTAACTATTCCTTAACTTAATTCATAAACCTTTCTATCATTCACCCACATCAAAAAATCTTCAACAAAAACAATGTCACTGTTAGCTATAGTTGGGTTAAAAACATAAATATATTTCACAACATATATCACTACAATATCAAATAAATACTTGGCCCACATAAACATCATACGTAACCCAAATAGTAACAAAAATGACACTTCTAAAAATAATTGCAACTGCCGAAAAAATAAACCTGCCTATTGAATGGTCAATGTATGTCCGAAATTATTGTTTCTAGAGCTCGAATTCATTCGGATGATAATGATGTTAAATTTTACTTTGAACGTACTTCTAACAGGTGGAAGATAAGATTTAACAACCACATGTTGCCTTTAAACAACAGTAAATATAGCAAAAGTACTGCTTTATCCATACAATATTTGAAATAAAAAAAAAACAACAATAGCTAGAACCCAGTTTATAACCTGGAGTATCGTAGCTAAATCGAAATATTACAATTATAATCTTAAACCATATCAATAATCCAAATGATAAAAGTGTGATTTAATGACCACATGTTGTCATAGAAAAATACTTACTTAAATTCTTAGACCCAGATTGATATAAACCCCTCTTCTTTCTTTCTATCTGAATACTACTTTTAACAATTATGAATTAAACCCCTTTTATTTTTGCTCCTTACACTGTTTAATTTTTTATTCTTAAATAATAAATTTTGCTTCTTAATTTTTATTTTCATTTTTCTTTATTTTCTTTTATTTTATCATACTTTTCTTCAATTTTTAAAATTTCAATTTTCCCTACATTTTTATGTACATGCAATACTTGAATATTCAAATTTCCAAAACTCATTATTTACGCTTCTTTGATTTTTTCTGCCTGCATTTTATTATGTTTATTTCTTATTGAAATTTTAAACCAAACATTTTTATCCACATATATCTGTAGAATTTTTAAATTTTTAATTTGTTATCAAAAAAGCAGTAACTTAAATTTATAAGATTTAATTCCCATGAACATCAAGTGAACTTAAATTCAAATCTAGTAAACCGTTAGTTTGAAATATGCACCTGATGATTGCCTAAGGCATGAAACTCCCAGTCGTGACATAGACGTATGATAATATATATATATATATATATATATATTACAGCTTTGTTCATACATTCAGCAATGTTATATAGTAACACCTGAATAATAATACTATACATATATACACCCTCCTCATATATATATTTATCAATTTACGTCGCTATATATATATATATATATATATATATATATATATATATATATATATATATATATATATAAATATATATATATAACAGGTGGAAGATAAGATTTAACAACCACATGTTGCCTTTAAACAACAGTAAATATAGCAAAAGTACTGCTTTATCCATACAATATTTGAAATAAAAAAAAAACAACAATAGCTAGAACCCAGTTTATAACCTGGAGTATCGTAGCTAAATCGAAATATTACAATTATAATCTTAAACCATATCAATAATCCAAATGATAAAAGTGTGATTTAATGACCACATGTTGTCATAGAAAAATACTTACTTAAATTCTTAGACCCAGATTGATATAAACCCCTCTTCTTTCTTTCTATCTGAATACTACTTTTAACAATTATGAATTAAACCCCTTTTATTTTTGCTCCTTACACTGTTTAATTTTTTATTCTTAAATAATAAATTTTGCTTCTTAATTTTTATTTTCATTTTTCTTTATTTTCTTTTATTTTATCATACTTTTCTTCAATTTTTAAAATTTCAATTTTCCCTACATTTTTATGTACATGCAATACTTGAATATTCAAATTTCCAAAACTCATTATTTACGCTTCTTTGATTTTTTCTGCCTGCATTTTATTATGTTTATTTCTTATTGAAATTTTAAACCAAACATTTTTATCCACATATATCTGTAGAATTTTTAAATTTTTAATTTGTTATCAAAAAAGCAGTAACTTAAATTTATAAGATTTAATTCCCATGAACATCAAGTGAACTTAAATTCAAATCTAGTAAACCGTTAGTTTGAAATATGCACCTGATGATTGCCTAAGGCATGAAACTCCCAGTCGTGACATAGACGTATGATAATATATATATATATATATATATATATTACAGCTTTGTTCATACATTCAGCAATGTTATATAGTAACACCTGAATAATAATACTATACATATATACACCCTCCTCATATATATATTTATCAATTTACGTCGCTATATATATATATATATATATATATATATATATATATATATATATATATAAATATATATATATATATATATCGTTCATTCAGTAATGAATTAGAACACTCTCAGCTATTGAGCGTGTATAATGATAATATACATGCTAAAAAGTCTGCCTGCTTCTACCGAGTGCCCGTATCTCAGAGATAGAATTACCGACTGACGCCAATTCGGTCGGGTTTCAATCCTGGGTAAAAAGCAATCGGCTGTCTAACCGTACTGATGAGCTGTGATACAGCGAAACAGATCTGTCGGCGGATGACTATATATATAATCACCACACTGGTAACATTTATACCCAAAATGACACTGTAGCGATGGGTTTGACACCTGGACCGACTCTATCTAGTTTTTACATTTGTTATGTAGAAAGAAAGTCTTCAATAATTCTTCAGAGATCCCCCATATACACATGTTATATTGATGACATATTCGTCTTAGCAAACTTGCTCATAATAAATAAATAAAAATTGAAAGATATTTAAAAAAAAATCCAAATTAACAATAAAATCTTTTTCCTTGACGTATTAGCTGATGCCAATAGCCATAACTTTACCACCTCACTTTACAATAAATAAATAAATAAATAAATAAGAATAAACTCACTCACAGAAACCCGTGTTTACTTAACTACAAAAATGAATGTCCTCAGAGATACAAAATAACTGTTATAAAAAACGTTATTTACCGGGATAAATTAAGATTTTCTTCGAAAACATTATTCTATAAAGATTTTAACAACATTAAACAAATCTTAATCAACAGTAACTTCCCTAATCATGTCGTCGACAAACAAATAAAATCAGTCTGAACGAAATTATGAAAAAAAATAACGCAAGACACCTTCCTGATGCAAACACAAATAAACACACCATTAACTTTTTAGATTGTAACCAGATGCACCCTAATTACAAACAGGAGGAAAATGCAATTCAAAATATGATTCACTGACACATATCGCTGAACGATCCTAACAAATACCTAAGAATCGTAACAAACATCTACATTTCAAGGACTTATAGCCCAGTGGATAAAGTCGTTGGTTGGAGCCAGTGACTTGACCTAAAGAGTTGTGAGTTCAACTCAATACCTGGCTACAAAAAAATTGAACAAAAAATTTAGGGAGTTGAGTTCAAGGGAGATAACTTATACGGAGACATCGGTTCCAAATTCCTAGCACCTGAAGAAGGCCGGAGCGTACAATGGCCAAAACGTCGTACAAATGGCAGCAAAGATGAGGACAATAATCCGAATAATGTAAATAGTGTTAATGCTACCTCATCTCAGAAATATAGACAAATAGAATGATCTATTATTAAACGTTGTACAAATGGCAACCAAGATGAGGACAATAGTCCGAATAATGTAAATACTGTAAACACTATACCTCGATACACACTATATATATATATATATATATATATATATATATATATATATATATATATATCGTTTATCGAGGCAGCAAATAATTTTCTAAACATATACTATTAAATATGAGACAATGAATGTCTATTATGTTTAATCATGAGCCGTTCTAAACGTCGTATTTTGGCTTTAATTTCAGTTGAAAATAAAGACAAAAATTCTCATTTCCTTGAATTTTTCACTTGTATATATATATTAAACAATAAATTTCGAATCCCCTCATATCGGGAATATTTCAATAGACGAATATGTCAGCCGTCTGTCTAATGAACTCCGTTGTGGACTGAGTTCGTGTCGGAAATGTGTGTGTGTGTGTGTGTGTGTGTGTGTGTGTGTGTGTGTGTGTGTGTGTGTCCTACGTCTAACGCACGACTGGGAGCTCCATGCACTATGCAATAATCAATAAATAATCCAAGCTGGTGTTAAAAATTATTGTCTGACCTTTGAAATAATATAATGTCCTAATATGTATCTCATCCAGAAATCTTTTTTAAATTTAATTATTTACAATGTTTCATTTATAACTTATATTTTGATATAACTTAAAATTAAATTTTTTTACTAAAATAAATGACCCACACAATACATATTTGGCTTTCTTAACTACAATATACCTTACTATATCCTAATTATTTAAGTTTAATTCTAACAAAAACATTCCAGTCCATTTACTCATGAGTTGGTACAAAATAAAAAAAAAACAAAAAACAAAAACAAAAACAAATCCAACCTTCTGTTAAAAATTATTGTCTACCCATTTAAATAATGTATGGTCCCACTACGTATCTTATCCAGGAAAAATTAAAAAGTGACACGCATTTACACCAGGCCATTCTGCTTTTTTTTGCGACCCAACTCTTCAAGTTCATCGTTACCTAATTCTCAGTTTTGATTGAACAATATTGAGAAACCTACAAGCATATTCTTCAACTACTGCCCCTTCATTTTCTAAATAACCATGAATTAATTTATGATTTTTTCAAGTAAATCATTTCCACCATTTATTTTAAAATATCAGCTGAAGAAGAAGAGTATTGTTCTGAAACCTGAAAGTGTTTGTGTAGTGATATAATGCTTTTATAAACCATTGTAATAACACACACACACACACACACACACATATATATATATATATATATATATATATATATATATATATATATATATATTAATGCAGGTTTCATTGAATAATATAGACAAGTTTTGTCTATTAATTTTGTGTAGGATCCGTTCATACCGTCTGATATACTTGATGGTGATGTCGTTAAAAGACAACAAAAAATCACAGTATTTGTTGAATTTTTTATCAGGTCTAAGCTTTCGGCTCACATAAGCCATTATCAAAGAGTAAATAATAACACACAGTAAACATAGAACATTTAAGCTATTAACAATAAAGATAATTGAATTGAAAATATAAGTCCATCCCTACCGTGGCGGATGGCCGAAGACAGTGACAAAATAGTGGTGTTGTGGTCCCTGGTCTGATTACAGACATTTGAGTACGTTGTTGGAAATATCGAAATTGATTGTATTCAAACCAGGTTTAAACTGTTTTATGTAGAGTGCTTCGAGGATTTTTTAGTTTCTGCTTATTATTTTCTTGTTTGAGTATGTACGTGTTATCAACAAGCGTTTGTCTCAGAAGTGTGCGTTGATAACCGTGTTGTTCTAAATGACGGAATATATTTGAATATTCCGTCATTTAGAACAACACGGTTATCAACGCACACTTCTGAGACAAACGCTTGTTGATAACACGTACATACTCAAACAAGAAAATAATAAGCAGAAACTAAAAATCCTCGAAGCACTCTACATAAAACAGTTTAAACCTGGTTTGAATACAATCAATTTCGATATTTCCAACAACGTACTCAAATGTCTGTAATCAGACCAGGGACCACAACACCACTATTTTGTCACTGTCTTCGGCCATCCGCCACGGTAGGGATGGACTTATATTTTCAATTCAATTATCTTTATTGTTAATAGCTTAAATGTTCTATGTTTACTGTGTGTTATTATTTACTCTTTGATAATGGCTTATGTGAGCCGAAAGCTTAGACCTGATAAAAAATTCAACAAATACTGTGATTTTTTGTTGTCTTTTAACGACATCACCATCAAGTATATCAGACGGTATGAACGGATCCTACACAAAATTAATAGACAAAACTTGTCTATATTATTCAATGAAACCTGCATTAATGAAAAAATGCTGCCAAAATACACACAATATATATATATATATATATATATTTAAATAAGTTCTTGGTTGTACAAAAACAAGTAATAAAGTAAATTTAATAGTTACAGGCATTTTCTAAAGATGAAAAAAAAAACAAAAACAACAACAACAACAACAACAACAACAACAACAACAACAACAACAAAAAACAATAAGAAATACGAAAAACGACCGACCGGTTTCAATTCCAAGCTTCATCAGGGTTGACTGGGAATTTAATTCGTCCTTTTAAAAATATTTAAAAATGAAGATAAAAGGTTAGGGAAAGGATTGAAAAAAAAAAAAGACAATCTCTCTGTTTACAGAGAGACGGCCTCCTAGATCTAATGTACAATGATTCTAATGCCTGCAAGTGAAACGCAGTGTGTGAACCAGACAAAACAGAGAAGTGGTTCACAATGAAGTCAGCCACACAATTTCTACTTTTAATAAGGTGTTCAGTAATTGCTCACCCGGAAGTGTTAACCAGTTGACTTGTACGAGCATCCGGTTTAAGAATTCGTAATGGTACATATTGCCTAATTCTGCAATCTAAGCGTTTCGACGTTCTTCCGATGTAGTCGTTACCACAACTTTAAATACACTTATAAATAATAGATGAAATAGGTTGTGGAGGAAGTAAGTCTAAGCAGAATGAATACCGAAATGAATTTTAATTTGAGCAGAGAAATAACACGAGCGAACTGCTGTAGAAATCCGCCTAGCCAAAAGCTCACCACGCGAACCAATATAAGGAAGCCGTAAATGAACTGGGAATTTCTCCACAATATACGGCTAGAAACACTTTTGATCTTATCCCGCATTACACTATTCACAATATCATTTGGATATTCATTTTTTGATAAAGTGCTGCGGATTAAATCTAATTCCACATTCAAAAAAAAATTTCCGTGCAGATTTTAAGTGCCCTATGTGTAAAGATCTTAACTAAATTAATTTTTCGCTTTCTGGGACAAAATGAGTCCCACCGCGTATACAAACCTGAAAACATGGCTTTGCAAAACACGGAAGTTTGAAATTCACATGGAGTTCGATGCACACAAACATCAAGAAATGACAAACAGCATTCGGACTTCTTTTCCACTGTAAATTTTAAGGACGAATGTATTTGGTTCAAAATATTGAGAAAAGAGTCAGCCTCAGCTTTGCTATTAAACAAACAGAAAGTATCATTCACATACCGATAATACATGGATGGTTTATTATTATACGTGAAGAGAGCTGACTCATAGAATCCCACAAATATATTGATCAAAGCAGGGACCAGGGGTGAGCCCATAGAAAACTCAATCAATCTGCCTATACATAAAGTTATTGAAACTAAATTTGACAGACGTGGTGGCGAATTTCATATGCTCTATAAACATATTCTCTGGCATATTCGGACGAGAAAAAAAAACTACGATATAACATATTGCAACAAATATCAATAGTTTCTAATACTGGAACACATGTAAACAATGAACACACATCAAAGGAAAACATAAATTTACCAACAGAAAGAGTATTACGAATAATTTCAGAAAAAAGAAAAGCAATCTTTAATAGTATACGAACTATAATATTCAACAACAGGTTGAAGAATTCCAGCCAGAAAACTAGCAACTTTATGTTGGGACAACCCCAACATGTTGTTGAATATTATGACTGTCTTCACACTAGTATTCTCATCCTTCACTTGCCCTTTTTCTGACACCCACTGTAACTAGTTCGTCTTTCTTTTTACTCTCCTCCTATCAAATCTTTTTCTGTTATGTAGCCCCTCTGCACATCAGTCTTTCTACATCACCTCGTATATCTTTTCTTTTCTCTCCACCTGTCATCACACCTGTATTCCCATCCTTCTCTTGCTTCTTTCTCTAACACCTCCTGTAACTGGTTCGTCTTTCTCTTTACTCTCCTCCTATCTAATCTTTTTCTCTTATGTAGCCCCCCTGTGCATCAGTCTTTCTAAATCATCCTGTATATCTTTTCCTTTCTCTCTACCTTTGCATCCTGTATTTCCATCCTACTCTTGCCGTTTCTCTGACAATCCATGTAACTGGTTCGTCTTGTCGCTCTTCTACTGCTTAAACTGTCACTCTTCCCTTATGTAGCCCCTCTGCGCACCAGTGGCGGTACAGCCTTGCTTGGTGTGAAACGATTAAAAATAATATTCTTCCTCTCACGCTCAGGAGTTTTGTTTAGTTTGTTTTTATGTCTTATTGTAAGATACGCAGTCAGTTAATGCCATACGTGATACACGCTTGGGCGATCATGTCTCGAAAGGGACATGACTGACTGGGCAGAAGATTATCCTGCAGGAGGTTGCCATTGCTTTCTGCGGTAGACTGGTTGCCAACCAAGGCTATGGAACCCAATCTGTCCTGTTATTTAACCCATAACTGGAGGGAAGAGACGGATTAATACCTTTCCCAAGGCGCATAAGTCAATGTAAGGAATTCAACTGGAATTCGAACTCGGTTCCCCGATTTGTCGTTTTGAGTCGATATCCACTGCATCACAACGCACTACCTACGCAATAGTAGGTACATCAAGTATATGTTGCCGTTAATTTAAACGGTATATCGATATAAATATTTTGCCGGCATTTTCTTAGGGCACGAGCCACTCGTATATATATATATATATATATATATATATATACAGCTTCAGCGACCGATATGCCCAGAAAAAATGTTGCCACTGTTTTTATCATTGTCTTTATCAGAGTTATTTTGCATTCACTTACGCACAAATACCCGTGGGAAAGTATTAATCCGTCTATTCCCCCCAGTTATGGGTTTAATAAACGGATAGATTGGGTTCTATAGCCTTGGTTGGCAACCAGTCTACCACAGAAAGCAATAACAACCTACTACGGGATAATCTTCTGCCCAGTCAGCCATCTCTCTTTCGTGACATGAGCGCCTAAAGCGTGTATCACGTATGGCACTTAACTGACTGACTGAATATAATACTTGAAATCATGATTAAGGCTTTTACTGGTCATAAAGTGGGGGATCGGTTTTCTATTGTTATGAAGCAATAAACTGATACCCAACTAACTACTACGTAATAATATAGTACATCTCTTTTCTCTCTAGCTAAGAGTTAAATAATAGGACTGCTTGGGTTCTATAGACTTGGCTGGCAGCCAGTCTACCACAGAAAGCAATGGCAACTTACTGCGGGATAATCTTCTGCCCAGTCAGTCATGTCTCTTTCGAGACATGGTCACCCAAAGCTTGTATCACGTATGTCACATAACTGGCTTACTGTTTTTATATAGCCTATATTATATCTCTGTGAAAAAATCTAATATTTTGTATGATCTTCAACGTATAGATATGTATGATTGCACGCACAGGAGCGCGCACATACACACACATCTGTATATGTAGGCATAGAATCTTCCTTCATTTATCCTTTTTAATTTGACCTTTAAACTCGTGTAATTCCTCTTCGTGCCGATTTATTATCTATTCTGCCCCCAATTTCCTAACCTTCTTCCATATTTCCATTCACACAGGAAACGAGATGCCGATGCTCCCCCCCCCCCCCAAAAAAAAAACTGGAAATTAACTTTCGCTTTCGACTGAGTATATCTGACCTAAATGATTCAAGCAACATATTCAGTACTTTATTTCCAAAGAGGATAACGTATCATTCATCCATACCATTGTACACACACACACACACACACACACACACACACACACACACACACACACACACACACACAGAGACACACACACGCACAGACACGCGCACACACACACAGATACACACAGAGTCACACACACAGACACACACGCACACAAACACACACACACACATATATATATGACATACTTTCACTTAGATGAGTGATGTTTTTCCAGTCATGTTGACTTCGAAGTTTCGAATTATTATTTTAATATCGTCACTCTTCAGTCTCATTTTTGGTTTTATTAAAGGGTGGAATGTTTTTGCCTTAAAGGAAAGATGTTTTATAAAAATAAAACCCGGATATCAACATTATGACGTTAATTTGGACTTAAGAGAATTAAAAATTAGTATATAAAAGTTGGGGAGGGGGTTAAGAATCACATTAAACGATAGATAAAAAGAAGTAATGGACAAGCTGGAAAGGGAGTTAGGGAGATCATAGAGAGGGGGAGAGACTATAAACGTTAAAAGGTAAGTGAATAGAGAGGGATGAATTGGAATTAAATAATACTTTTGGTATTAGAAGAATTAGAGGAGAGTCAACACATTGAGATCTTTTTCAGGATCATTTTCAACATTTTATAATCTTCAATATTTTATTACTAGGGTCCACTTGGATTATTTACCAACGAACGTTTTCTTACCACGGATTGTTTACTGTCATTATATATATATATATATATATATATATATTGTAAAAAAGTTATGGAACATGTAACCAAAAAATACCTCATTCACATAAAATAATCCGCTCTAAAAAGGTAATTAATACCCATGTTTAATCTTCAAAAGAAAAAAAAACGAACATTATATAAATAAAAGAAAATAAACTCACACAACATTAATAGCAACTTAATTCCATCGACTCATGGATAGTAGTAAAATAAAAAGTATCTACCCTTTCAAAAAACCTTACATGACAATATAAGAATTACCCAGACAAAGCTAAAAAGTGACCTGTCCAAAACTAAGCTACTCCGCACCCTTTTCCTAATCCAAGGCTCTATCACTATGACTACAAACTACCGGCTAAATCGTACTAAACTCCCACCACATTCACTTACATATCATATTACCAAAAATAAATCGTTTTTACCATTTATTTTTCATTTCAAGTTATCACCAAATGAGGAGCAAACGTAGCACCGAAACGAAATCACTTAAAAACGGAGGACCTGGTAAGAAGAATGAGATGGAAAGCGCACTTCTTCATCAAAGGACATGGAACTACAAACAATAACACATTTGGATTTAAAAACCTAAGAACAGCTCCCCTCACAGACAAACTTCTCAACTTCGAAAATGAATTGTTCGAAACCATAAACAAAGTAACTTTCCACAAACACAAAAATAAATTCCAGAAACACTTAGACACAATAGTCAACAACATACACAAATCTGATAAGATATTTGTTAAATCAGACAAAACATCGAACTTCTGTAAGATGGACCCAAATGAATACAAGGATCTTATTAAAAAGACCTAACCAAAAGATACAGAAAAATATACAAAGAACACAAAAACCACATAGACAGAATAAACCAGGAAGATAAACTAATTAAAGACAAACTGAAAATAAGTCCAAAAAATAGCAACGAAAGAAGCATATGTACTGTTGAAGGACCACAAACCTGATTTTTACAGCAAATTACCCACAAGGATAATAAACCTCACAAAATCAGAAATAGGTAGGATAAGTAAAACAATATTGGAAAGAGTCAACCAACAAATAAAAAACAAAATTAAACTAACGCAGTGGAAAGGTACGGTAGACGTAATCGAGTGGTTTGAAAAAATTGGTGGAAGGAATAAGGCCACGTTTTTGCAATTTGACACTGTGAACTTCTACCCATCAATTTCGGAGAACCTATTCAGCCTCGCCCTGGAGTTCGCTGAGTTCTACTCGGACATCACAGAGGATGAGATCAGAATTATCCGAAACTGCAGGAAATCAGTTATAATCCACAACAACGAACAGTGAACTAAGAACTCAAAGGAGAACTTTGATTTATCAATGGGTACACTGGATTCTGCAGAAGCTTCGGATCTAACCGGATTATTCTTACTGTACAACTCAACTGCACATAAAGAAATAGAAACGAGCAGAATAGGACTGTATAGGGACGACGGACTGATGATAATTGATAAATCTACGTAAGGTTGATAAAACCAGAAAATTAATCCATAGAGTCTTTAAATCCTTTGGCCTTAACGTAGTAATTAACCACAATATCAAGCAAGTAGACTTCCTAGACATAACATTAGACCTAGTATCGAACACTTTCCAACCTTAAATGAAAAACAACGCTAACCCAATATATATAAACCCCAACTCTAATCACCCACCATACATTGTTAAGCACATCCCATCATCAGTTGAACGTCGCATTAACACACACTCATCCAACAAAGAGATATTTGATAAGCACAAGGTAATTTATAATAGAATCCTTAATGAAAGCGGGTATAAATCATCAAAAATCAGTTTTGTGGAAAAATTCAAAAGTCCAAAAAGCAGAAATAGAATCAGGAAAATAATATGGTTTACCCGCCATACAACCAATCAGTTAATTTCAAGCTGGGGCATAAATTTCTTAAATTAGTAGAGAAGCACTTGCCCAAAAATAACCCTCTAAGTAAAATCTTTAATAGAAATACCATAAAATTAAGCTATAGCTGTTCTAATAATCTAGAAAAAATAATTATAATGCATAACACTAAAATATTAAAAATACACAGAAAAAATAAATCCAACACTAATACAAGTCCGTCCCATGACAACAACCTCTGTAACTGTAGAAACCCCAACCAATGCCCCATGACGAAATCTCTGATATATACGTGTTCGATTTCATCCTTAGAAAACCCTAAAGATGAAAAGGTATACATTGGGAATACCATGAACGTATTTAAAAAGCGTTTTTACAATCACCTCTCATCCTTCAATAACAAAGAAAAACAAAACATGGCGTCTCTCTCCAAACACTTTTGAAAAACGAAAATAAAACACCTAAGGTCAAATAGAAAATTCCCAAAAAAGCAAGAACAGCAAAATCTATAAAAGAACCATGCTTACTTTGCCTTCAAGAAAAAATAGAGATCCTTAAATATATAAATATTAACAAGCTCTTAAATCAGAGACACGAAACCACAGTAAACTGCAAGCACATTAGGGACAATCATGCTAAGAAATACTAAGAGTTTGATTATATATTCTCATTATAAAAGATAAAAAATACTATAGAAAAAATCGATCCAAGAAATCCTTACAGGAAGGTCTATCACTAAAGCCTACACCAATAACCTTACTTAACACAATAACCTTACTTAAATACAAAAATAATCCGTACTAGAAAAATCAACAATTAAACAAATGGCTCCCAAACTTGAAAAAGAATCAAAATTCATATATTCAAAATCAAGATTAAATATACTACTTCAGAATAATTATATCATACACAAAAATAAATTGTAAGCACACCTAAGATCTAACCCTACAATCACACGAAAAAGTACTGGAAATTTAAATAGATATTTGTATTATTATAAAATATAAAAAAAGGCATTAGAAAAAATCGATGTAATAAATCCTTATAGTAAGATCTAATGCCCGCAAACATATCTAAATAAATAAAATATATAAAAAATTAAAAGAAATAAATAGGATTCCAAACAATAATTTATTGAAAAAAGAATATACAAAAACATTAAAAGAAAAAACTGCCCCTCTAAACTTAAAATTAAGATTAAACATACAACTTTCCTAAAAAATACAAAGTGAGATTTCTTGAAATAGCTTCGCCTAAATACAATAATACTCCAAACTTGAATATATAAAAAAAAGAAATATATATTAAAAAGAAACCCTATAAAATAAAAAATATTCCATACCGAAAAATCAAAATTGGAAAGAAAAAAAGGCCCACCCCTATGACGTCTATCTAAGAAAACCCAAAGTGAAAACCTAGACACAGGATCAAAGTAAATACATGAATTAGGTCCACTAACAGAAGACATCAATCAATTAAACGATAGCCAAACATAAAAATGACCACCAAACACGCTGACCTCTTAGAAATTCTAACCAAAAGATATACCCGACCGATAAAACGTACATTCCAACAGATAATACCATTAATCAACAATTTCACACTTACACACCAGATTCCTCAAAAGTCTAACGACCAAAACGATAGACACATTGAATTAATTACCAATAACCCCAACCAACCCCCAACGACAACAACGAACCAAATATAAACAGAGAATGATTCCAAACCTTTATTTCTCCTGATGAAGTGTTTGAGTCTAAACACTGAAACAGCCATATGATTGTAGAGAAGAGGACATATATAGAATAAATTATGTACCTGTTCTAAAACATAATTTATAATAAATATTCACAGCTCTATACATCATATATCGAGAACTGTTTCTGATCTACATTAATGATCTCCCTGATACCATAAGATCCCAAGTAGGTATGTACGCCGATGACATCACAGTTTACTCTCGCCTCAATCAAAAATCTGGTGTGGGCGACAAAGCTAACCTTGCAGCCGAGCTTGGAAAGGACCTCCAATCCATAATGGACTGGGGGTAAGAAATGTCTCGTAAATTTTAATGCTTCTAAAACGAAGCTGCTATCAATTAACCATCATAGATAACCGCACCTACCTCCCATTAACATGGACCAGGCTTGCCTCCCAGAGAGTAAAACACTGCGCCTCCTTGGTCTCACACTCTCAGCGGACGTCAAGTGGAATGACTATATCGAATCCATTGCTAAATACGCTGCTATGAAAGTCGGTTCTCTGTGCAGGGCCCGGAGGTTTTTTCCGTCTGAATCTATCCTGCACATTTATAAATCTACCATCCGCTCGTGCATTGAATACTGTTGCCATATCTGGTCGGGTTCCCCTGCTATTCTCCTTGGGCTTCTCGACAAGGTACAGCGGAGGGTCTGTAATGTGATAGATACTGACTTGGCAGACCGCCTGCAGTCTCTCTCTTACTGGCACGATGTGGCTTCCCTGTTTCTCTTCTATAAATACCTTCACGGCTTCTGCTCCGATGAACTTAGATCACTGGTGCCCCCTAGGTTCGAATTTGCACGCGATACTAGATTAGCAACTAGATCCCACCCTTTTACAGTGAAACCGATAAAATGCAACCGCAACTTCTACTCCAACAGTTTCTTTTCTTGCACTTCCCAACTGTGGAATTTCCTTCCACATGACTGCTTCCCCGACGGCTACAATCTCCAGGAGTTTAAATGTAAGGTCAATAGAGACCTCCTAACACAATAACCCGCTTCCATTCTTTCAAACACTATTCCCATCCTCCCAACTACCTATCAACACCCTTCTGACATTTCCTATACCTAACTACTCTTCCTATTTATCTCCCCCTATCTAGCCCCAAGCGCAATAGCGGCAGTGAAATGCCTTGCTTGGGGTGAAACGATTAAAAAAAATCTATCTATCTATCTATCTATCTATCTATCTATCTATCTATCTATCTATCTATCTACGAATGGCTAACCTGTCTTACATACACAGTGTGTCTGCCTGTCTAACTACCGATCTCAAACTGCTTATAACTAGCTATGGGGCACTGATGAGCTGTGATACAGCGAAACAGGCCTGTATGCAGATGATCTATCTATCTATCTATCTATCTATCTATCTATCTATCTGTGTGTATATATTGCAAATTATTACAGAAGTAATAATTTTTAATCTTCCTGTTCTTTCACTTTCTTATATATATATATATATATATATATATATATATATATATATATGTGTGTGTGTGTGTGTGTGTGTGTGTGTGGTGTGTGTGTGTATATGTGCGTGTGTGTGTGTGTGTTTGTGTGTGCGTGCGTGTGTGTGTGTGTGTGCGAGTCTCTCACATTATTACCCCGAATGATGACTTCATTTAGCTTTGCATTTTGAAAATGTTGATCCCTTCTGCTTAGATATAAATGGAAGATATTTGGATGAGATATTATTTATTTTAAATTCTCATATTAATAAATCGCTGACATTGAAAATAAGTCGTAAATTTGGTTAAAATGAAATGGTTAATAATTGCAGAGCTGGTAATAGACAAAGAAAGGCTGGATAGTCCAAAAATCTGTATGAACTCACATCCAATATGCGGCTTCTGATAGCCCTTGACTTGAATCCCATGGGACATAGTCGATAAGGAATGGTGTTGATATATCAAGGTCTTTTCGAAGACCGCCATCTTTAATGTGATAGCAAACAAGACCGATTGCCGTCTGATTCCGGCATGCATTCATTTCCCTCGCCACATCGATGGTGTTTCCCACTCAGGTGGGAGAGCGTTTTGTACGCTGTATGTGTCACTTAGGTCCAGTTCTCAAGGTCTCTCTCGCAGGTGATATTATACAAGATTCTGCTGCCAAGGTAGGGAAATTCATCGACGACTTCTACTGGCTGTCCGTCGATATTGATGCTCACGTCTGGTGTTGCTTGTCCGGGAGCCGCCTGGATGATTTTGTTACAGAGAATTATTGAACCATAAGCCCCAAGTTATGTTAAAATGTGCCAGAATTTATCGAGGTGTTCAAAATGACTAGATAAATTCCGGTTTGACTTCCTATAGCACCCGCCCCACCACACGTGCGCACACACACAGATACACACTCACTCACACACGCACGCACACACACACACACACACACACACACACACACACACACACACACACACACACACATACAGCACTGTGCAAAAATATTAAGACAAGAACTATTTTATCTTTTATGAGGCATATTGATAGAAAATAAACAATTTAATTAAAGTAATTTATTTGATTTACTCAAAAATGCTTTCACAAGAATAACAGCCTTTTGCTTTGATCACAGCTTTCATTCTGTCAGGCATTGACATCACATGCTTCTTCAATGTATCTCATGGCATCTCCTGCCAAGCAGCTTGTATTTGTTTCCAAAGTTTGTCTTGCAAAGTAACATTAGATTTATCAATTCTTTTATCCAAAATATCCCATAGATGTTCAATAGGATTGAGATAAATGCTTTGTGGGGGCCAATTCAAATTCCGAAGCCTGCCTTCCTCTTCCTTTTTAGTTAAATAACTCTTACAAAGGTTTGGCTTTTCACCCTGTATTTGGATTTCAGTGAGGTTTTTAGGAAAATTACCCCTGCCCTAATACTTTTGCATAACTACAGGTAGTGTGCAAAAGTGTTAGGACAGGGGTGATCTTAAACTTTTTTTTGATGCCTCGTAAAAGATAAAATAGTTCTGGTTCTATACTTTTGCACAGTACTGTATATATATAAAACATGCAGAAACATATAGCAATGACTAAGAGCCAGATTTAGATGAAGAGAGGCCTTAGGCTATTCCACTTGTGAGTCCTCTTCAAATCACATATTCTGGCGAGCAGAGGGAAATGGAAAAATGTTTAATAAAACAATTTGAATAAAGCCGAGTATGATGACTGAGTGGGGTCTTTTGAGTCTACAATGAGTTATGACAGCATGTGCAAGAAAATCCTACACTCTTGTGAAAATGAATTGAAATAAATTGAATAATGTCTTCCGAGGATCTTTCACACTTTCCCTGATTATGTATACTTCGTCTCTTGGCGTTGTTTTCTCTCCCGATCCTTTTTCTTTTTACGTTTTGGACTGATGGATCCAGTTTGTTTCTTCGACATGATGAAACGACTGACAGTTGAAAGGGTGACATCAATAATATACAGATCTCTCTTTAACTGTGTTCGTGCTGCGTTACAATTTTCGTACTCTTCCTTGGACTAAGGTCCATCGCAGACAATGCCTGTAGTAGAATTAACTGACAATCGAGACAGTAATGTCTGGGAGTGATAAAATCTAATGCAATTACGTATGACGCAATATTTTTCATAGTCAAACAAATTTCATCATATAACGGAAAATAGATTCATATTACTGCATACCAATGCGAATGACCAAATTCGACGATAGATATCGATTACACCCTGTCACCCCAGAATGTCTTAAATTACCGTATGGTGAAAGTAAGGAAACTAAAGCAGTTGCATTTAATTTGTACAAGGGTGTATGTCAAAAATATTATAAATCTTGGCTGGAGAACTCGTATATATTGAGCCTACTACTACTATTACTACTGAATATTATTTACGCTATTTATATTGTTTAGACTGTTGTCCTCATCTTTGTTACCGTATTCAAGACGTCTCGGCCCTTTATTACCATATTTACGACGTTTCGGCCTTTGTTGTCACATTAACGACGTTTCGGCTTTTGTTGCCACATTAACGACGACCTGGTCTTCTTCAAATTGCAATTTCGAACTAAACCCTTTATTTTGATCACCAGATTAGAATGTTCTCGTTCCACGTGCCATGTTTCTTACTGATATTTCAGTATCAGTTTTCTCTGTGTCTTTGTGTATAAATTTTTGCGACTTCAGAAAAAAGGCGGCCCAAAATGCCAATTACATGTGAGGGACTCTAAAATAAAGTAGGTAATTTAAATACTAGAAAGTGTTCTAACAGAAGACGGAAAATGCGACACTGAGATCCGAAGCCGAAATGGCATGGCGAAAGAAGCATTCCAGAAGTTGAGTAAAGTATTAAGAAACAGAACAATTTCACTAGAAACAAAGAGGAGAGTACTGGATTGCTACGTGATGTTGGTTCTTCAATATGGCAGTGAATGTTGGACAATATCTTCGAAGATGAAGGAAAAACTTGAAGCAGCTGAAATGTGGTTCTACAGAAGGATGCTGCGGATATCATGGACCGACCATGTGAGCAATGACGAGGTTTTGGAAAGGATGGAGACGAAAAGGAAATTAATACTAAGCATCAAGAAGAGACAACTGAAGTTCCTGGGACATACAATGAGGAAGGAGGGCATAAAGAACCAGTTACTAACAGGCCAGATAGAGGGGCAAAAGAGACAGGGGAAAGCAGCGGATAGCATATTTGAAAGACCTGAGCAGGTGGATAACGGAATTAGGGTTGCATGGTGCAACAGGAGAAAGCGTACTAAGAGCCACCAGGGACAGGGAAATGTGGAAAACCATGATCACCTACGTCCTGAAAAGACGTGGCCCATAAAATAAGATAATCCCCATTTCTCTGTTATCACTTTTTTACTAGAGCTCATGTTACAATTTTGTTTCTTATAATTATTTTTCTCTAGCATTTCGTATTACTGGTTATTATAATATTCATTTATATGATTGGACAACTTAGAAGATTTTGTGGCCTGGTAGAAGCGTTGATTCCTTATGTTTTCGTATTTTCCAGTAATGTTCCCCGTCTTTTACTTCAACTACAATACCATGCGATGGCGTACACACATTCCTTAACATTGACTATCTGTACAATACATACAGTATTTGATATAAGAAATTTAATTGATTGTGTCTCTGTCGGTTGCAGCTGGTTAAATTCTGTAACATCAAAATAGGAATTTATCTGTCATTAAATAAAAAATTAGTGGTTATATCTACTTTGATTTTTTTCAGCGTGATCAGATATATGACATGAATTAAGTGATTATGCCTAAGTATCCTAAGATTAAAATATTTACCATAAAAATAAATAATCTAAAAATTGTTTCAAGGTCCGAAAGAATTACGAGCCAACTGCTGCATTTTACGTTTATGATAATAATCATTACCAACCCGTCACTTTAGTTGATATATACTCAAAATCTGTCACTTTTGGAACAAAAATGCGTATATGTGAAGTTGTATTTTTCTCTCCAGAGTCTATATAGCAGATCTATAAATTTACCATTCATCAACGCTTAGTATATTGCTGCCACATATGATTCGGTTCTTCTGGTTTCTCTTTAGAGATCTTTTGTAAAATAAAAAAAAGAAACAGTCAGCAATAATATTAGTCGTGATCTGGCCTCTTGGCTTCAGCCAAGTCTCACCACTGAAATGTAACATCCTTTTCCCTTTTCTATGAATACTTGCATGGTAATTTTTCGGATGACCTTTCACTATGACGCCCAGACTCTTTGAATTTAATCGTAGTACTAAGTAAATAAGTACTATTTAATCACCTTACAGTTGAGTTAGCAAGATGTAAATTCTATGCCAACAGTAATTTTTTTTCTCGCACTTTTCACTTGTGGAACTCCCTTTCGTCTCTATGCTTTCTAGCAAACTTTAATTTTCAAAAATTTAAATGCAATGTTCATCTCTATCTGCTGTCATCTTTATTACTCTTCCTCTGTTCACTCTTCTTAGCAATGTTCCTGTTTCTAAATTTTCCACATCCAGTAACCTCCTTGCGTCTCAGTGGCTTTACTGCCTTGCTTGGAGTGAACTCGATTAAAAAAAGTATCATGGTGTAAGGATGTTAACGAACTTCCTTGACTCAATCCCTGGGTACTGAACCTACTAAAATTTATCAGTTGAAGAATCATAAAAGTAATCACAAAGAAAATTTAATTATCGCCATTGTTTTATGTGTTTCTTAAAGATTGGCTCATAAATAACTCGACATAGGATATAAAATTTCCTGGCCGATTAAACCGTCTAAATGCTTCAAATTTTATTGTAACAACTGAGGTAAAAAATGCAAAATCAATGACAGACTCTATTGATTCTGTCGTAAAAAAGTGGAATAGCCGTCCGTTTTCATGTTTTTCTCGTTCTACTCAAAAGAGATCGGATAGTTTTATTGATATTAACACGGACTAATCTGGTACAAGGCAATTATATTGCTAGCTTTTTAAATATTGTACCAAGCCTGTTAGTGATACTAACTTGAGCACAGACTATGACAAAATGTTTACGGAACTTAGAAAACACAATACCAAGTTTGTAACATTGCTTGACGATCCCAGCGTGTGGCACCTTTGAAAAGTACCTGAAAACCATACCACGGGTTGACACAAGCCTTGTGAGGGAAATTGAACTGACAAGACCAGTGAGGAAGCCGTCGGTGTCTTGGAAGAAATCTTGAGCCTTGGTTTGCAATCTTCCTTGAGATGGTGTCTCATAGCCAAAAATACAAAGTTTTAAGCCCGGCAATGGGCGTCTGTATCAGCCATCGAAAGAAGTCCATGACATCCACCGACAGCACCAGGATCTGAGTACAGCAATGCTTAACCATGTTGTGTGGGATGGGATTGTCAATAATTTTCCGACTGCCATTGGTTCGTCGAACGGTGATCATGATGAACATAGCATTCAGGTGCCTTTTCTGTACATAATTATATAGAAATTGTCTCGAGGAGTACCTCGACTTTACAAATTGTCTCGATGAGCACCTCGACTTTACAAATTGTCTCGATGAGCACCTCGACTTTACAAATTGTCTCGAGGAGTACCTCTACTTTACAAATTGTCTCGATGAGCACCTCAACTTTACAAATTGTTTCGAGGAGTACCTCAACTTTACAAATTGTCTCGAGGAGTACCTCGACTTTACAAATTGTCTCGAGGAGTACCTCGACTTTACAAATTTTCTCGAGGATACCTCAACTTTACAAATTTTCTGGATGAGCACCTCAACTTTACAAATTGTCTCGATGAGCACCTCGACTTACAAATTGTCTCCAGGAGTACCTCGACTTTACAAATTGTCTCGATGAGCACCTAGACTTTACAAATTGTCTCGAGGATTACCTCAACTTTACAAATTGTCTCGAGGAGTACCTCGACTTTACAAATTGTCTCGATGAGCACCTCAACTTTATAAATTTTCTCGAGGAGTACCTCAACTTTACAAATTGTCTCGATGAGCTCCTCGACTTTACAAATTGTCTCGATGAGCACCTCAACTTTACAAATTGTCTCAATGAGCACCTCGACATTACAAATTGTCTCGAGGAGTAACTCGACTTTGCAAATTGTTTTGATGAGCACCTCAACTTTACAAATTGTCTCGAGGAGTACCTCAACATTACAAATTGTCTCGATGAGCACCTCGACTTTACAAATTGTCTCGAGGAGTAACTCGACTGTACAAATTGTCTCGATGAGCACCTCGACTTTACAAATTGTCTCGATGAGCACCTCGACTTTACAAATTGTCTCGATGAGCACCTCGACTTTACAAATTGTCTCGAGGAGTACCTCGACCTTACAAATTGTCTCCAAGAGTACCTCGACTTTGCAAATTTCGACGTGATCGGGATGAAAGGATTAAAACAACAATAACTTCATAAATTTAACTTAGTTTGACACAAGACAAATGAGTTCAGCATTCATCAGAAAACAAATAAACATGACCTGAGTGCGAAAATGTCTAACCACATCTCCATGACACGGTTAGATTTGTCTAGTCTGATTTCTATTATATGACATATCCCGTTAGGACATGCGCAATCATGGCTCTCCACAGCTTCCAGACTTCGGTTGATTTAATTAATTTTTATTACTTTATCATCCAACTTTTTCTTATTCTGTTATCCATTCACACAAACTACTTAAGTAGGTTACTTTCTTTTTTATCCCTTCTATATGTTCTGTGAGTATTAAATTCTCCAAACCCCCTTTTTTCAGAAATTTTAACTGTTTCTTTTTTATTGTAAATATAAGTTTCTTTTAGTTCTTAATTCTTTTAAAACGTATTATTAGCTAACCTGTTCTGTCTTTGATATTCTTAGCATTCGTCGGCAGAACCACAACCATGTTGCTTCAAATCTCCTTAATTTGTGAAGAGATTGTTCATTTTATCATGTAAGAGATTAGATATTACATAGCAGCTCGATAAGGTCAAAATGGCGGCTGATGTCAAACACGACATTCAGTCGGTCGTTAACTGGGGCAAAGGGTGGCTTGTTAATTTTAACGCTTCCAAAACTAAGAATCTGAGAAACCCCTTTCTGCCTTCCATCAGGAAAGTGACTCGTTGTGCCCTCTTTGGTAAATGTTCTATGTTGACATGAATTGGAAAGACTGTATTGAATCCATTGCTACGTCAGTTGCTAAGAAAGTTGGTTCACATTTTGTTAGACATTTTTTACCTACAAAACCTGTCTTCCATATTTTTAAATCTACCATCGTCAATTGTTAGAATATTTCTGCCACATATGGTCTGGTGTGCGTTGTGGTAGAGTGGATATCGGCTCGGAACGAAAAACCGGGGAGCCAAGTTCGAATTCCAGTTGAATCCATTGTATTCACTTACGCGCAAATACCCTTGGGAAAGGTATTAATCCGTCTCTTCCTTCCAGTTATGGGTTAAATAATAGGACAGATTGTGTTCTATAGCATTGGTCGGCAACCAGTCTACCGCAGAAAGTAATGGCAACCTACTGCGGGATAATCTTCTGCCCAGTCAGTCATATCTCTTTCGAGACATGATCGCCCAAGCGTGTATCACGTATGGCATTTAACTGACTGAGGTCTGGTGTCCCTACCATTTATCTTTTGCTCATTGATAAAACCCAAAGAAGAATCAGCAATATTATTAGTCCTAATCTGGCAGCTTGGCTTCAAGCTCTTTTCCACCGCCGTAATGTTGCCTCTCTGTGCCTTTTCTATAAATACTTTCATGGTAACTGTTCGTTTTGGATCTTAAACTTTATGAATTTAAGAGCAATACTAGATTGGTAACGAGGTCTTATCGATATTCATTTGAGCTGGCTAGATGTAAAAATAAATTCTATGCCATCAATTTTCCCCACACTTCACGCTTGTGGAATTTCCTATCGGCTCCATGTTTTCCAACTAACTTTAATGTTATACCCGCTAACAAGAAATCCTGGCAAGACTTCTAGTTTTTTTTAAGATGATAGGTTAAATAAATCCGGTTAGAAAAAAACATCCTTGTTTTATTGTTCGTTCCATTTTGTGCATTCAAGGATGTTCTTCTCTATCCGCATGCTACTTGGAAATAAATAGTATTTGTCGGGGACCCGGTTAAGAGTCCAGCAAGAAATAATACAACAACAACCAAAATAGGAAATAACGAATATATTTTACACACAGCAAAATACAACACTTGGAACTTTGTTAGTAGAACGATAATACAGGTTAGGTAGTAATACAATAATTCACTCCTCGACTTGGGACTCACAAGGGTCGTTACGTTGGCTATCTACTGGCTATCTCACTCTGTCTCTACTCTCTTGTGAGGGGAAGTATATGTAGTGGTTGGGAGAGTTCAATCCGTTGGATGGGTGATGCCACCATGATAGTGTTGTTTGACTCAAGGGCACGGAATCTATGTAAGAAGCGAAATGATACAATCGGCGGCTTTGCTTGTTGGAGTGTTTTTGGGTAGGCTTGTATACTAGTGAATAATGAACTATAAAGTGAGCTGACTCATTTTATAGTTCATCAATAGAAGGATTAACCAATCAGAAGGCCCAAAATATTCAATGCGACGTGTTCGAAAGGCGAGCATATTTTACCGACTATTGGCGATATAGTCCGATTTAGTAGAGTGTCTGACTCGTGAGTCTTAATCTTTGACGTTGCTTCATTGAACAGATCACGTGCGCTGTAATCTATATTCATAAAGTATGGTGCTATGGTCAGCTAGAATGCCAAGGAGAGTTCTGTGGAATTGTGTAAGATTGCTGTCACGTGATCTCCAGTGAAATCCATGAGGTCCTAGTGATATGAGAATTTAGCGAGAAAAGAGAAAAAGGAAAAAAGGTGAATAACAATGGAAAAAAACAGAAAAAATGAAGACAAACTGATCCAAAGATGATCGAGTATTTGAATTAATTTCTTGTGAATGTTTTAGTTGTTCTATATTGTTTTCAAAAATTCACAATATTATGTAACAAATTCCTGTCTGGAATAGTGTCGGAGGCGATTACAAAAATTTGTTAATGCTGAGCGTGTCTATTCATGTTTCATCGACTGACAAGACGGCAGTAACCACACCGACATTGTCCGAAATACAGTTTGTTCACGTAAATTAGCTCACACTTTTGTGTGCTGTCGTTGTTAACACACACACACACACACACACACACACACACACACACACACACACACACACACCAGATAATGCTCCTATTCCCTTAAATTGTAACTAAGGTTCGCTCAACGTAGTTGCAGTATAAACTACAGGTAGGCTCTGTGAGTGTTGAGCAAACACAAATCTGCCTGGACAGCAACTCCTCCCGCAACGAGGATTGGTTAGCCGCGCTAGCGGACCGGCATTCTTGATACGAGTGGCCAGTCTGTATTTTTATGGAAGTCGAATCTACATCTTTTTGTTAAAAGGTTACTCGAACGGATAACATTTTAATCTTTTGCACAATATTGATAATGATATCTGAGATGTCTATTTGATGTTCACTCAGCTTTATTTTTCTCGTGAAATTTGCCAATTAGTATCGGCCACTTTAAAACCATAGGAACATTTCTGAAATTAAGAAACTTGCTAACATCGATCAATGTTTAAATAAACAGTAAAACGATATTTTGGGCCGAGATTGTAATTTATAATTTAAAGTGGATTTACTAAAATAATTTGAAAAGAGGAAAATATCAGCTTTTGATACAATCTCGTCTCTTGAATCTTAATCCTAAATAATAAGTTGTCCAGATTCTAGAATAAACCTTTCAATTGCGCACTAATATATCATAATAATTGTACAGATATTACTCATTCATAAGGATTACAGTCGCTTCTTTGCTAATTTTATCTCACTCTTTCAGAATTGATTGTATACCACTCATCCTGGACATAAAAAAAGAAATGATGCATTTACTTTTCAAGCTTGGTCATAATGCTTCTGAACATCCCACTAACATTAACAGAGCATTGGTTAAAGAATCTCATGTAGATTGGACATTACAGCACTGGTTTCGGAACTGAAGTTCCGTATATATATATATATATATATATATATATATATATATATATATACTAGCAGTAGAGCTCGGCGTTGCTCGGGTGTCATGAAAGCTTTAAAACTAATCCATGGTCCTGGAGATCAGACTATTTGTACGTTGGCACGAAAGACTAAAAAGCAATTGTTGTTTCCAGTTAAAGCGAAACCGTAGATTGAAAGAAAAATAAATGGATGCAAGCCAAATTTTGATTTCCTGGTATCGATATCAAATACGTATGTTTCGTCGTAAACTGAATTTTGAAGGCTAAATAAGTCCTCTGAGTAAATGGTATCATGGCTGAGACTAAGAACTACAATTATACCTACTTTGAGCCAAACTCAAAGCAAAAACTAAAATAAAAGAGCTGAAAAAATACAGACATACAGACAGATAAGCAGACACACTCACACAAACATCTTGTCTTTTATATATATATCATCGATTTTCTGCACTATTACAAAATCTTTGGACTGATGTCTCAGCCAATCACTCACAGCACTTTTGACTTCATCGTCACTTTCAAACTTCTTTAAACAACTTAACCCACTTTGTGAACATGAAAGGGCGACTAGCGGCGGCTCTGGAAAAAGAGTTCGTTTGTGTCTGGCGTGCAAAGCAGTAATCTGTTCCAAAGAAAGAAAATAATAATAATACTCACCGCTGTCTTAATAATCCACCTTCAGCTCAGTCTAAAGGAAAAAAGAGAGGAGGCCCTCGAGTGGAATTTTTATAGACTGAGGAAATGGATTATGGGTAGAGAAATGGATTATAAAACTGACCGACCAAGTTCACTCGGGAGGCAGTGGCGTCAATTTCTTGGCGAGAAGCTGACGCAGAGAGACGCAGTGAAAAGGTGGAAGGAGGAAAGTGGAGTAGGAAGAGGAAGAGGCGTAGCAAGAAGCCAGCTGGGAGAGCGTTGAATTGAAATCCAACGGTCTGCGGTTCGATCCCTGGTTCTGCACTCACTAGAAGAAAGTGTGCAACAAGCTATTTCGGCCTAATGGGGGACAGGTTCGACCTGAAATTGATTCCAGAGTTCAGTGGCTCGACCCCAGTACTTGACTGGGTGGAAAAAGTGGAACTGCATTGTCTCTTGTCTGGTGTCAAAAACATTGAACATGTGATTCCTCTGCGTTTGTCCGGTGGGGCTTTCGCTGTGTATCAACAGCTCAGTGCTGAGGAAAAACAGAATTATGAGAGGATCAAGGCAGCCCTATACAAAGCGTTTGCTATCGACCCCGCCACTGCCTGGGAGCAATTTGAGGCAAAACAATTACATCCTGGCGAAACTGTGGACGTATATTTGGCCGAGCTGACGAAGTTGACGGTGTTGTTCGGTGGGCTGCCCGAGCGGGCCTTGGCATATAAATTTCTGGCGGGGCTCCCAACCGGAGCAAAACAGCTCCTGCGGGCGAGCTCAAACATAACCTCGTTGCCCCTTAATGACCTGGTGGACCGAGCCAGAACCGTGATGAAGGATAATTCCGAGCTGAGAGATCCGATAATCGCCGCTGCACAATCCACACCGAGTGATGATAAACCGTCTCAGGGCCTTAGCCCGCGTGGTGGGGTCGTGTGTTATAGGTGCGATGGCCAGGGCCACATTGCAAGGAACTGCAGACGGCGACCGACAGCTGTTCGCTGCTACCGGTGTAATGAAACCGGACATATGGCCCGGGATTGTGCGGGAAACGGGGCCGGGGACAAGGTGCCGGCGTCGACCTTTCCCCAAAGCAGAAATTAGAGGCACTTCCGATCATTCAGGTCTATGTCAACGAGACATTGTGCTCAGCACTCCTCGACTCCGGGTGCTCCCGCACCATAGTGTTCGTAGACCTCTGCCACACTTGGAAGGAGAAGGGTGTCAGGGTAACCACCATCAGTGGAGAATCGCGGACATGTTGTGGGGTGGGTGCGATAAACATCCGTACAAGAACAGGAAACTCGGCCAACGTCGAGGCGCTAGTAGCGCTCAAAAAACCACTGAACTTTGACCTGCTTCTAGGCTATGATGCCATCAGAGCCCTAGGTGGTGTTCACATAACGCAGACGGGGGAAGTGCAGTTTCAAGAGAGGACCCCAGTGTGCGCAGCGCTGAGGATCGACCAGCCAGACTTTAGTGTCGAATTTGACCAGCACCAGAAGGCTTGGACCGCCTCATGGAAGTGGTCGGGAAATCAGGAGCCAGCAAAATTGCGGAACGAAGTAGCCGAGTACCATGTGCCCGACCAAATAAGGCCTGCATACGAAGAGGAGCTTCGTGAATGGATCAAGGATGGCTGGTTAATTCCTTACCCCTATGAGAAACTTGGACCTCCCAAAGGTTTGATCCCGCTGATGGCGGTTACTCAGCACAACAAAGCAAAAGTGAGGCCAGTGATGGACTACCGCGAACTAAATGCGCATGTTGATGCATTTACGGCAGATGCTGATGTTTGCGCCAGCAAGCTACGAGAATGGCGCCAGCAGGGTTCCAATGTGTCCCTGCTGGATCTAAGAAAAGCGTATCTGCAGGTCCGGGTCAGCGAAACGATGTGGCCGTTTCAGACGGTGGTGTTTGCCGGCAGAAGGTACTGCCTTACCAGACTGGGCTTCGGGCTGAACGTGGCACCCCAAATAATGAAGACCATAGTCAACGCTGTGTTGTCACAGCAAGAAACAATGAAAGAGGGGACATCGACGTACCTTGATGACATATACGTGAACGAAGACGTTGTATCATCATCACGCGTAAGGACCAAACTGGCCGAGTTTGGCCTGATTTGCAAGGACCCGGAACATTTGGAGGATGGCGCCCGTGTCTTGGGCCTGAAAGTTCGAAAGGAGCGGGGGACCTTGAAGTGGGGGCGCGGAACTGCAATTCCTGAAGTACCCGAAGTCTTCACAAGACGAGTGGTCTTCTCCCTGTGTGGAAAACTTGTGGGGCACCTACCAGTGTGTGGATGGACTCGTGTAGCAACAGGCACCATAAAAAGGAGGGCAAGCGCAGTCACCAAAGACTGGGATGATGAAACGACGGACGATCTGTTGGTTCGCATGGTGAAGGAGACCATCGCAAGGGTAAAGCAGGATGACCCCGCAAAGGGAGACTGGTGTGTGCAGGGAGACGAATTGAGCGTGTGGGTGGATGCGAGTTCTGTGGCGATTGGTGTGCTGCTTGAGGAGAACGGAGCTGCGATTGAGGACGCCTGCTGGCTGCGACCGACGAATGACGCTGCTCACATCAACCTGGCAGAGCTCGATGCGGTGACGAAAGGCATTAACCTGGCACTCCAGTGGAAAGTCAAGAAATTACACATACACACAGATTCGCTGTGCGTGTACCACTGGATATCAAACACACTGACAGGTAAGGCCAGGGTGCGCACCAAGGCGGCCAGCGAGATGCTGATCAGACGGAGGTTGGAGACCATAAGAAAGCTAGTAACAGAGTACAATCTGTCTGTGGATGTGGTACTTGTCACCTCAAACTGCAACCTCGCTGATAGGCTCACTCGGGTGCCTCAGAGATGGATTGATGCCGTGAAGAAAGAAGCTGGGCCAGTACCGTTACTATGTGCTGCCTCTGTGGAGGCGGCAGACAAAATCAGGGAAATACACCACATCAGTGGGCACCCCGGAGTGAGACGGACATGCTATTTTGTACAATTGACCAATCCGTCAGTGTCAAAAAGTGCAGTGAGAGCGGTGGTCAAGGAATGCCAAACATGCCAGTCAATCGACCCCGCCCCAGCGAGATGGCGGAGGGGTCGGCTGGGAACAGACATGACTTGGAGCCGACTGGGTATGGACATAACCCATTATGGCAGCCAGCACTTCCTCACACTGATAGATTGCGGACCGACGAGGTTTGCGATCTGGCGCCCATTGGCACGCCAGGACTCCTCCAGTGTCATCCGTGAATTGGAATCCATATTTTACGAAAGGGGGCCGCCTGAAGAGATCCTCACGGACAACGATACTGCCTTCTGCAGCGTGGAATTTAGGCGTTTTGTAGACGAGTGGGGGATCAGGCTCAGACACCGATGTGCATATGTGCCGAGTGGCAACGGCATAGCAGAGCGGTGCCACCGAAGCGTGAAGAGGACCGCGGCCAGGAAGGCGTGCACTATTGCAGAAGCGGTCTATAGATATAATGCAACACCGAGGGATGCTGTGACTGCTGTGAGCGCACCCGCCAATGCGATCCATCGCTACCGAGTGCGCATCAAGGGCATTGACGCGCGTCTGCCTGATCGGCGGGGAACAAGAGGGCCGTATGAATTAGGGGACACCGTCTGGGTGAAGCCTCCCAATAACCGGTGCACCACCAGTTTTCGAAGGGGACGAATCACCGGCATCGTCAGTGAGCAGGCCGTGCTGGTTGATGGTACTCCACGCCATGTGAGGGACATTCGGCCCGCCCTGAATACGAATTCGTTGACAAGTAGCGGCAGTGGTGAATCATCCAATGACGAACTGTGGATTCGACCTACGCCCCGCGAGTGTGATGGTCCGACTGCGAACCCCGACGCTGTTGCCGATAATTCCGATGCCACTTCTGAGAGCTCAGATGAAGAAATCCAGACAATCCCCCTTCGTAGGAGTGCCCGCAACAAGCGGCCACGTCCGCCTTGCCACATGTGTGGTCTTGAGACCAGGGGGAGTGTGAACATGAAAGGGCGACTAGCGGCGGCTCTGGAAAAAGAGTTCGTTTGTGTCTGGCGTGCAAAGCAGTAATCTGTTCCAAAGAAAGAAAATAATAATAATACTCACCGCTGTCTTAATAATCCACCTTCAGCTCAGTCTAAAGGAAAAAAGAGAGGAGGCCCTCGAGTGGAATTTTTATAGACTGAGGAAATGGATTATGGGTAGAGAAATGGATTATAAAACTGACCGACCAAGTTCACTCGGGAGGCAGTGGCGTCAATTTCTTGGCGAGAAGCTGACGCAGAGAGACGCAGTGAAAAGGTGGAAGGAGGAAAGTGGAGTAGGAAGAGGAAGAGGCGTAGCAAGAAGCCAGCTGGGAGAGCGTTGAATTGAAATCCAACGGTCTGCGGTTCGATCCCTGGTTCTGCACTCACTAGAAGAAAGTGTGCAACACACTTGTAGACATTTTTTGGCTGAAACATGTGGCACCATACACAGTTGACATTCTCCTCTGAATTTCAAAGTGTTTGCACATTTCAGCAACCAAAAACTTGATAACTGACCTCTGTTCAATCCTGGAGCATGCTTCTTGGTCGGCCATCTTTGTTAATCTCCAAAGCTCTCAAAGTTTTTTTTTCAATCTGAAAAAAAAAAAAAATTCAATCCCTTTGAAAAAAAGTAAAGGAAAAAAATTGTAAGAACTGCAACCTTGAAACTTCTGAATATCGTTTCTTATGTCTTTGTCTATGAGTGTATCGAATTTTATTAAAATCGGACCACTCCTTCTATCACCCGATTTTTTCGATTTTCGATTTTCGATTTTCTATATTTATCGGGAATACCTCGACACAAACAAAACCTAGCTTAGAACACTCGCAGACGCTTATAGTACAACTGTGTAAATTTTCAAGAAATCGGTTCAGTCTTTTCGGAGTCTATAGGTAACGGACACACACACACACAAACATACACACAAAGTTCCATTTATGAATAAGTTCATATATATATATATATATATATATATATATATATATATATATATATTAAGAAAAGGGAAAACCCTTCACTTAATCTCAATAGTAATATTTTTTTTTCTAAGCTAACATATTTGAATGAAATTAAACTGTTTGGCTTTATCGGATCTGACTGACTAGACAGACGTTTGCCGGCCAGTTGAAATAAATCAGGATTTATAATCGGTTTAATTATGTGTTGCGTTTTCTTTTCTGTATATCATATTTCTCTGGATTATATTAATTGAGCTCTCAGTTTTATTTAATTAATACTTATTATTAATTATATATATACAGCACTGTGCAAAAGTTTTAGGACAGGAACTATTTTACTTTCATGAGGCATATTGACTGAAAATAAAAAAAAATAATTAAAGTAATTTTATTTGATTTACTCAAAAAATGCTTTAAGAAGAAAAATATTTGTTACAAAATAAATTTAATATTTAGTATAATAGCCTTTTGTTTTGATCACTGCCTTCATTCTGTCAGGCATTGACATTACTAGATTCTTCAATGTATCTAATGGTACCTCCTGCTAAGCAGCTTGTATTTGTTCCCAAAGTGTGTCTTGCGAAGTAAAATTAGATTTATCAATTCGAGAGGGGGGATTAAGAAAAAAGTTAGTCATATCCAAAGATAATAGAATTATGAGTAGTTTCAAAATAACTTGCTTAATAGAAATCAGGAAAATTCAATATAACTTCTTTTTAATATATTTCTTTTGCACCTAGTTTTAAATAATAAATATTTATTAGCAATTTACTTGGCTTTTTCACCCTGTATTTGAATTTCAGTGAGGTTTTTAAGAAATCACCCTTGTCCTAACACTTTTGCACACTACCGGTAGTGTGCAAAAGTGTTATAACAGGGGTGATTTTAAACTTTATTTTGATACCTCATAAAAGATAAAATAGTTCTTGCCCTAATAGTTTTGCACAGTACTATATATATATATATATATATATATATATATATATATATATATATATATATGTATTGTGTATTTAGGCAGCAAATCTTTTTTTATACATGTCAGATTAAATACATTGCAAACATTGTGTTTGCTTATTTTTAAAAAAATCCGTTCATACTCACGGATAATCTTTCGAGTATTATAATTGAAAGATGTAAGAAATGAGCTGTAACGTTGACAGATGTTATTATCATTCATTTCTCAGGGTACCTAAGTACATTCAGTCACTTTTCTGAAGGTTTTCTTAGCAAGGCGGGATTAAATGGTGGTGTCGTCAGCGTAGATTCCTAATTGGAATCTGGTTACATCAGGGAGATCGTTGATGAAAATCAGAAAAGGCGTAGGACCTAAGACAGAGCCTCTGGAGACACCTGCGTTCGTATGATAAAATCTGGAAGGCTGCCCGTTCATAGCTTGCACAGAACGCCAGCGTGCCAGATCCTGTCAAATGTTTTGGAGATATCCAGGGCAACAGCTCAGCTTTGCCGTTCTTAACAAGTGTCTAGTCTATGCACTCAGTGGTGGTCGTTAGCATATCAGCTGTAGAGCTAGTGAAGCGGAAGCCATACTGTCTGTCGGAGAACAGGCAGTGGGCCATGCGATGTTGAACCATTTCAGCATTGATGATGGCCTCGAACACTTTGCCAAAAATTGGTGGGAGGCTGATAGGACGATAATTGGATGGGTCTGAGGGTTCTTCCGAGTTCTTAGAAACAGGAACCACAGATGAGGATTTCCAGCAGGCAGGAAATCAAGAAGTAGTGAGATAGTAATTGTAGAATTGCCGGAGGAGAACCAGGCTGGAGAATTGGGATTTAAAGTGGAACTGCCTGGCTGGGATGAAAGCATCGATGCCAGCTTTCACCCAAGAGAAGATCTCAAAAGCAGTCTTCAACGGGGAGACTAAACACTTTCTTCCAAGCGACGTCGCATAGATCTCGTAGAGCCTCCCAGTCCGCCCTTTGATAGCAGTAAGAGATTCTGCTGGTCAGGGGTTCCTGGGTGGAAGGGGACTGGAAAGAGATGCTAACAGAAACCAGTGAGGTCAGAGTTGCCAAGAGGGCAAAACTACAACGCATGGCGAAAATCAGGAGTAGAAGTGAAGAAGAGATCTAGCAGAGAGGTTTGTTCTTGGAAAGTTCAGGGTGTGGATGCCAGCAAGATCAGTAACAGAGTTTTCCAGCCATTTGCCATGGTGGGCATTGAAGTTACCGAACAGAAATATGTTGGCAAACGGGTGCAAAGAGATAGCCTTATCTATATTATCAGAAACATTGTCAAGAAAAGAACAGTCGGAACTGGATAGAGAAAGAAAAGATAGCTGAGCTTAGTAGAGCGAGACAGAGGCACATGTACGCATCGTCAGGAGATTCAAGAGAAATCTCCCTAACCAGAGGAAGATGTTTGCTGACATAGACTCTCGGGCCATGCATACAGACGCTGAAGTCCTTCCTACAGAGGGGAAGGTAATCTGGGATCGAGAAATCAGAGGAGGGGATAAATGACAGTAGTCGCTCGTACAGGACGAACATTGTAAGGTGAAACTCGCTTATATATATATATATATATATATATATATATATATATACATATATATATATATATATATATCCTTTGTCAGCTTCCGACACTTTGTGGCATGGGACACGTTTTCAACTTCCTGTTTTCCTTATGAACAGTTATTCTATTCACTTCTTCATTTTGATCTGTTTAAAGATGTTTCTGCTGATCATAAATTTATGACGTTTTTTTCAGTAGTTGCTTAGTGATTACCGTTAAAGATAATCACAGTCATTACTTTGATATGAGGGCTGTTGTCACACACACACACACACACACACACACACACGCACGTGAACACACACACACACACACACACACACACGCGCACACACACACGCGCACACACACACACGCACACACACACACACACTCCTTTTTCAGTTATCGTTCCTTGTAATCATACAAAACATCAAAGAAACGCTATAAAACATTAAATCTTTTTAAAATATCTTATAAACAGAATGTGCATGTTTACTTTTCGGGAAGGTTTTCTTGTTTGGTTTAATTTTACATCTGGAAATCTTTTAAAGATTGACACACCTTTTCTTCGTTCTCCATTGTGTGTTGTCATATCGATTTCATGCGAATTATATTTGCCATGTCATTAAACGTTTTCTTGTGTGTGCATTTCTTTCCTGGACAAGTAAAAAGCGGTTACTAACTCATGTCAGAATCATAAATATTACACAAGGGAACAATTTAGGTAACCAGGATAAAAACCTGTGATAAATTGATTTTTGAAATGTTCCCCTTTCAACTCAATAATACATTTGCGAAAATGACCTTGCTCTTCTGCTAGCTGGAAAGAAGTTTTGTTCAGATTAAAAAAAGAGTTGTAAAATTTCCAACATACATTTTCCCATACTTACCACTTTGTACTAATGCAATCTGTTCCAGTTATCGTGGCAGAGGGATTGATATTCGTATGATAGAAAGGAGAGTTTAAAGATCTCTTTAACTAAATGCTCTACTTTAGTAAAAGTAACAGGCGAAATAGCAACATTTGCAAAAAAAAAAAAAATGCAAAACTTTTTAATTATGCTAAAAAAACGAAATGAATAAATTGTTAATTTTAACGCCCCAAAACAAATCGTTTGAAAGATAACTCTTTGCTTTTTTAACCAAAACAAAAAATCTTTCTCACTGGCGGAGAAAATGTAAACTTTGTTTTCAGCCATTGATCAATTAATTAATTTTTTATGGTTTATCAACCCTTTGCTAGTTATTTTTATTAGAAATAAAGAAAAAAATATTTCACAAAAAATGACATCAAAATCTTTTACCCATTAGTATTTGAGAAAAGGTTGCTTGAATCTTTGGATTTTGTTAAGGGCTTTATAAATATACCACCTGAACAGGTAAGCATAAATTTGCATTGTCGTAAATGTATATTATTCCAAAATGGAAAAGCATAGATTAAAAAAAATAAAAGAAGGGCGCCTTTGAAGTCCCATAGAGTTCGTTTGTTGGAG
Source organism: Ascarosepion bandense (assembly GCA_037127315.1). Lineage (NCBI taxonomy): Eukaryota > Metazoa > Mollusca > Cephalopoda > Sepiida > Sepiidae > Ascarosepion > Ascarosepion bandense. The sequence continues at coordinate 781,246 of JBBBDQ010001755.1, forward strand.
CCGAGGTTTCTGAAGTAATTGACCGGTGTATTTTATATAAGATCAAAGAAACAGTTCACATAGAAAACTATGGATTGTATAGAAAAGACGGACTGATGATAGTGTCAGACAACAGAAGAGTAAAAATAAGACAAAATAAGAAAAATGCTTTTTAAACTCTTCAAGAGCCTCGACATTGAAATAGAGGTCGATATAAATACGAATGTTGTCCAATATTTGGATGTGGTGTATGTGAAATTTAAACTACAAACCGACAGTGTCTCCCCATATCAGTTAATTGCCATATGTGAGACACGTTTGGGTGATCATGTTTCGACTGGGCAGAAAATTATCCCGCAGTAGGTTGCCATTGATTTCTGGTTGCCAGCCAAGGCTATAGAACCCAATCTGTCCTATTATTTAACCCATAACTGGAGGGAAGAGACTGATTAATTCCTTTTCCAAGGGTATTTGCGCGTAAGTGAATGCAAGTAATTCAACTGGAATTCGAACTCGGCTCCCCCGATTTATCGTTCCAAGTAGATATCCACTGCACCACAACGCACTTCCGTCTCCCCCATATACAAAACCCGAACCAAAATTAAGGTATGTGAACTCTGAATTTAAGCATCCTGCTAGCATAATCAAACACATCCTTAAAAGAAATAAAATAAGTTTTTTTAAAAATCATTTCACCCCAAGCAAGGCATTCCACTGCCACTATAGCGCAGGGGGTTACATCGGAGAAGGTGGTGAGAGAGTGATTAGATATAAGCAATGTCAGAAAAAGGGTGATAGATGAGTAAAGAGGTACATAGGAAGAGTGTTAGAGAGAATGGGTGCGAGTTAGTGTGTTAGGAGGTGTCTATTGACCTTACATTTAAACTCCTGGAGATTGTAGCTGTCGGGGAAGCAAGCATGTGGAAGGGAATTCCACAGGCGGGAAGTGCGAGAAAAGAAGCTATTGGAGTAGAAATTGCGTTTACATTTTATCGGTTTCACTGTAAAAGTGTGGGACCTATCCAGAAATTCGTCTTGTAAAATAATTTTCGATAAAATAAAAAAGAAATTTAATGAAAAGGTTTTAAAAGAAAATGGCCGTAAAATAAATTGGAATATAAAACCGCAAATAAAGAAATAAATATATAACATATAAATATAAAAAAAAAAAATCAGTCGATGATGCTACCATGTACATATATATATATATATATATATATATATATATATATATATATATATATATGTATGTATCAGCCGATTATTCTACTATAAAAAATGTACCAATAAACACCTCTCCAATTAAAGCAGTTAGACATAACATCAGGTCGTAAAACGGCGGCTACTCCCATTCTGACAGAGATGCAAAAATGCCGAACCCTGTCACCGGTCAGCGCGCACATATTAAACCATAAATTAAAGCAGACAGAGATATCATCAAATCGTAAAACGGCGCCCACTAACCTTTTAACAAAGATGCAAAAAAGCCAAGTTCTAGTATCGCGCACACTTATATAAATCATAAACACACACACACACACATACAGGCACTAAAACACTTCCAGGCACACACACACACACTCACTAAAATTAACGACAGTAGTAGCAGCGAAAGAGGACTATTCGTTCAAAGGCACGATCCAGCAGCGGACGTCAAGTCAAGCTCTCCTATCATTCTGAAGATGACATTCTGATCACGAAATATTTATGAATAATAAATAGGCAATACCCAACGCTTTTACCTTCCTTTATTTTACTAAACGCATTGTGATAGCCTTCAAATACCTACCCATATACCTTATATACATAATGCTTTAAGCAAATTACAAAACTCTCTTATATATATATATATATATATATATATATATTAGTTTGGTTAGTGTTTAGGATGGTTGCATGTTTACCAGATGTGTTGGTGTTTGAGAAAAGCTAAAATCAAGCATTTTGAAATATTCAAAGCGCACAGAGAAGCAGAATTTTACCGCTTGAAATATTAGCGTAGCACAATCTTTCTTACAACAGATTTACTGCAGTTGGATTAATGTCAGATTATGCCTTAACTTTGCAGAAGTACTGAATGCTATCTTTAGTGTATTAGTTCAAGATAATGAATTCTATCCAGTGTCCAATATGTGAATCCATGTAAAAATTCGAGTTTCGACGTTGATTTTCAAGGCAGGTAGGCGATTGCATCTCATATTTAGAAAATCAATGCAGACGTTCTATCATTTATTACTTACATTTAAGGTTGGGAATGTTATCTATCTATCTATCTATCTATCTATCTATCTATCTATCTATCTATCTATCTATCTATCGCAATTAGTTTATATCCATATGTCTATATATTTACCTTATTTTATTATTCTTTCTCGCTATCTCAACCTATTCATATCTATTTATCTCTCTGTCTTTCTCTATATATATCTGTCTATAAACTAAGTCAGTTTCTTAAAGAGACCATAAATAATGACTTAAAAATATTCTTTTGATTTTATGGGAAGAAATTATTTTATGAGACTTAATTCGAATATTTCCGACATTTATACTGCCTTCATTATATTTAGCTTTGACGTTTACACAATTTCCACTGACAAGTTATGCCCCCCCCCCTCACCCGACAAAAAGGTATTTAAAAATATTGTGGTAAATAAATAGCAAGATAAATCGTAAAAAATATATAAAATTAGAGCTGGGATTGAAATTTTCTCTTTTAGATTGGATTTTTTTTTTTTTACATCTACAGGAAAACAAAGTCTGTCTTTGAAAGATCAAAATACCGTCATTTCGGGAGTTATAAAGATTCACCAGTTTCGAAAAGAAAATGCATTTGCACTAAAAGTTCTACTATCTATTGGCGTTATTTTGACCGATACACTCTACAGCTTTCTTCAGATGAAAAATTCGTTATTAAAGAGACAGGTCTAACTTTATCTTAAGTGATGCGAAATGAAAAAAAAATGGGATAAAAATAATGATCAACATATAAATTCGAATAATCCATGTCACCCAAGCGATTAATTTAAACAATCTATGTCCCGCAAGTGATTAATACGAACTACCTATGTCACTCAAGAGATTAATCTGAACGTCTCATGTTACATAAGCAATTAATACGAAAAAATTATGTCAATAAAGCATTTCATTTAAACCACCCATATCAGTGAAGAGATTAATCCAAACAAATCATATCACGCAAGCGATTAATCCGAACAAAACATGTCTTACAAGCATTTAATTCCAATAACGCATGTCACACAAGTGATTAATCCAAACGAACCATGTTACACAAGAGATTAATGCAAACAATCCATATTACACAAGCGATTAATCCAAACAATCCATATTACACAAGTGATTAATCCAAAAAATCCATATTACACAAGCAATTAATCCAAACAATCCATATTACACAAGTGATTAATCCATATTACACAAGCAATTAATTCAAACAATCCATGTTACACAAGCGATTAATTCAAACAACGCATGTTACACAAGCGATTATTCTAAACAAACCATGTTACACAAACGATTAATCTAAACAATCCATATTACACAAGCAATTAATCCAAACAATCCATATTACACAAGCGATTAATCCAAACAATCCATGTTACACAAGCGATTAATCCAAACAACGCATGTTACACAAGCGATTAATCTAAACAAACCATGTTACACAAGCGATTAATCCAAGCAATCCATGTCGCACAAGTGATTAATCAAAAACAACTCACTGTCACAAAAACGATTAATCCAAACAAACTATGTCACTCAAGCAATAAATCCAAACTCGTTGTCACACAAGCGATTAATCCAAACAACCCATGTCACACAAGCGATTAATCTAAACAACTCGCTGTCATACAAACGATTTATCTATGTCACTAAAACGATAAATCCAAACAACACGTTGTCACACAAGCGATTAATAATAATAATAAAAAAATAATACATAATCTGAACAAACCAGCGCTTGTCCAATTTGTCTGGTTACTGTCATATCCAAAGCATGCAACAAATATGCGTCAATTTTATGGTAATGTATTTTTTGCAGATTTTGTAGAAATATTATTCTAAATCTATAAACAAACGTATGTATTCATCGAATAAAATTGAACCTTTGGAAACAAATTTAATGTTTTAAGTAAAAAGAAACATCTCACGTGTAACTAGATTGTGTTCATATTTTATTCTTCTGTGTTGGGATATCAGCATCGTCACACGGGAGACACAAGAAAGAAATATTACACTCCCACACACACCGTTCAGCCGTTTTCATTATTTTTTCTTGAAACAAATTAAGACGTTTGCATTGAATCATTGTTTAGTTAAGTGTAAATATTTTTCCAATTATTTTTAATGATGGAACTTTTATAAAAATTAACTAAATATTTACATGTGATCGAAGAGTTTTGTTAATTGATATGAATTTGGCGAAAAGTCCGTTTTTGAACTTAAGCTGCGAAGAAAGACGTCACCAATATAGAAATGAGAATTTTCGAAAAGTCCTTGATCAAACTTATTATAAGCTTTGAAGAAATATTCAGTTTCCATTTCATATAATTTCTCATGTGACTGGCGATTGACACGTGCCCTGTCCACCCCGCCTTTTTCTTCTTCTATCTGCCATGTCTCTTTAGAACGGAGGCGATCATGGCCTTTTATGTCTCCCTATCCCTGATAGCTCTTACCATGCTTTCTGCTGTTACCCCACCCAAACCCCGCTCTGCTATCCACCTGCTCAGGCCCGTCAAATATGTTATCCGTCTCTCTTTCCATCTATCTGACCTGTGAGTATCTGATTCTCCAAGCCTTCCTTCCTCATCACGTCCCAGGAACTTTAGCTGTCTCGTCCTCATGCTTAGTTGCCAAATATTCTAACCGTTATGATTTTACTTTTAAAAGGAGGAGTAAAAGGACATTTTTTATAACCCTGACCGCTCGTATTTGAATATTAGCTAGTGTGAATGGTGACTGATTATTTTTGGGATTGACATGTTATTGCTCTCTTTTGACTGATCGATTCACTAAAAGGTTGCGAAAGCAACGGATAACATATTTGAAGGACCTAATCAGGTGGATCACGGAACGAGGGTTGCATAGTGTAATAGGAGAAAGTGCGCTCAGAGACACCAGGGATAGGGAAACGTGGAAAGCCATGATCGCCTACGTCCTGAAGGGACAGGGAACATAGAAGAAGAAGACGTTAAACATGTATTCAGTTTAGAAAACGTCACCACATTAGAAATTAGAATACACATTGTTTTTCCTGTTTGCGAATCAGTAAATAAATAAACTGCTTTTTTAAAATAGCGATAATTTGTAAGATAAAACACATCCAGAGAAAGCAAGCTGACCTGAATTATCGAATTCGACCTTCGTGCCATGTAAAACGTGCGGAAGCAACGCTTTCCTAATTGAAAGGTGTGGACGCACGTGTCTTAGTGACGTATCATTTTAGTTATGAGCGAAGAAGATAAACCTCGCCCTTTCATGCCGGATGACTTTATGTAAAACCCGTTCACTACTGAGAGTAGTAGCATTCAGCCGGCAGGCTTTGTGCCTAGTCGCCGCGTAGGCGGATGTCTGGTAATCATGAATAAAATTAGGTCGGTCACCAAAGCAGATCAGCTTTCCGCCCAACTTTCCAAGCACCGAATTAAAGGATCTAATCTGATCTCACTCGCCCCAAATGATCTCCGATTAAGTATAGGCATTTTCACTGTTTCCCTCTCGTTAGATTGTCGATCGAGAACTCGTGCATCGCCCTGAATTGGCTTATTAAGTGTACCCGTAAGAACAATAAAATCTCAATCAAGTATCTCGTATATGATCGGCTGGAATTTGTTTATTGTTTTACCATCAACCAACGTTCGGCAAGACTGACTTTATTTCGACCTTGTTCACAAAACCAGCGTACCACGGTGTGTTCGGTTTTTGGACAGAATACGGAAACACAACGAAACGTCTTTAGATTTAGCTCTGCTTAATTAACCCCCGGAACCTGGTTGATGGGTTACACTGAGTTATTTGTTCTGCAAATGGTTTTAATAGTCTGATGTGAGTCCGAGTAAATAACGATTAAATGTTTAATGCCATGAACATTTAATAGCAGTTTTAATCGAACTATTCAACATTATACCAGATGATGAACAGAAAGAAGTCATGGGTCCAAGAAAAATAATCATAAAAAATATCAAACAATTTTATAGAATGGGAAGTGAGTTGAATGGAGCGCACAAGAGAAACAAAGCGGAAATAGGACAAGAAGAGCGCGGACTCGTCAAAGATACCGGAACAAAGAACGAGATATTTAGGCTCAGAATGTTATCAGAAAGAGCAATAGAAATGCAGAGGGACTTGCACTTGTGGTTTATAGATTATGCAAAGGCGTTCGATAAAGTACGCCACAATGATCTGTCAGAGCTGGTCGGCAACCTTGGCATATTCGGGAAGGCTATTAGAATAATCAAGAACTTGTACTAACAACAAACCACCTGCATACGAAAAGAAAATGAGTTCAGCAGATATACGAAAATAGAAAGGGGTGTAAGACAAGGATATGCCTTCTCATTCAAACTATACAGCGAGGTGATTCTGAGAGGATCAGTAGTTCGACCAGGATTCATTATTGGCGCCCACAATCTTAGCAACGTCAAGTATGCAGATGACACAGTGTTGATAGCAGACGCGAAAGGAAACAAAAAAACAAATATTTTACACAAGGTAAGAAAGGGAAGCAAGAAAAAAGAACTAAGCATGAACTACAAGAAGACGGAATGCATAGTTATCAGGCCAAGAGGATCCCAAAGTGCGAATTACAAATCGGGGATACTAAAACCAATCAAGTACAGAAATGAAAACATTTGGAAAGTTTTTTAAAAGAGGGTGAAAAGTGCGACATTGAGATCCGAAGACCTTAAAAAGATGGCCAAGAACGCACTTCAAAAGCTAAGAAGAGTTCTAAGAGACAGAAAAATTTAGTTATATACAAATAAAAGAGTGTTGAACAGCCACGTGATATGTGTCTAACTGTATGGCAGCGAATTCTGGGCAATCTAATCAAAGATGAAGAAGAAAATTGAAGTAATAGAAATGTGATTCTATAGAAAGATGCCGAGGATACCATGGACAGAACATGGGAGAAACGTGGAGATTTTGGAGTGAATGGAAACAAAAAAGAAATTTATACTTAATATCTAGAAAAGGCAGTTAAAAAAATTTTGGGGCGCGTAATGAGAAAGGAGGGCTTGGAAAATCTGATACTCACAGAACAGATTGAAGGAAGGAAGGACAGACAAAAACAGCTCGTAACAAACATAAAGGGTTTGTGTAAATGGATGGTAGAACAGAATTTGAGAGAAATGACAAAAAAACGACAAAACTTATTAAGAGCTTCAAGGGACAGGAAGATGTGGAGGACTATGATCGCCTACGTTTTGAAGGAACACGGCACATAAAAGACGTATTTAGTTGTCATAGTTATACAGACAAGAAGAGAACTTAATTGTTTGAAGTTATTAAATGTTTATAAAATCCTTAGTTAAAGTTTCTGAATGGATAAGATATGTCACGAAACAAATCTAAACTTATTTATAAATGGAACTTTGTCTCTGTGTGTGTGTGTGTGTGTCCGTTACCTATAGACTCCGAAACGGCTGAACCGATTTTCTTGAAAATTTACAGTTGTACTATAAGCGTCTGCGAGTGTGCTTAGCTAGGTTTTGTGTCGAGGTGCCCCCGATAAATATCGAAAATCGATAATCGAAAAAATTGGGTTATAGAAGGAGTGGTCTGATTTTAATAAAATTTGATACACTCAAAGACATAAGAAACGATATTCAAAAGTTTCAAGGTTGCAGTTCTTACAACAGTGCAGAACATCGATAATATATATATATATATATATATATATAAGGCAAGATGTTTGTGTGTGTGTCTGTTTATCTGCCTGTATGTCTGTATTTTTTCAGCCCCTTTATTTTAGTTTTTGTTTTGGGTTTGGCTCTAAGTAGGTATAATTGTAGTTTTTAGTCTTAGCCATGATACCATTTACTCAGAGGACTTATTTAGCCTTCAAGATTCAGTTTACGCCGAAAAACTTATTTGCTATCCATACCAGGAAATCAAAGTTTGACTTACATCCATTCATTTTTCTTTCAGGCTACGGTTTCGCTTTAACTGGAAACAACTATTGCTTTTTAATCTTTCGTGCCAACGTCCAAAGAATCTGAGCTCCAAGACCATAAATTAGTTTTAAAGCTTTCATTACACCCGAGCAACGCCGGGCTATACTACTAGTATATTATATTGCGAGCTAAATTAGGTGTTGTCTCCCGTATATCTTTTAACCCTTTGTTGCATATTGGTTACAACTGTAACCATTGTCTAATCTTTGTTGCATATTAGTTACTAATGTAGCCAATATGCAACAAAGAGTTAAAATGAGATGTCAGCTTTATTTTCAGCTTTGCGTAATTTAGACGGATATTTATCCATCGCACGCTGTATATAGGATAAAATGAGATGTCAGTGTCATTTTCATTTTGGTCTTATTTAGACAGCAATTCAATCATCGTTCCTCTATATGTGATATAATTAAATAACTCCAAAAATAAGATTACATGTGATTTCTCAATCTTTAACATCTCGATGGCAAACAAAAAAAAACAAAAACAAAAAAAAACAAAAACAAAAAAACAAAAAAAACAAAAAAAACAAAACAAAACAAACAAAACAAACAAAACAAGACAAAAGAAAAACAAACCCAAAACAACGTTTCTAACTTGTAGTATCTCAAAAACGAAGCTAACATCGTTTCATAATCACTAACGAAACCTGGAGATTTTCTCCATTTCACCATAAATGGCCCCACTGTAAATAAGGCCTCTTTGTTTAATGACCCTATTATACCTCACTTAGAATTCAGATATCTAGTCCATCGCTAAAGATGCTGAAAAATGGTCGAATTTTTGTACCGATCCAGGAAGAACCTGATTTTTTCTACCATGCTTCATCTTTAGAAGAATCGGACTCTACCAAAAATGGATTATTATTGCTATAGTTGGGCTGAAGTTGCCCAAACTTTACTTTCCAAACTTTATTGAGACCAAAGCAAATGCTCATCTGCAATCGATGTTAGTTTATCATTATTTCGATAGCAAATGTTCAGATGAGCTCCGTTCTTTAGTTCCACTAATTCAGACCTTTACTGCTAAGACTCGTTATGCTCTGTCCACGTAATCGAATCCATATTCCATTTGTAAAGAGAAAGTTTCTGTTAGACTCGACAGCTTTTTATATATGAACAGCTGCTCTGTAGAACAGACTTCCGCGCAGGAGCTTCCTACCCTGAACGCTACAATTCTAATCTCTTTACGATAAAGGGATAATCCTTACCTATCCTCTATATCCGTATCACATCTCACTCCCTACTTCCTGCTCTTGCAACCATATCATACACCCCATTCAATAATCCTTGTTCAGATGAGTGGCTGTAAAGTCTTGTATTTAGTGAAAACATTCTGTAAATCCATGTGAATATATTTACGAACGTAAATCAAAAGATATCAGCATTTTTGCCATAACGTATTTTTAGACAAGAGTGCTGATGGATTTTGTTTTTCCCTCGTAGATTATTTCTAAAGTATTATCTCAAATAAATTTAAACGTATCAGTGAATATTTTCACAAGCTGAAGCTACATGATCTTTTATTTTATTATATTAACGTTTTCACAATAAAGCTGATATTAATCCAAAAATGTTAAAATATTCAATATTTTTATCGTGTTAGAGTCAGTTTAGAATATCAGTCTGCTTTACTTTGCATGTTGATTTGAGATTCTTGACATTCTGCAAGCTTCAATAGTCATTGATTTTGCTAACTTTTATCCTATTTTTTGAAAGTCTTTTTTCTTCTTTTATGTACCTTGTCCCTTCAGGATGTAAGCGATCATGGCCTTCCACGTCTCCCTATCCCTGGTGGCTCTTAGCACGCTTTCTCCTGTAACGTCTCTCAGCCCCCGTTCTGTCATCCACCTGCTCAGGCCTTTTAAATATGTTATCCGCTGCTTTCCTCTGTCTCTTTTTCCCTCTATCTGGCCTGTTAGTATCAGGTTCCCCAAGCCATCCTTCCTCATTGCATGTCCCAGGAACTTCAGTTGTCTCTTCCTGATGCTCAATATTAATTTCCTTTTCGTTTCCATCATTTTCAAAACCTCGTCATTGCTCACATGCTCGGTCCAGGATATCCGCAGCATCCTTCTGTAGAACCACATTTCAGCTGCTTCAAACTTTTTCCTTCATCTTTGTTGATATTGTCCATGTTTAATTGCACCCCAAATATCTTTATTTCAGTATGGCTTTCCATTCTCATATGTATTTTAATGATGCACAACAAATCTTCTATTGAGTTAATATCGAGGTAGGTTGCGGTTCATTCTATTAATTTGAAACTATTTTAAAGTGAGTAAAAGTTAATTTCAGGATTTCCTATTGGTTACTCAGAATTGCTGTACATGTGATGAAGGCCAGAGTAAACAACGGCCGAAACGTCGTGCTAAATACAATAAAATGAAGATAATTGACTGAATATAAATAGTGAAAAATCCTTGTTTATATAAATAATATTGTTATTGGTTGTGACCTGCACCAATTAAAAGCATCTTCTTCAAAACTCAATATTTCACTGCATTTATATCGACGCCATTATCAAATTTGAAAGTACCTACAATTTTATTGTTTAAAATACTCATCGAAAATATGATTAAGCCTCCGATTAATTTGAACTTATTAGCTGATTGTTTTTATGAAGTGGCCAGCTTATAACCTAGTCAACAGGTCGATCCAATATAACATTATATGCATCAATAACAATTAATTTTCTGTCGATATTTGAGGTCAGTTGTAGAATAATGTTTCACAAAACTGTTCCAGGTTTGTTAATTATGAGTTCTGTTAGCGTTTATACCATAGTATCAGCTTGGGAAAATAATATCTTTTAAACACGCACGCAGAAAAACAGACGCAAAGATGGCGGCGTTACTTAAAAACTATATACGAAATAATAAAGTAATCATTAATTTTATTGAACATTTTGGTTCAGGAGATGAATGGAAAAACAACTTGTTCTAAAAATAGTGGACTGTATAAAAATATTTTCGCTTTTAACCAACTGTTTTATAAATTCTTCTACACAGAGTATCATTAAATGATCCAAGCTCCTTTATACGAGGGTCATTCAATAAATAAGGTGAATTTTTCTAATAAAGATAGAAACTTACTCTTTTTTACTTTTATTTTTCAACGTCGTCTCCCAGCAGTATCACACACTTTTCCCATCTGTGCAAAAGCTTCCGTATTCCCTCAGTGTAAAAATCTTTGAACTGATGTCTCAGCCAATCGCTCACAGCACTTTTGACTTCATCGTTACTTTCAAACTTCTTTAAACAATTTAGCCCACTTGTAGACATTTTGGGGCTGAAACATGTGGCACCATATACAGTTGACATTTTCCTATGAATTTCAACTGGTTTGCACCCTTTAGCAACTAAAAACTTGATAAGTGACCTCTGTTCAATCCTGGAGCATGCTTCTTGGTCGGCCATCTTTGTTAATCTCCAAAACTCTCAAAGTTTTTTTTTCAATCCGAAAAAAAAAAAAAAAAAAAAAAAAAATTAAATCCCTTTGAAAAGAAGTAAAGGAAAAAAATTAAAAAAAGTAAGCTTCTATATGTATTAGAAGTCCTTATAGCGAAAAATTCACCTTATTTATTTAATGACCCTCGTAGAAGTCCTTATTGCGAAAAATTCACCTTATTTATTTAATGACCCTCGTAGAAGTCCTTATAGCGAAAAATTCACCTTATTTATTGAATGACCCTCGTAGAAGTCCTTATAGCGAAAAATTCACCTTATTTATTTAATGACCCTCGTAGAAGTCCTTATAGCGAAAAATTCACCTTATTTATTGAATGACCCTCGTAGAAATCCTTATAGCGAAAAATTCACCTTATTTATTGAATGACCCTCCGTAGAAAAATCCTTATAGCGAAAAATTCACCTTATTTATTGAATGACCATCGTAGAAGTCCTTATAGCGAAAAATTCACCTTATTTATTGAATGACCATCGTAGAAGTCCTTATAGCGAAAAATTCACCTTATTTATTGAATGACCATCGTAGAAGTCCTTATAGCGAAAAATTCACCTTATTTATTGAATGACCATCGTAAGATTAAGAGAGCATAATAATCGTCAGTTGATGGTAATCCATGCCAAGGATTAGATCATTAATATAAAATAATTACTGTTTAATTCTTAAAGAATTTGAAAGTTCTACTATAATTTTAAAAAAAAACTGTTACAACTTCATAGTATCAACGATTCTACACCAGCTCCCCCCATCTCTCTCTCTCTCTCTGCGTTCACGTCCATGCGTTGGTTTGTGTAGATATGTGTACGTGTAGATTATCTGCATCATTTCTCCTTTTAGTTGTTTAATTTTTTAAACTTTACACTTACTCCTTAACCTTAACTCTTGTTTTAAACATTTTCCCCTTTTCGTTCCATCGTTGACATTTGAATCCCGGTTTTCTAGTCAGGTTGTCATTGTTACATTTTGGGCGTTCTAATCTTTTCTTGAGTTAGGAAAATTGTATTTCACTTTTTACATAAATGATCTTAATGCTTAAATAATAAAGCAAATATCTATATATGTCTTTACTTGGCCATTATTTCATTTTCTTATCTGATTTGGTGGTACATTAAATGCATATGAATGCATGGTTCTGTTGTCATTTCGCGTTATTACGCGGTGTGACGTCATAGAACCGCATTGCAAATTTGTGAACTGCGTTTTTTATTTTTGGTAACTATTGCCGTTGCCTAGCGGATTTTTATGTCAACACAAAATAAAATCGTCGCTGATGGTGGATGTTACTGTATTACCGTCTTAATAACCTCTCTGAAGATGGCTCATGTGAGCCGAAAGCTTAGAAACAAATTAATAAAAAATTATCCAAATGTTGGAGAATTTTAGACTTTATTTTCAACTGAAATTAAAGCCAAAATACGACGTTTAGAACGGCCCATGATTAAACATAATAGACGTTCATTGTCTCTTATATTTAACAGGATATGTTTAGAAAATTATTTGCTGCCTCGATACACTAAATTTAAATATTATTAGCGTATTAATTGTCAGAGGATATGTTTTTAATAAATTTTCATTTATTATTGTGCGGATTTTTTTGCATATACCGATATTTTTACGTTTACGCATATACTCACGCACACGATCATGCGCACACGTACGCCCGCATGAACGCACGCTCACACATATATGTATTCAAATCAAATAATGGCCAAGTGAAAACATGTATGTGGTTAAGAATAGCAATCGAGATATTTCAGACGACTGGATACTTGCAAAAACAGACCTTGTATAGATTGCATACCTTTTGCCGGTCTCGAATTAGGTGTTATAGGTTTCGTTTTATCCTTCTTTTTGTGGTAAAGGAAAGATACGTAGAACCCCTTGGAGAGACGCGGTAAAATTGACCGTTAACAGCTTTAGAAAATGGTGGGAATAAAATCAATCAAGAATTTCTATTAACTAAAAAGAAATGTCTGCTTTTAATTCCATCGTTATAAATAAAATATAGATATAGAAAAAGAAGGAGAATAGAAAACAAAAAAAAAGGTCACGAAATGAAGAATCGATAATCAATCTTGGGAATAAGTAGGAATAAGAAAGAGGAATATACAGTGATTATTTAGACGCTTGCATCTTAAAAAAATAGGAGACAAGATGCTAAAAATGTAGCAAGAAAAAACGAAAAGGAAATAAAAATAAAAATAATGCAACAAATCGAAGGAAAATTAAGCAAGACAAAGTGGATAAAATAAACTTAATTTAAAAAAAGAAAAAAGGCAGGAAGAATAAAACGCTTGGTGGAGAAAGAAAGGACAACTAACAAAATAAATAAATAAATAAATAAAGAAAGAAAGAAAGAAAGAAAGAAGAAAGAAGGAAAAAGGTATGAAGAAAGAAAGCTTTATTTAAATGAAAAAAGAAAGAAAAGGGAGAAAACACTTGCTAGAGACAGAAAGAAAGAAAAAGTTATAACAGAAAAGCTTTATTTAAAAGGAAAAAGAAGAAAAAGAAAAGAATAGTGAAACACGGTGGATAAAGACAGAAAGAAAGAACGAAGAATAAAACACTACGTGGAGAAGGAAAGAAAGGACAACTAATAAATAAATAAAGAAAGAAAGAAAGAAAGAAGGAAGGAAAAAGGAATGAAGAAAGACAGCTTTATTTAAATAAAAAAGAAAGAAAAGGGAGAAAACATTTGGTGGAGAAAGAAAGAAAAAAGAGAAAAGAAAAATACTTAAACAAAATTTAATTGTAAAAGAAAATGAAGGAAAATTAAAAATAGGGCCATAATGGGTAGAGAAAGAAAGAAAGAAAGAACGAAGAAAGAAACAAAGAAAAAAGAAAGAAGGAAAGTCAAAGGGAAGGCAGGGACGAAAGAAAGGAAGGAAAGAAGAAGAAAACTTAATTTAATAAGAGGAAGAAAAGACCCGAATAATTCTCGGATAAAGAAAGACAGAATTATTGAACGTAAGGAAAAGAAAGAACTACAAAAGCGAAGAAGAAAGACAGATTGATTTAAAAAGAAAAAAGGCAAGAACAAAAAATATTTTTGTCTCTGCTTCTAAGATGTCCTCATCTTTATTACCAGGTTTACCACGTTTCGACCGTTGTAAGCTCAGGTCTTCTTCAGGTGATAGGAATTTCGAACCGAACCCTTTATTTCGATCACTGGGGTATATTATTCTCATTCTTCCAGGACATTTGGCCCAGTAGACATAGGCGTTGGTTAGTTCCAGTGACCTCACCCAAAGTTGTATTGGGGAGTGGCATCGCACATTAATTAACAATGTTATACCACAGTGATCAAAATAAAAAGGTACCTAGCAACTGAAGAAGGCCAGAGTGTACAACGGCCCAAACTTCGTAAATATGGCAATTTTTATCTGATTCTCACCAAACTTCGCACAAATATTTTGTAGGCTTCCAGTCAAGTCATGGGCTACTTATTTTTTTCTGATTTCCGCCCGATATTAGAAATCGATACCTCGATACCCGATCAGGTCTGATCAAGAACAGGATTTCAGGCCTTTTATCGTGGTTCTTGCTGCAGAATTTTCTCAAACATTAGTAGATCTTCTCAGACGACTCATTTTACCCGATATCGGAAATCGATACCCTCGATATTCTATCTAATCTGATCAAAAACCGATATTCAGCCATCAATATGGCTCATTTTCTCTAATTTTACTCCCGATGGGTACGATAAGTTTTCATGAACTTGCTTAGGTTAGTTTATCCTTGGATGACTTATTTGATTCCGATATTGAAAATCAATACCCCGATATCCTAACGGGCCTGATCAAAATCAGGTTTTCAACCATTTTATTTTGATTTTTGTTTCGGGTTTTCTCGAAGTAGGTATAATTGTAGTTCTTAGTCTCAGCCATGATACTATTTACTCAGAGGGCATATTTAGCTTTCAAAATTAAGTTTACGACGAAAAAAACTTATTTGATATCGATACCAGGAAATCAAAATTTGACTTACATCCATTCATTTTTCTTTCAGTCTACGGTTTCGCTTTAACTGGAAACAAATATTGCTTTTTAGTCTTTCGAGCCAACGTCCAAAGAATCTGAGCTCCAGGACCATGGATTAGTTTTAAAGCTTTCATTACACCCGAGCAACGCCGGGCTATACTGCTAGTAATGAATAAAAGGAAGATCATTAAAATGGTGAAGGAATTGAACAAAGTAAAGTATAAGAGTTTGAGTTTTGTTTAACTGCATATCAACCTCTGTGTTTTAGTTAATGCCAGAATGGTGGGGTTTTAAGGTGTATTTTTAAATATTCAGTTATAATGAGAAGGTTGATTTAGTCAGATTTATTTTAGAAAACTGAAGATGTTTTCTAGTTTTGTATTAAAAATGTATTGCTGGTAATAATTTTTTCCTTAAAAATGTATTGTTGGTAATATTTTTCCTTTAAAAATGTATATTTTTTATGAAAGTCTATTTTATGTATATATTTCTGATGTAATGAATATGTATACACCTTGGTCCCCACTCAGTAATATGATTGGCTGGTGTCAGTCATAAATACAGACTAAGGACGGGATGCCTAAGACTACGTCTATTAGAACGTCTATTGACTACGCCTATTGCATAAGCCTACGCCTAAGCATACTGCAGACGACTACGACGAGTACCAGTCCATTACGACTACTTGCTAGATGGTCCTACCCGGTTGAAATTTCCAAAAACCACTTACCTACTTCGAATAATATATATATATATATATATATATATATATATATATATATATATATATATATATATATATCCCTTTCCGGGACATATCAATTTCTATAAAAGTCAATTTTTTTTACTTTCATAATGTTTTGACCCCACTTTGGTGGTTAAGTATTTGCCCATAGCGAGAACCCTAACAGGTTCTAACACTAAGAGTCAGGGTGGACCTAAGAACAACAACTAGGAGGTGGTTCCATGCTCCTCACAACCTCTTAACCTTGCTGCCGGACGCAGTTTACCGTCATACCCAGGAAAAAAGTAATGCAGAAGAAACGACCAAAAGAAAAAGAATATTGCAAATATTGATGGAGAAAGAGAAAGACATAAATAAGAGTTACACTTACATTTATCCATAGACAAAGAATGAATAAAACAAAAGAATGAAAAAAGAAACAAAGGAACCAGATAGAGAAATATTTTTTATTCACAAATATCTTCGATATGTAACTAAAAATATTCCATGTTTCTTTAAATCAAAAACTTTTGTTTCATGACTCAGAACCCATTTTTGACGTTCAAGTAACATTTCTTCGGATATTTTCAGACTATCAAGACGAACAAACTCGAGCCAATAAACCTTCTTTTTTTATTTTCAATTTTTCAGATATTCTTTTTAACTCGTATGTGAACATTCTATTTAACGTTCATGACAACCTCACACTCGAATTAGTAAAGATCCGCTCAGAACTCTGTAAATAATCACATCAAAGAGGGGATTTTTCTCCCATGCCAAAGAACGTTTCTGCTATTTGCGAAAACGCCAGTCATTCCAATTTCTGGATAATCGGTACGTTCTTTAATGAAAATCTTTTTGGAAATAGAGAAAATTTTTCTCAGATGCATAAAAAATATAAACTGTCAAATATTGGTTTATCAATCAACGTTCTTGCCAATCTATTGAAAAAAATCACAAAATTGTATAACGTCGAAATTATGCATATGCAAGTTTATACGTGCTGTCAGAAATGACGATTATTATAAATATCCATGTATTTGCATCATTCTTATATCTTATACACATGCACAAACATACGTAGGAACAGGTAAAAACGCACATATGTATGCATGTGCATATATGAGTGGAAGGATCGTTTTCCAACCATGCGACACAAGTTCGAATCTCATACTATTGGCCTGGTGAGGCGATTCCAGGGTGGCAAAATGCGTGAAAACCATAGCAAGCTTTGTGTGGCAAATTGTAGAGATGGAACTATGGTTGCTTGAACGAATTCACACCTGATAGTACTGGTCTTGTTCATAGTGTTAAGGTAGAGTATGGAGTCTATCCCATAAACTGGAACTAAGGTCTATTTAGTATAAACTCCAGAATTTACGCTACAGATTAAACAAGTACAATGTGCCTTAACAGACATCTAACGACCCTAGTATATAAGCATACTCTGAAACGAACGGTTAGACATTCGCTCTCTCTCTCTCTCTCTCTCTCTATATATATATATATATATATATATAGTCATTCGTAGACAGATCTCTTTCGCTGTATCACAGCTCATCAGTACGGTTAGACAGCCGATTTTTTTTTACCCAGGATTGAAACCCGACCGAATTGGCGTCAGTCGGCGATTCTACCTCTGAGCTACGGGCGCTCGGTAGAAGGAGGCAGACTTTTTAGCGTGTATATTTTCATTATACACACCCAATAGCTGAGACTGTTCTAATTAATTGCTGAATGAACGATGCGTAGATGCCAAAGTAGCTAATGTTTTTCAAAGTTTACCATTCTTCCAGAATGCTCAATCAGCGTGTGAGAGCGGATATATATATATATATATATATATATATATATATATATATATATATATTTTTGGGTGCTGCATTGTTTCTCTTGAATTTCTATATTTTCACTTAAGCCGATATATTACTGGAAGGTGGTTGCTCCCGCAATCAGTATTTAGATTTGTTTTGCCTCTTCATATTCATCCTGGGTGTTCTGGAAACTAGGTGTTGACTATAATCTGATTGATCACTATGTACCATAGAACAGGATTTTCTCTGCATTTGTTACAAGGTCATAGTTCGAATTTGATTTTTCACTATCTATGTCTTTCAATAGTTTGGAACTCAAAGTCTTCAATGACAATTATAAGGTACTACAATTTGAATTGAGCATTGACATTGTTTTGCGTACAGTAATAACAGTACAAAACCATGTATTTCATCCGTATTTTGTGTTGTCGGTGCATATAAAACTATGAAGAATTGGTTAAAGTGATCCTCTTTAGATTTAACTAGCAGAATTCTATAAGATACTTTATTGTATCCTTGAACGCATATATATTATATCATGGTCTCATCTAAGTTCTACTGAACTTTCATTTTTTACTGAATATATGGCTCCGTGTTCGTCACTGAAAAAAATCCCCGTTGGTTGCACACCTGGTTTAGCATACTCCTCGGCGATAAAACGTTGTCTTTATTTAATCATTTCAATCCAAGCAAGGCAGTTTTACTGCCACTGTTGCGCAGGGGGTTACATAGGAGGAAAGTGATGAGAAAGTAGAGTAGGTTATAGGGGGTGTCAGAAAGAGGATAATAGAAATATGAGAATCTACTCTAGTAACTCGAGTAAATTCATACATAGGGGGCACCAGTGAGCTAACTTCATTGGAGCAGAAGCCGTGAAAGTATTTGAGGTCTGCTGAGAGAGTCAGGCCAAGAAGGCACAGTGTTTTGCTCCCAGGGAGGCTAGCCTGATTCATGCTAATGGGGAGTAGGAGCGATTGTCTATGATGGCTAACAGATAACAGCTTTTATTTTATTTACGAGCCATTTCTTACCCCAGTCCACCACAGATTGGATGTCCTTTTCAAGCTCGGCAGCGAGGTTCGCTTTGTCAGCCTCAGAGGATTTCTGATCGAGGCGGGAGTAAATATGTGGTGTCGTCAGCGTAGATGCCTACTTGGGATCTGATTACATCGGGGAGATCGTTGTCTTTCCAGAAATATTTTAGTTAATCCGACTTTTTTTTATTGAAACACAATCCCTGTTCGTGTTAGTGTTTCACACACACACACACACACACACATACACACACACACACACACACACACACGCCCCCACCACACATATATATCACGTGTATAAAAAAATAAAAAAATTGGGGCTGGTTTTTCGCACTGAAACGAAGATAAAAGTCCATATGAGCGTTTGCTTTTGAGTTAAGTATAAATAAAATTTACGACAACTAGTGCTGCGTTGCCATATAGATTAGGTTACATTTGTGACTCGTGTACATTTATGGCTAGTGGGTCGTCAACGTTTGACGTGGGTAGTAGTGAGTTAACTGAGAAGTGTTCCGTTTAATACTGGCAAGATATTCATATCGTGAGCTCACACACACACACACACACACAGACACATACATATATATATATATATATATATATATATATATATATATTAAACACGTTCTATTAAACGATAGAGACAAGTTAATCTTGCAGATTTTCTTTTGTGTTTTCTCATATTTTCTAATGAGGCTTTTTATTTCCGAATTATATTTATGCAAATATTGTCCATAGGTTAAGCGAGTACTTTCAAACGTCATCGTTCATCATCATTTTTTGCAACTCTAAATATTCCATATAATCAGATAATTCACACCTCCACGTGATCACATATTTTCACGCTTGCACGTGATCACATTATTACTTCCCTTGAATTTTTAAAAAATTCGTAACGTTTATTTAGTTCTTCAAAATGTAGCAAAACGTTTCTGCTACAAGACAATTGTTGATGTTTAAAATTGTAAAACCGTAAAATTTGACATTGATGATGAACGTGTTTAATATATATATATATATATATATATATATATATATATATATATATATATATATATCTGTGTGTGTGTGTGTCAGCTCACGATATGAATATCTTGCCAGTATTAAACGGAACACTTCTCAGTTAACTCACTACTACCCACGTCAAACGTTGACGACACACTAGCCATAAATGTACACGAGTCACAAATGTAACCTAATCTAATCGCCAAAATACACGTACTTTATATATATATATATATATATATATATATATATATATATATACTGGGGTGAGTCAAAAGTTAATGCAATTTATTTTATTATATATAAACGCAACCAAACATATTATACATCAATATATAACTAGATATATTTCTACTTCTCAAAGACAGTACTTCTCTTATAAATAAGGGTAGGGTGTATGAGTGTGTGTAATTAATAACAAAGAAACATAAGAAAATCAGCTTTCTTTATTTCAAGGGTGTCTTATTCTTTACAAAGTTATTAAATCACTTCTTTTCTATCACAGATATTTCCACATTTATTTACGCTAAAAATCAGTTTTTCTAAATTGTTAGCAGATATACTAAAACTCATTTAACACTAGTCGGTCAAGTGGCATACGTGATACACGCTTGGGCGATCATGTCTCGAAAGAAACATGACTGACTGGGCAGAAGATTTTTAGCCATTGCTTTCTGCGGTAGATTGGTTGCCAGCCAAGGCTATAAAACACAGTCTGTCCTGTTATTTAGCTCATAGATGGATGGAAGAGGCGGATTAATACCTTTCCCAGGGGTATTTGCGCGTAAGTGAATGTAGAGAATTCAACTGGAATTCGAAATCGGTATCCCGATTTCTCGTTCCGAGCCGATGTCCACTGCACCACGACGCACGTCCTCAGCTTATTAGGGAACAGTAGTAGTAAAATTAAAGTCTACTTTTAATGTTAACTGTAGTTGTAGTTTGTTTAAGGATTAAAAACGGTATAAATACCGTGATACTTCAAAAGGAATCAATTTAAAATGATTTTCATGTATTTTAATCAGTACTTTTTTTTAAGGAAAATCTTTGAGAATATTACAAAGTTTTCCTCCTTTTTATTAGCAGGCAATTATGATATAGAATCTATAAAGAAGAAATGAGTTGACGGTGAACTTTAACTGTAGCCTTATATTGCATTTAAGCAAGTGATACTATTTCTGGTGTGGCTGTCTTGTTTGCTTTACTTTATAGGCCCCACACCCCGAAGTTTGAATCTTGAACACCAGATTACATTTAACTTTGTTAAGAAATTGTAATTGGGCATTAACAGAAACTATTCCAAGCGAATATAATTTATAAATTTTATAGAGCAACGCGATTATTTATTTTAAAGGGAACCCAATATTATCAACAGACTGAATGGTAAGGAAAAAGCGAATCATGATTGTAAAGAATTGAATGAGCATTTATGTAACAAGGAAAGAGCTGATTAAGCATGTAAAGAAATAAGAGGAATTAGCTTTATTTTGAATAAGAGTCATTAGATCCAAACATGTTTTATGTCGAAAAATAAGTGTTTATTTTTGAATGAATAAAGTTGTTCAAATAGCGAATACAGCTTAAATCTCTTGTCGTTTGGTTCCGTGAATTGAATTGTGAAAGTCACTTTTCAGATCTTAAAACAAAGCCACTTACACTATTTACTACTGACATCATCTTTATCGCCATATTCATGACATTTCGGCCGTTGAACGCTCCGGCCTTTTTCAGGTGGTATAGGCTGAAATTTCTGTTTCTACACAAGCTTAGTTACTGACAATGCATCATGTAACCCAGAATTATCTACTGGGCAATCGAATCATAGGCGGATGAACTGATTCCCAACACAAGGTTTTTCTTGTGAGGAGTTTGGCTAGACACACAACAGGATGAAAAAAAAAAGAAGACCTGTACAAATCAGCAGATGAATCTTCTTGTAGAATCAAAAAGAAAGGTAGACTGGGATCAATACCTCGAAGTAGGTAATTCTGGGTTACATCAGTGCGGTTGATGCGTCATATGTGACTCGAATTGGTGTTCGGCTATATATGGTAGTTGCTTCGTTGCAACATTGAGTTGTGATAATGTTTAGCGCCGATATTGTTGATTTTTCAGTAGTTTACTGATAAAAGATATTTTAGCAAGCAGGTTCTTATTGTAGAGTGCTCGATATTGAGAGAGAGAGAGAGAGAGAGAGAGAGAGAGAGAGAGAGAGAGCGTTAATAGGATTAATGTAGAGAAGTTTGTCACTTAACTCGACAGAGTCATGCCGACTTCGAAGATTTGTCAGTGCACCGTTCTGATATTTTCACTTTTCAGGTATTACTTTTCGATCATATATATTTAGACTAAGGTGTCCTTCGTGGTCAAGTGGTCTAAGACGCGCCAGATCAATTGGTGGCTTCCTCTATGTTGATAGGGGTCGCAGGTCGAATGACACATATCTTCGTAACAAAATTTATCGTAAATAATCAGGCCGGTAGAAATAAATATACTGTTTGATTAAAAACAGAATATCTACTCGAATACAAGTTTCGATTATAAATAATGTTCAAACAAATAATTTCTCCTCAAGACATCACTCCGTTTGTAAACGAGTTATTACACAACCTAGGCGTCTACCGTGAGTGATGTCTTGAGGCGATTTGAAATAAGTTATTGAAAATCGCCTGAAGACACCACTCATGGTAGAAACCTAGGTCGCGTAATAACTCGTTTACAAATGGAAAATATTCAAAGGTTCTACAATATAATTGTATGAACACTTTTCAATACAAATGTACACTAGTCTAATCTTATTATTACCAGAATCAAACAATCAATCAATCAATCAATCAATCAATCAATCAATCAATCAATCAATATATATATATATATATATGTCAGATTTAATAAATTGCAAACAGTATGTTTGCTAATTTAAAAAAAATCCGTTTATTACAATCAAAAGATGTCAGAAATGAGCTGTAACGTTGACAGATATTATTTTCATTCATTTCTTAAGACACCCAAATTCTTTCGACCTCATTCCGAGGTCATCTTCTGGGGAGTAAGTTATGGTAACAAGTTTAACCGAAAAAATGTGTTGCTAAAAATTTACAACAACCACATTAACTAGACGTCTTACGTACATTTGTCCGACTATTCATCCATTCATCTACAACATTCCAGTCCACATACAAAATATAAAAAAATAATGATCAATAATACATCTATCCTACACCAAGAAAACAACAAAAGCAAGCTACAGATTCTCGAGGCAATATTCATTAAAACACTTAAGCCGTCAATTAATAGAATCAGCTATGAAAAATGTAGTAATGTTCTAAAATGTTTGTAAAAAGTACAGTTTTTTCATGCTTTAACACGTGCATGATCATGACATTACAACATATAAAAAAAATTCTAATTTGGATAATTTTCACGTTCTAATGAACACTAGCAATTTGTCAACCGCTATATTTGAAGCATGAAAAAATGTACAGTAATTTTTAGCAACACATTTTTTCGGTTACATTTGTTACATTGGCAGAGAGAAGGGAACACTGGGAAATGAAGGTGGGAAGTCGAGATAGATACATAAAAAAAAAAACGATAAAAATCTATAAAAGAAAGGTGTTGAGTTTTGCCCGGCTTTTTCAAATAAAAAAAATTCATTTCAATCTAAAACAGGGGCTAAATAATGTTAAGAACAAGATAATTTAGTATTAAAGATTTACCACAAGTAACCCACCCCCCCAAAAAAAGAAAATAACAAGAAAAACAAATAAACAAACAAAAAAACAAAAAACGGAAGCTAATATATAATATAAGTAAATTGTATAGCTCAAGTAAAGAAAAAATATCTGTTGTGGGATCGTCCCTTTTTGTAAACAAGAATGAACTGCCTATAAATAGAATGGCAGTTGCAGAGTTGCCTTGCAAACCTGCTACTATTGACACTGTCAGCTCTCTGCCTTCGAAGACAGAGAGCATTAACCCAGTTGTGGCTCCGCCGAAGGGTAGATTCACGACTTGGGAATAACAGACAGATATTTTTGGCCGGGCTATATGGCCCGGAAGACCCACATAAAAATGACCTCGTGTCACATTTCGCCTTAAATAGGAAGGTGACTAAATACCGTTGCAGAGTTACCTTGCAAACTTGTTACTATTGACACTGTCAGCTCTCTGCCTTTGAACGGAGAGCACTCTCTGCTCGAAGGCAGAGTGCATTAACTCAGTCGTAGCTCCGCCGAAGGGTAGATTCTCGACTGGGGAATAACAGACAGATATTTTTGGCCGGGCTATATGGCCTGGATAACCCACATAAAAATGACCTTGTGTCAAATGTTGCCTTCAGTGGTAAGGCCAACTAAATACTGTTGTAGAGTTGTAAAGAGTTGCTTAGTGGGTCAGTAAGTTATTGCAGAGTAAGTTGGAGTTGTTTGGATATAGACTCATTACCCGGACATACTATTTCACTTCAAGACTGTATATATATATATTTCTACGAATAGTATTCCTGAATTGACTAACCCGTGTTCCAGTTTGTATATCTTGTTCAATATAACTTACGTTTTCTATCTCCATATCTGCTTTTGTTTTTTTAATTTTTTTTGTGGTTTCTCACCCGGAATCCACAACACTATAAAAAGAAATATGAAAATTTAGATTTATTATAGGAAATTATAGGAAATTAAATTAATCCCAAAAGAGAAACCAACAGCCGTCAACCCGTGTGTGCGCTTGCCTACCGCCAACCAACCTCGACTCCAGACAAAATAATAAAAAGTATGATATATTTTTATATTATCCATCTCAGCGTTTTAATCAGCAAAACCGAGATCTTTTTTGAGTCCAGTCTATTCTTCCTCGATTTGATATACAACACAAGGTTTTTCATTCCGGTTCTATAGTTTTAATTTTGTCTAAGTGACATTTAAACTAGTTTGTTTAGTAATAATTCTGTCATAATCTTGAATTTAATTTGATTAAAGTTAATTTCCTAATAATATTAATTATTCTAAATTACTTTAGTTAGTGATTTTATCCCTTCTTATCAGAACTATATCGTGAGATTAATTATATATATATATTATAAAATAATTTATTTTATGTTGTCCAATTTTACATAAATTTATTTATATCAGAAGTATTATTGATGCCATCTTGGATTTATTTCTAATTTAGTTTCCTGTAATTAATCTAAATTTTAATATTCCTTGTAAGAATTTTTTTTCTCTTAAGCCATATAATTTACTTATAGATTAGTTTCCGTTTTTTTTTAATTTGTGGTAAAATTTTAACGTAAATTATTTTGATCTTAACATTATTCAGGTACTGTTTTGGATTGAAATATTCAGGCTCTGTTTGGGATTGTGGAAAGCCATGATTAAGCGGAGGGTAGATAGTGGAGTGGTATTCCGTTGCCTTCTCCACGGTGATTTATTGAGACACCACCTCTAGTTAGCTGGCCGTTGACTCCTTAAGAGTTCTTCCGCCCTTTGTAGGTTTAATTTTATCCTACTAACATCACCAACAAAATTCAAAATTCAAAATAACAAAAAAACAAAAAAACAAAAACAAAACAAAAAAACAAAACAAAACAAAACAACCAAACAAAAAACAAAAAAACAAAAACGAAAACGGTTAGGTGGAACAGTAAATATTAAGTTTGTACTTAGTATAAGTTAAATTGACAAGACTTGCAGAGGAATATAATGGTTATTCCCTAAAGGAGTACAAAAGCACATGAGTGTCTGCAAAATTTAAGACCAGCATTGGTTACCAGTAGGCAAAAGCTTCAAAATTCTTTGCATTTTCGTCATTTTGCAAAAACAAATCTAAGCTTTGCTAAGTCCAGAAAGTCTTTAATTTACCGACACGGAACTAGGGATGGTAGCACGTGTGTTGTTTTGTTTTTTTTGGTAACGGAGTGGGAGAGGAGAGACAAGAACGCTATAAAGTATTTTTTGGGGAATGTTAAAATCAGCAGGTACGAAAATTTGAATATCAGAAAAGTGTTCTAATTGAAGACGGAAAGTGCTACACAGAGATCCAAAGGTGAATTGGCATGGCGAAAGACGCATTCCAGAAGCTGAGTAAAGTATTAAGACACAGAAAACTCACTAGAAACAAAGAAGAGAGTACTGGATTGTTATGTGATGTCAGTTCTTCAATATGGCAGTGAATGTTGGACAATATCAACAAAGATGAAGGGAAAACTTGAAGCAGCTGAAATGTGGTTCTACAGGAGGAATTTGTGGATATCGTGGACCGAGCATGTGAGCCATGACGAGGTGTTGGAAATAAATGGAAACGAAAAGGAAATTAATATTGAGCATCAGGAAGAGACAAATGAAGTTCCTGGAACATGCCATGAGGAAAGAGGGCTTGGAGCACTTGATACTAACAGGGCAGAGAGAGAGAGAGAAAAAGAGACAGAGGAAAGCAGCGGATAACATATTTGAAGGGTATGAGCAGGTGGATGAGAGAACGGAGGCTGAGAGACTAAGAGGCACCAGGGATAGGGAGGTACATAGAAGAAGAAGAAGAAGAAGAAGAAGAAGAAGAAGAAGAAGAAGAAGAAGAAGAAGAAGATGTTTTGGATTGAAACGGAAAAAATGTATTTGAAAAAAAAAATTGAAAATACCGGGCGAAGCTCGACATCTTCCTTTTATAAATTGTTATCATTTTTTTTAGTGTATCTATCTCGACTTCCCCCATCTCTATTTGCCAGCGTTCCTTTCCGTCTGTCAATCTGACACACTTATTTTCCTCTTTCTTCCTTTTCTTTCCTCCTTTTCTCTTTCTTCCTCTCGTTCTTTTTCTTTCTTCCGTTTCTTTTTCTTGTCGCACCCTTACTTCCACAGTCTACACATGCGCACACTCAAACAAATAATATATTTTACCATGATGATTATGATCGCCGATGATGCGAGTCTCACTCATTAAAATGGCCTTGCGATGTTGTAAAATTTTAATTTTTTGTACGTTATATATATATATATTGGGTCTGTAAATAAATATTTTTATTTACACTGAGCTCTCTGGCTGGATCAGTTTTAATATGTAATTTTTACTGATATTTATAGGATTTCCATTCGGATCTTATCATCAAGCCGGTTTCTTTTGAATTGGAATATATATATATATATATATATATATATATATGTGTGTGTGTGTGTGTGTGTGTGTGTGTGTGTGTGTGTGTGTGTGTTCAAAAATATACTCAGTTATGATCTGAGATGAAGGGCAGGATGGTTAAATAAAAAGAAGACAAGAGGAAAACTGTATTTAACTCACCTACTGGTTTCGTCATATGATAGATTTTATCAAGGCAAAGAACGAAATGATCTTTATTCCAAATTATAGTTGCCAA
Organism: Ascarosepion bandense; assembly: GCA_037127315.1. Classification (NCBI taxonomy): domain Eukaryota; kingdom Metazoa; phylum Mollusca; class Cephalopoda; order Sepiida; family Sepiidae; genus Ascarosepion; species Ascarosepion bandense. The sequence continues at coordinate 808,810 of JBBBDQ010001755.1, forward strand.
CACTGTTTAATAATACGTAATTTGAAATAAAGCTCTTTTGTTTTTTTGCCTTGATAAAGTCCATCACAAGACGAAACGCGTAGGTGAGTTAAATACAGTCTTTCTCTCGTCTACTTTTTATTTAACTATATATATATATATATATATATATATACAAGCCCGTTTCGCTGTATCACAGCTCATCAATGTGGCTAGACATATCCACATGGTTCTGGTCGGGATCGAAACTCGATCAATTGTGTCAGTCGGAATCTCTACTCCCTAAGCCATGGCATCAGAGAAGGGAAGTTTTAACGTTTTGTATTTAAGGAGTGTATACAGACGCCAGTCACAGAGAGAACTCAATTCATTTCTGAAGAGTCACGCATTATAGCCGAAATGGAAACTGTTTTTAAAATTTTCTCCTTCAGAGAGCTCAATCGTGATCGAAACTCGACCGATATATATATATATATATATATATATATATATATATATATATATATATTAATTCGGAAGTCAGCCGATTACGCTGCCATGATTGAAACCTTTCTGTATATTTAGGCGTTATATATTAACTGATCATTTAACCCTTTTTTGAATAAAAAACAGGAACTTCTAGAACACATAACTAAAAGTTTCAAATAACGAAAGACATACTGTAAACATTTTCATTCGGGTTTGTATGATTAAGTTATTTTTTCTGAGGTGTTTACATCTGAACATTACGTCGAACCTTTCATTTAGCAACTTTTCCCGTTCTGGAAATTATACTATGGCTAATTTCCCTTCTTGGCACAATCTGCAAACATCACCAAACCTTCAAGCTTTGACATTTTTTAATATGCTCCATGTTATTGTTACATTTTACCTTTTATTTCTACTTGTGGTTGGCTAGTTTGTTAGAATCTTAAAGGCTCTTTAGCTTGAATTTAGATTATGTAGAAGATAGAAAATTAGGAATTAAAATCAACTTTCTACTTCACTTTTACAAAAATTCACAATGACTTGTAAAATCCTGGTTTTGCCGCATAAAAAAAGGATTGACCATGTGCTTAAAGAAAAAGTCGAAACCGGATTTCGCGAGTAGGAGTTAAATTGGTTTTCTGACTAATGGGAGCGATTTGCAAGATCAAAAATGACTTACGATCCAGTGCGAAAAATCTAGATGACTATAAAGGCTCCGATCAGCGTCAGTCAGACAGTCAGGGATGGAAGCAGTAAAGACGACAAGCTAAAATGAAACGGGAGAAGCCTCAAGTTGACCCGGACATTCGTCCTCTTTCTCTTTCTTTCCCGTGTGCTAATTCATTTTACTTCTTCTTCTGCATCCAAAGACATTCCTACCAAAGAAACGCTTATACATACATACGTACGCATGAACTCTTACCAACCATTTACTACTACGAACATTTTTTGAAACCTTTAACTTTCTAACTGAACATTAATTTCTACCACAATTCATGTTATCCTTTTCATTAATAAATTTCTATTTTAACATGCGAATGCATATTTTTATTCTTCCACACAAATACACATTCCAATCGACAACCAGACTTCTGCTGATAATCTTCTCATGATGATAATTCTGAATAAATCTGTAAGCTGTAGAGAGTTCGGTCAGGTATGACACAAGGCCGAATCAAATGAGCGTTAACCATCCCCCTACGTCTACAATGACACCAATGTTTTTCTAAAAATTCTTTTCAGTACATCCTACGTATATTTTTCTCCATTTGTATCTTGTGCTTCTGCTTTATAAATAACTCCTTCTGTTTTACAAACTACGTTAATTGGGCATTTACTTTTGTCTCTGAGGTTTCATTTTTCAATAACAGTATTTTGCTGCACACTATTTAAAAAAAAAATTGATGTTTTGTCTCGTTATGTATTTTCTCAATTGCAAGTAGAATATATATATATATATATATATATATATATATATATATATATATATATATTAAATAAAAAATAATGGTCGATAATACAACTATTCTACACCAAGAAAACAACGAAAGCAAACTACAGATTCTCGAGGCAATATTCATTAAAACACTTAAGCTGTCAATTAATAGAATCAGCTATGAAAAATGTAGTAATGTTCTAAAATGTTTGTAAAAACAAAAGGTTTTTTTCATGCTTTAACACGTGCATGACCGTGACATTTTGGATAATTCTCACGTTCTAATAAACACTAAACAATTTGTCAACCATATATATTTGAAGTAGAAAAAAATTACAGTAATTTTTAGCAATAAAGTTTTGCAGCTATTTTTTTGATACGATAACTCACACCCCTTAAGATGATCTCGGAAAGAGATTGAAAGTACTTGGGTACCTTAAGAAATGAATGATAATAACATCTGTAAAAGTTACAGCTCATTTCTGCCATCTTTTAATTATAAAAATTATTAAAAATAAGCAGATACAATGTTTGCAATCTATTTAATGTGACAAGTCTAAAAGAAAATTTGCTGCCTATATATATATATATATATATCGTTGCTTAGCAAAGTCTTATGTCAACACAAGATAAAACTGTCGATGATGGTAGATGTTTTTATGTTAACGTCCTTGTAGCCTCTCTGAAGGTGGCTCATGTGAGCTGAAAGTGTAGAACCAACTTAATAAAAATATTCAAATGTTTGAGAATTTTTGTCTTTATTTTCACCTGAAATTAAAGCCAAAATACGACGTTTAGAACGGCTCATGATTAAACATTATAGACATTCATTGTCTCTTATATTTAACACTATATGTTTAGAAAATTATTTGCTGCCTCAATACACTATATATATATATATATATATATATATATATATATATATATATGTATGTACGTTTAAAAGGTAAATATTTATCCAAGAAAGATAAAGAAATGTATTCAACTCACGAAATGTCCCTTCCCAGTTGAGCTTTATTATTCAATCACTGAATCCAAAACCGTAATCCAGTTCCATCGCTTTTCTGTGCAAAATCCAAAGCAGGGAAATAAGTGATTTTGAATTCTATTGGATTGTTAAACGCATATATTTGATCGATAGCCAGGAACGAATGCGTTGCATAGCAACAATACACCAACAACGCGGAGCCTCTTTTGTTGTCAGAATTGATGGATTTAGAGACACTATTCGCAAAGATTTTGATTGGCTGCTCCATATCTGTGGTCTTGTCTAAATACTACCTTATGGTAAGTAAATAATGGTAAAAACAACAAGAACCAGGAATGGAATCAAAAGTACCAAAAGAAACAAGACAAAATGAATTAAAAGCTTTCTTTCTTGCTCTCTCCATCACTCTATATATACATATTAGTCATCCACATACAAGCATGTTTCGCTGTATCACAGCTCATCTGTGTGGCAGTGTGGCCTGTATCGAAACATGACCGATTTGGTGTCAGTCGGAATCACTACCCCCTAAGTTATAGGCGCATATATATTTTCTATTTTGGTAGAAATCTCTCTTTTATACAAGTTTCATTAAAATGATAGACAAGGTGCTATGGTTAACTTATATAATTTTTCATGTGATTTTATAATTATTTTCTTTTCAGAACATAAATTATATAAAAATTCTCTGAATGTTTTATCTATCCAAGCGCTTTCGGCTATAGTTTTAGCCATTATCAAGGTTGAATTTTATTTTACTTTAACCTGAATATATTGATTGTTTTGTGTGTATATGTAGAATCATATGAATATTTATATTCCGAACATCATTCCGAACATCAGCACATTGTGGCTGTGTTCATAGCTAATATTGTTGAGTGTTGGCTTTTTCTGTTTTATTAATAATGTTTCCATTATTTTCAGCCTTTTTTCATGTAGACGATGCTATTATATCTGTATTATTAACAATTAGGTTACGGCTAAAATTTGCTAAGTATTCTTGTAAATAGTAGAGCTATATAAACAATGGCTAAAACTATTGGCGAAATCTCTAATATAAATAAAACATTCGAACAATTTTATGTAATTCATATTCTAAAAATAAAGATTTGTAAGGTCACATGGAAAATTATATCATTTTAACATATCATCTTGCCTTACGGTTACATTTAGCTATTTCAACTATAAAATGACAGCTTGTTGTCAATCTAGTTCTGTGCTTAAGTTTTAAGTCTAAGTGCAATAGAGGAACGACCAATGACATTGTAGATTCTTCTTTGTATTTTATCAAGGATCCATAAATAGGAAGCAGGAACACCAGATCATTTGAGGCAGCAATATTGAAAGCATTGCCGTATGGTAGACACACACACACACACACACACACACACACATATATATATATATCCGTAAGATGAATTCGTGTGATAAGAATTGAAGGCATGAAACAGTGAACTAACATTCCTAGCGGTAAACCTAGCAGTGGATCCAATATAATCTTTTCCTCTTAATGTCAGCGGGAAACTTTAACCCGAGAAGGCGTAACGAGTCACTTGCCTGGAGGCTAGGATCAACTATGCCGATGGAAGATAGAAAAGGAGAAGATTTAGAGGAGTTGAAATTAACAAATTATTTCTTACACCAGTTAACAAAAGGATGAAAGTCATACATATACACTACCGGTCATAATTATTAGGAAACCTCAGTATTTAAAAAAAAAAAGATGTATTTCATACTATTTTTGAGTATTTATTGCCAAGTGAATAATTGTAAATGAAAATAGAATGGTTCTTTTGTTATTATTACTTTGCAGAAAATGACAAGGTAAATAGAGACAATTTACCCATCGCACCCTGTACATTTGTGAATAATTGTAAATGAAAAAAGAATGGTTCTTTTGTTAATATTGCACAATAACATGTGCATCAAATGCAATTATAAATATTTAATAATTACCTATATTGCAGTTTCATCAATGAAAGAATGAAGAAAATTTAGGCTAATTCGGACGAGGTCATCTTTCTTGCCTTGCCTTGTAAAATTTTGCAAATTAATAATAACAATAGAAACATTCTATTTTCATTTAAAATTATCCACTTGGCAATAAATAATAAAAATAGTATAAAATACATTATTTCTTTTAAAAAACTGGGGTGGCCTAGTAATTATGGCCGGTAGTATATATATATATATATAAGTTCAGATAAAACTTAGTGGGGAAATAGCCATTTTCAACATGTCATTTTAAGGCTTGCATTCTTCGACCCCTTATATACAGAGAATGAGGAAAAATTATAAGTCCAGAGGTTAGTTTAGGTAATGGAATGGGTTGGGATGTATTGGTTTTCATTAGGTTGGGCTAAGAGAAGGAGTTAGTAGTAATTATTTCTTGGTAATGGGAGATATGTGGCCTGACTTTAGGGTTAGCGGTGGTAATTGGTTGGGAGATAACTGCTTGGTCAACTATTAAAAAAGTGTTTGAAATTTTTTTATCAGGACTAATTAGGGGAATAGGATAATTATTGTAATTTATACTTATTTCTAAGGCGACACATAATTATGATATCCCTTCGTTTGTTAAGGTGCATATTTTGGTCCTGAAACTTTAAAATGTTGAATTTTTTCTGTTAAACATAGATTACAACTATCTCTTAAGCTTATCTCTTAAGGCATCCCAGCCTTGCATATGAGTTCACTTTTTATCTGGGGATCTAAGTTCCTTTTTTTAATTCCTAGTAAAAGAGCAGTTTGGTATTTTAAACTAGGGTTGGTGAAGGAGTGCCTATGATTTTAAAGTCGTTGCTTCCAAATTCCAGCCGAAATTCCGATATATATATTGTAACTAAGTTGTAGAACTCGTAGGTTTTTTAACCTTTTGTTCATGCATTTACTTTTATAAAGAGTGCTCGATACAAATATAGAGCGTTATACTGTAATGGTTGTTACAAATGTTTACAAATTCATCGTGTCACTGCACAAAAATGTTTGGCTTTCGAAGCTAACCCTTTATGTGGACTGCTTCATCTTACATGTATTTATTCAGATTTCTTTTGTATTTTCTCATATTTTCTAATGAGGCTTTTTATTTCCGAATTATATTTATGCAAATATTGTCCATAGGTTAAGCGAGTACTTTCAAACGTCATCGTTCATCATCATTTTTTGCAACTCTAAATATTCCACATAATCAGATAATTCACACCTCCACGTGATCACATATTTTCACGCTTGCACGTGATCACATTATTACTTCCCTTGAATTTTTAAAAAATTCGTAACGTTTATTTAGTTCTTCAAAATGTAGCAAAACGTTTCTGCTACAAGACAATTGTTGATGTTTAAAATTGTAAAACCGTAAAATTTGACATTGATGATGAATGATGACGTTCGAAAGTACGCGGTTATGGACAGCGTTTGTATATTTATTTGGAAATAAAAAGCCTCATTAGAAAATATGAGAAAATACAAAAGAAAATCTGCAAGATTAAGTTGTCTCTACCCTTTAATACAACGTGTTTAAAAGAAAGGATGCTGCCAAAATAAACGTACTTTATATATATATATATATATATATATATATATATATATATATCACGTGTATAAAAAAAAATTAAAAAATTTGGGGCGGGTTCTTTACACTAAAACGAAGACAAAAGTCCATATGAGCGTTTGCTTTTGTGCTAAGTTTAAATAAAATTTACGGCAAATAGTGCTGGGTTGGCATATAGATTAGGTTACATTTGTAACTCGTGTACATTTATGGCTAGTGTCTCGTCAACGTTTGACGTGGGTAGTAGTGAGTTAACTGAGAAGTGTTCCGTTTAATACTGGCAAGATATTCATATCGTGAGCTGACACACACACACACACACACACAGATATATATATATATATATATATATATATATATATATATATATATATATATCAAGATATTCATATCGTGAGCAGGCAGATATGATTTTTGCATACGGACTCGCGAAGAGTAATAGACGTGAGCCCTGCATGTATGTATCAGATTGTGTTTCTTGAGCAAATACAGCCGATTCATCAAACCTTTGCTGATGTTTAGTTGCTGAGACAGGATCCGAGGAAGACTGAGATCCTTTCGTATGCCTGACCACAAAGAGACGGTCCAGATATCAGCAATAGGCCAAGTGGCGCTATCAAGTCGCACATCTCATAGTACCGCATGAATCCGTATCAATTTCAGCGTGTGCAGGGTCTTTCGCCCCCTAACCACACACCACGGATTTGGTAAAAAATTGTGTGGATATAAAGCTCCTATATATAATGATTTCTAACAGAAAAATATTTCACTGTCTGACGATGTGCTAATAAGATAGTACCGAAACACAACGGCTCTTGTATTGCAGTAAATTATGTTTTTATTATAAACTTACAATAAAGTCACTAGAATATATATATATATATATATATATATATATATATATAACGTAGAATATTTGGTATTTAAGTCAGGTAAATTCTGATAGAGACGAACGCAAAAGAACTCAATGTTAAATTTATTTATTTACTTTAACAGAGTAATATAATCTAGAAGAAATTTTAGATATTCTACAATTTCATGGGTAATACGTATTTCGCAGGCAAAACCTGCTGCTCATCAGACCCAAATGATGCAACAGTTAATATTCAAAATAATCCCCCCCCCCAAAAAAATGACTTTCAGACAGACAGTCACGTGCCCATATCGAGAATAGACATTTGTAACGGCAATCTACAAAAACATTTCCTCGCTCATTCAAAAAATACCAAAGAAAGAAACAAAAAGAAAAATATAGAAAATTAATAAACGGAAAGAAGAGAAAGACAAATAAAAAGAAAAGGAAAAGAGAAAGGATGTTAAAGTTAACGTCTCAGATCGACACCAGCGTCTGTTGCAATTCATCTGCTTTCTTAGAAAAACATGACATTAAAATTTAACATTAAAATTTACTTTTAAAGATAATGGGATACATCTACGGTGTAAAAGTAAATTGTAAATCATACTTTTTAATACAAATTAAAATATAACTACTAGTAGTATTATTAATATAGTTAAAATAATTAAAAATAAATTAAAAATTATATAAGAAAATGTGAAATAAAATATTAAAAAAAATCTTAAAAAACTAATAATAATTAATATATATGCATACAATTTTAACATGATTAATAATAATAATATTATTATTATTAAAAAAGAAAAAACCTTAAATAAAAGTAATAAAATAATATTAATAAAAAAAAATAATAATATTAAAATATATATAAAAAAATTTAACACTAATAATAATAATAATAATAAAAATGGTATTTATTATTTTATTATTAAAAAAGAAAAATGATCTTAAATAACAGTAATAAAATAATATAAATAATAATAATAATAATAATAATAATAATAATAATAATAAAAATATATATATAAAATTTGTTAACACTAATTATAATATAATATTTCATAATACTATTATTATTTAAAAAATTAAAATATATGCATACATACACATACACATACCCCCCATATATATATATATATACAGACATACATATATTCATATAAGAAAATGATAAATAAAATATTAAAAGACAATCTTAAAAAAATAAAATGTAAATGTATACATACATACACATACTTATATATATATATATTTTTTTTTTTATATAAATCATATTTTAGAACATGTACATAATGATTTTTAATTTATATGTGTCCTCTACAATCATATGGTTGTTTCGACATTGGGTCTCCAATGTCTCTTCAGGAGGAATGAAGAAGAATGGAAATCTTCTCTGTCTATATTTGGTTCCTTGTTAGTGTGAGGTTGGTTGGGGTTATTGATAATAAAGGGAATGTGTCTTCTGTGTTGACCGTTAGAATTTTGAAGGAAATAGAGTGCGAAGTTAAATGGTTGATTAATGACCTTAGCTGTTGGGATGTACGTTTTTATTGCTTGGGTAGATCTTTTGGTTAGGATTTCGAAGAATTGTGTGCTTAGTTAAAAGGTTGATTACTTGGTCAGTTGTGCGTGTGTGTGCGCAGGGGGTTGATTAGGGAACCTGTCCTGTTTGCTGACCTTAAGAATTTGATTAATGAGTGTCTGTTGTTACTAGACGTATTTTATGTATTCTCTTTGATATCTAGTGACCAGATTATATTACTTTGGGTTTCCTTAGATGGATGTGGTAGGGGTGGGATGTCTATTCTGTACGGAGTATTTTTGTCTATTTCAGCATGTTTCTTTTTTTAAATATAATATAATAGAATAATCTGAGATTGTATATTTAATCTTGATTTTGAATATAGGCAATTGATTATTTTCGAGTTTGGGGGCCATTTTTTCCTTTTAATTTTGGTTTTTCCAGTACGGAATATCTTTGTATTTAAGTAAAGTTTTAGCGGATCTAATTCAGAATATTAAGCTTTGCTTTAGAATTTAGTAATTTGATCTTTTCTAGAGAATTTTTGTTTTAGCGGGATAGGGGGGGTTATTTAATCTTAATTTTGAATTTAGGGAATCGGTTTGTTTCTTTAATTTTTAATTTTTAATTTTTCTTAGATTATAGTTTGGAGGCCTATTTATTTCATTTAATTTTTAATTTTATTTCGATATTTTTGTGGCTATTAGACCTTACTTTAAGAATTTATCAGATCGATTTTTTCTATAGTATTTTGAATCTTTTATAATAAAAATATTTAATCAAATTCCGGATGTTTCTTAGCATGATTGTAGGGTTAGATTTTTAATGTGCTTACAGTTTACTGTTGTTTCATGCCTCTGGTTCAGAAGCTTGTTACTATTTATATATTTAAGGATTTCTATTTTTTTCTTGAAGGCAAAGAAAACATGGTTCCTTTATAAATTTTGCTGTTCTTGCTTGTTCGAGGATTTTCCATTTAACCTTAGGTGTTTTATTTTTGTCTTTTAATTTCCAAAAGTATTTGGAGAGAGACGTCATGTTTTGTTTTTTCTAGTTATTGAAGGATGAGAGGTGATTGTAAAGGCGCTTTTTAAATACGTTCATAGTATTCCCGATATATATTTTTTCTTCCTTAGGAGTTTCTATGGATGAAATCGAACACATATATATCAGAAATTTCGTCAGACATTTATTAGCCATGGGGCATTGGTTGGGGTTTCTACAGTTACAGAGGTTGTTATCACGGGACGGACTTGTATTAGTGTTGGAGTTATTTTTGCTGTGTGCTTTTAATATTTTGCTGTTATGCATTTTAATTATTTTTTCTAGATTATTGGAACAGCTATAACTTAGTTTTATGGTATTTTTATTTAAGATTTTGTTCAGAGGGTTATTTTTGGGGAAGTGCTTCTCTATTAGTTTCAGAAATTTATGCCCCAGCTTGAAGTTAACTGATTGGTTGAAAGGGGGGGTTATACCATATGATTTTTCTGTTTCTATTTCTGCTTTTTGAACTTTTGAATTTTTCCACATAGCTGATTTTTGATGATTTATACCCGCTTTCATTAAGGATTCTATTGTAAGTTACCTTGTGTTTATCAAATATTTCTCTGCTGGATGAGTGTGTGTTAATGCGACGTTCTACCGATGATGGGATATGCTTAATGATGGATGGTGGGTGATTAGAGTTGGGGTTTATATATATTGGGTGAGCGTTGTTTTTCATGTAAGGTTGGAAAGTGTTCAATACTAAGTCTAATGTTATGTCTAGGAAGTCTACTTACCTGATATTGTGGTTAATCATTATGTTAAGGCCAAAGGATTTAAAGACTCTATGGATTAATTTTCTAGTTTTATCAACCTTACCTCCTGTAGATTTATCAATTATAATGAGTTCGTCGTCTCTATATTGTCTTATATTGTTCATTTTGATTTCTCTATGTGCAGTTAAATTGTACAGTAGGAATAATCCAACTAGATCCGAAGCCTAGGCAGAATCCAGGGCACCCATGGATAAATCAAAATTATCCCATGAGTTCTTTGTCCACTGTTCATTGTCGTGGATTATACCTGTTTTCCTGCAGTTCAGGATAATTTTGACTTCATCCTCTGTGATGTCTGAGTAGAATTCCGCGAACTCCAGGGCGAGACCGAATAGATTCTCTGAAATCGATGGGTAAAAATCTACGATGTCAAACTGTAAAAAGGTGGCATTATTTTTTCCCGACTTGTTCGAAACCATGAACAAAATCACTTTCCACAAACACAAAAATAAATTCCAAAATCACTTAGACACAATAGTTAGCAACATAAAAAAATCAGATAAGGTCTTTGTCAAATCAGACAAAACATCGAATTTCTATAAGATGGACCACAATGAATACAAAGACCTAATTAAGAAAAACCTAACAAAAAATACAGGAAAATCAACAAGGAGCACAAAAGCCACATAGACAGTATAAACCAGGAAGATAAAATAATTACGAACAAATTGAAAATTAGTGACCGAGTCCCCAAAATAAGTGACTGAGTCCCCAAAATAGCAAAGAAGGAAGCATATGTGCTTTTGAAGGACCACAAACCTGATTTTTACAGTAAATTACCTACAAGAATGATAAACCCCACAAAATCGGAAATCGGTAGGATCAGTAAAGCAATATTAGAGAGGGTCAACCAATAAATAAAAAATAAAATTAAACTAACGCAGTGGAAAGGTACGATGGACGTGATCGAGTGGTTTGAAAATTGTGGGGGAAAAATAATGCCACCTTTTTACAGTTTGACATCGAGATTATTACCCAGTGATTTCAGAGAACCTATTCGGTCTCGTCCTGGAGTTCGCGGAATTCTACTTAGACATAACAGAGGATGAAGTCAAAATTATCCTGAACTACAGGAAAACAGGTATAATCCACGACAATGAACAGTGGACAAAGAACTCATGGGATAATTTTGATTTATCCATGGGTGCCCTGGATTCTGCCTAGGCTTCGGATCTAGTTGGATTATTCCTACTGTACAACTTAACTGCACATAGAGAAATCAAAATGAACAATATAAGACAATATAGAGACGACGAACTCATTATAATTGATAAATCTACAGGAGGTAAGGTTGATAAAACTAGAAAATTAATCCATAGAGTCTTTAAATCCTTTGGCCTTAACATAATGATTAACCACAATATCAGGCAAGTAGACTTCCTAGACATAACATTAGACATAGTATCGAACACCTTCCAACCTAAATGAAAAACAACGCTAACCCAATATATATAAACCTCAACTCTAATTACCCACCATCCATTATTAAGCATATCCCATCATCGGTAGAACGTCGCATTAACACACACTCATCCAGTAGAGAAATATTTGATAATATAATTAATTTCGCAAGTCTCCCGGAGAGCAAGTACTGCGCCTCCTTGAACCTCACTTCTTTAATTGACCTGAAGTAGAACGAACGAACGCATCGAAACTATAGATGCATCTGCTGCTAGCAAGTCTTGAACTCTGTACCAGGCCAGAATGCTTTTCTCGTCAAAACTCATCCTGCATATTTATAAATACACCATTCATTCGTGCATTAAAAATTGTTGCCACATCTGGTGGTGTGCTCCTGCTATTCCTCTCGAGGTTCTTGCCAAAATCCAAAGAAGGATCTACAATATAATCGGTCCTGACTTGACATCTCGACTTTTGTAACTTTTTCACAGACATGACGTAGCTTCCCTCTGTCTTTTCTCCAAATATTTTCATGTTTTGGAGAGCTTTTTACTCTGTTGCCGTCTACGTGAATTTAAGCGTAATACTAGATTGCCAGGTAAGTCTCACCCTTTTACCGTTGAAATAGTTAAATGTAACTACCACTTCTACTCAAACATTTTATTTTCTCGCACTTTCCACTTGTGGGACTCCCTTCCGTTTAATTGCTTCCCTGATCTCTAAATCTCTAAAAATTTAAATGCAACGTCAATTTATCTACTTTTATCCCCTTGAATCCAGTTTATCTTTTATCCATTCTTCAATGCCCCCTGACCCACCCTTGTCTCTCATTGTAACTCCCATCGCACTAGCGGCGGTCCCGCCTTGCTTGGGGTGAACTGATTAAAAAAAAATAATTAAAAAAAATGGGTTGACTGAACGTGCTGACTAAATGTGTGGTTCGTTCATAAAATACCAGGGATAATTTTCTGTAAAATCATGATTCATTCTGCGATATTCCTGATAACTTAAAATGGAAATTATTCAGAAGTGCAAAAAAGAAAACTGAATCAAAAGAGACCACTTGTAATAAAATAAGAAAAACTGAATTTTGTCGAACTGAAACTACAGGAATTATTATAACTAAAGAAATATATATCTTTTAACTTCGAAATAATCATTTTCTCAGATGTATAATTGAAATGGCTTCAAGCGAATGAATTCTTTCGTTAATAAAGAAGACAATTTTTCATCAAATTTCTATAATTATAGAATGCCAAACAAATAATTTTGCCAAATGACAAAAACATCACATGAAGACTTCAAACAACCATAGCAACTAAAACTGGTAGCACATGTAACTAAAAGATGTTAATTTTCCTCACTTCCTGAAACAAAATGTTAGGAAGGAAACTCAATACGTCAATATTAGAAAGAACGGGATAAAAGGATTTAGAAGCTGTTTTGTGAATGTGGCGACATAGTGATTGTTATTTCAGTCCCTGCGTAGGGCAGTGTGTACTTGCACTCAGAGGGAACGGGCGAGCAATAACTGACTCGTCCTATATAAGAACTAGATGATATCCCTAGACATGAGCACTGGAAAGAGAGCCCCGTAAATTAGTTCAGTTCAGAATTTCTTTTAGGTTAGCCAGACCGATACACACCGGATGATGACTGAAGAGTACAATGATCGAAACGTTGTGAGATACAACAACAAAGATAAGAACAATACTTCCAATATAAATAGTTTAAATAATGATAATACTTCATCTTAAAAATACATACAGAACGATAAAAGTTAGTAGTCCTGAGAAACTTATTTTCCTGAAAAATAGTTTTAAAATATTTGTCTATGTTTCTGAGATGTGGTAGTATTTACAGTATTTACATTATTCATAATATTGTCCTCATCTTTGTTGCTATTTGTACGACGTTTAATAATAGATTACTTAATTTGTCTATATGTCTGAGATGAGGTAGTATTTTCAGTATTTATATTATTCGGACTATTGTCCTCATCTTTGTTGCCATTTGTACGACGTTTAATAATAGATCATTCTATTTGTCTTTATTTCTGAGATGAGGTAGTATTTACAGTATTTACATTATTTGGACTATTGTCCTGATCTTTGTCCTTAAAACACATGGCCTAGTCGATATAGACGTCGGTTAGTTTCTGTGACTTGACCCAAAGAGTTGTGAGTTTAATCCCAGGCTACAGCAGTGGTGAACAATTTTCTTGCAGGGTTAGAGGGAGATAACTTATGACTTCAAAATCAAGGCATTACGCAAGGAATGAGGATGATATACCATAGTGATTATAATAAAGGTTTCGGTTCTAAATTCCTAGCAGCTGAAGAAGGCCGGAGCGTACAACGACCGAAACATCGTACAAATGGCAACAAAGATGAGGACAATAGTTCGAATAATGTAATTACAGTTTTAAAATATTTTATAAATTTCAACGGATACTAACTTTTCGGTCAATAAATGCCTTCATATAGAAATTTGTAATTTTATCATTATCATTAATATTTATAGAAAATAGCCTAATAGCAAAAAATAAAATATTCAATTTAATACAAGCCTCTTGGAGATTTGAATAAATCGAGAAAATCCCTTAACTTTAAACAAGAGTATATAGCATGAAAATCATAACTTGGTTAAAATATAATTTAAGAAAACAAAAAAATAAAAATAGTAATAACCAGAAGCGATTGTAGAAATTCGATTAAATATCGAGCATCCACTAAACTGGAAGGAAGATTCTTTTCTAAATTTGAAAAAATGCCAGTATAAATTTAAATTAAATTTATAGAAATAAAAAAAATCTTCATATTAAAATATTTTGCTGTAAATTTGATTTAAATAATACAAAGATTATTAAGCAGAATAGCCGGGAAAATTTTTATTGAATCCAGAATCGCAGAAAATATATCTCCTTAATTTCGTAGTAATTTTGGCTAAAATAAAAGAGAAATTAATATCTTTGAGAAATTTGACTGAATCTATCGTAATTATTCACAGAGAAGAAAATTAATTAATTAAAAATATCATGGTGTCGCTTTGATTAATACTATCCAGAATTTAGCCCGAAGTGTTACCAAAGATTTGACACAATCTCCATTCACCATTAAAATTTATCCAACATATCTTCTTGATAGAGCAATATTTCGTTGAAAATTTTATTATTGAGATTCAGTAAAATTACCTAGAAATATTTGATTCAATCTAGTCTTTCTCTTATATCTGGAGACATTTATTTCCTTATCTGTGAAACATTCAAATAAAAGTTCGACCTAAATAAGGAGAAATTTAAGAAAAAAACTTTGACTGATTTATGTCTCCATAATTTTAGAATATTTCTGTAAGATTTCAATGAAATAAAAAAAAAATGAATTTACCGAGAAGTACCTAAAATTCCTGATTCAATCTAGAAACATGACGAATGTGTCAGTGAAATATATATTTTATTACATCTGAATTATTTTAGAAAAAAATTATGATAAATGAAACAAATAATACAGAATTTAAACAGAAATACATTCGAGAATTCGATCCTATTTAGAGTTAAACTTTTAAACAGTGAAAAGAAAATTTGTAATATAACCAGACGTGTTACCCAAAATTCAATTATAGACTAACTCTTCCAAATGAATAATAATATTCTAGTTTAAGTAGAAAGGTTTTTAGGCTGACGGTATCCTAGAGCTGTGAAATATTGCATGTATTAATTTCAACTTTTCTTATTAATAACTGTCTTGTTTCTTTCCAGCTAAACTGACATGTAACTATCCATACTGTTGGTAAGAAACAATCATCAACAGCAGATATGATGTCATCATCATTACCACCGAGAGTTTTCATGTTGGGGAATAAATGATAATCAGATGAGTAGAGTAGGGAGGGTAATTAACAATTTCAATGTCACAGCCCTGTACAATAGTCATTCAAACGAAAGACTTGTGTGCTGGTATATTGTCCTGATGAAACAAGGGCCCGTCCGTCAGTTTTCTTAGGCGCTTCGTCTTAACAGCCGTTCGTAACGACCTCAACAAGTTAGCGTGGTACTCTTTATAGATGGTGTTGCCTTTTTGAAGATTAATAAGCAATAACTTTTGCATCCCCAAAACTGAGACCATCACTTTTCCTGAAGATGAAACGATCCTGGTTTTCACTGGAGCAAGTGGTGGGTGTTTACACAGCATGGATTGTATTTTTGTCTCTCGCTCAGATATGAACCCAACACTCATGCTGGATCAGGAGAGGTTCAAGGACACCATCTGGATCTGCGTCACACAATGATTTTTCGGGCTTGATCGGGCTGAAATCTCTGCCATGCCAAGTGCAATGTGCAAAATATTTCCAACTCTTTCACTGGATATCCTAATAACATTAGCTTTTTGATTTACAGTCAATCGCCTGTCATGCATCGATATGTGGTGAACATGATAAATATTTTCTTCAGTGGTAGAATTTGCAGAACGTCCAGACCTTTGTTCATCTTCAAGATTTTCCCTTCCCCACTAAAATTCTTATCCTTGGAAAATCAATAATTTTTATGCAAGTATTTCATAAAACAATGATGCTAAATTTTGTCGATTTTCAGAAGTCATTACAAGTTACTTCTGAAATATTCTTTGAACCATCAAATGACATTTTACCTGAAAAAAAACAAAAACAAAAAAAAAACAACTAACAAACAAACAAACAACAAACAAACAAACACACCATACAGTTATTAATAAAAGTTAAAATTAATGTTTGTAAGATTTTACAGTTTTAGCATCACTCCTTCATATTCTACGTATGAAATTTTCAGCCCAATTATATATATATATATATATATATATATATATATATATATATAAACTCATATATATATATGATTTTAAATTGTAATGACGTTTAGTGCCAAAATTGCTGTTTTTTCAGTAGTTTACTGGTAGAAACGCATTTTAGGCAAGCGGAATCTTTTGTGTTAAGGGGTGTAAAAGGTTAACACATTCCAAATCAATTAACCACTCACAAATTCTGCACTACCCAAGAAACAAACAAATAAACAAACAAATAAACAAAAAACATAACAAAACAAAGATGAAAAATAATGCAATATTCATCAAAGAAAGAAATCAATCACACACAAAGATATGAAATTACACCAAACTTTATATAAATATGAAAAAAGTTTTGGAAACAACAGCAGAGAGCAAATAACCCTGAAAGTGAAGACATAACAATAATGACCTCGAGAAACTTCGAAGTCGGCATTACGGAAATATCAGTGGTTAGCTAAGGGACAAGATTCTCCGAACTAACTAACTATATATATATATATATTCCTTCACCCAGTCTAACACAATGAAAACCAATACATCCCAACCCGTTCCTTTACCTAAGCCAATCTCTGGGCTTAGAATTTTTTCTCGTTCTCTGTTCATAAGGGGTCGAAGAATGCATGCCTTAAAATGACATGTTGAAAATGGCTATTTCCCCCATTAAGTTTTATCTGAATTTACATATATATATATATATATTAAAATGCCTTAAAATATTTTGCTTTTAAAGTAGACATACAATATGGAGCAACAAACATCTTCGTAATTTTGCAAGGTTTGTAATGACTTCTATTAAGTGGAAATGTTCAGAATTTTACGAAAACAACCTACAAAAATTTTGATTAAATATTATGTATTCATTAACATTAAAAAACAACTGTAACTTATTAATTCTGAAATAAATTATTTCAATTTTCACTTTAATAAAAGAAGAAACAAAGGCAAACATGTCTACAAAAGTTTGACTCAATCTCAAGCAGTAAAATGTCAGGTAGCGCTGAAATTTTGAAATATTTCGATGGAAAGTGGCTAAAAATATAGAAGATTTTAAGTTTGTACATTAATTTTTCTAAATATAGGTAAAATTAATAAAAAGTATATCCTCTTAATTATAAAATATTTGACTAAAGATTTTTTCTGAAGGGATTACTAGAGTTAAAGAAAGAAAAAATATATAATAAAATTTCAAATGTATACTGGAAAATATTGCTTTATTAAAAAACAAAAAAACAAGAAAAACAAAAAGACAAAAACAAAAACAAAACAGGTATAAAAGTGGAAGCATTTGCAATGGATTAACTTGATTTATGCCCACTCTTCCAATTGAAGGAACATACATACATACATCCATACATACATACATACATACATACATGCATACATACATACATACATACATACATACATACATACATACATATTCTAAATATTTTGGTGAAGAATTAAGTTAAATGATATTAAAAAATATTAAATCTGACCAGAAAATTTTTACACACTTTAAGACCAGAAAAGTAAATACTTATATGAACGAAAGAGAAATTGAATAAAAAGCTTAATCGCACTATATTGTCGCTTGTCTTTAATTAAACTTGTATAAAAGAAGGATTGCTGCTCAAATACAATACTATATATATATATATATATATATATATATATATTATAAATTATGTTTTAGAACATGTACATAATTTCTTCTATATATGTCCTCTTCCCTACAATCATATGTTTATTTCAGTGTTTGGATTTAAACACTTCCTCAGGGGAAATAAAGGTTTGGAATCATTCTCTGTTTATATTTGGTTCGTTGTTGTCGTGGGGGTTGGTTGGGGTTATAGTTAATTAAGTGAATGTCTCGTTTTGATCGTTAGACTTTTGAGGAATTTGGTGTGTAAGTGTGAAATTGTTGATTAATGGTATTATCGGTTGGATAGTATGTTTTATCTTTTTATCGGTTGGATATATCTTTTGGTTAGGATTTCTAAGGGGGCGCTGTTGAGTGGTCATTTTTATGGTCGGCTATCTTTTAATTGGTTGATGTCTGCTGTTAGTGGACCTAATTCATGCATTTAATTTGATCCTGTGTCTATGTTTTCATAGACGTGATAGGGGTGGGTGTTTTTTCTTTCCAATTTAGATTTTTTTGGTAATATATATATATATATATACCCCTCTTCTCCTCTTTCTTCCTTCTTTTTCTTTCTCTTCTCCTTCTTATCCCTTTTCTCTTTTTTTTTCCCTTTTCTTCTTTTTCCTTTTATTCAAGCTTGGAGTATAATTGTATGTTTAATCTTAATATTAAGTTTAGAGGGTCGGTTTTTTCTTTTAATTTGTTTTTTTTATATAAATTATCGTTTGGAATCTTACTTATTTCATTTAATTATTTATATATTTTATTTATTTAGATATTTTTGCGGGCATTTGATCTTATTTTAAGGATTTATTACATCGATTTTTCTGTAGCATTTTTTATCTTTTATAATAATAAAAATATTTATTCAAATTCCCAGTATTTTTTTGGGGTGATTGTAGGGTTAGATCTTACGTGTGTTACAGTTTATTTTTGTGTATGATATAATTATTCTGAAGTAGTATATTTAATCTTGATTTTGAATGTATAAATTTTGATTCTTTTTCAAGTTTGGGAGCCATTTATTTAATTTTGATTTTTCTAGTACGGAATATTTTTGTATTTAAGTAAGGTTATTGAGTTAAGTAAGGTGTAGGCTTTAGTGATAGGCCTTCCTTTAAGGATTTATTGGATCGATTTTTTCTATCGCATTTTTTTATCTTTTATAATGAGGACATCAATCGCACTCTTTGTATTTCTTAGCATGATTGTAGGGTTGAGTCCCTAATGTGCTTGCAGCTTACTGTGGTTTCGTGTCTCTGATTTAAGAGCTTGTTACTATTTATATATTTAAGGATCTCTATTTTTTCTTGAAGGCAAAGAAAGCATGGTTCTTTTATAGATTTTGCTGTTCTTGCTTTTTTGAGAATTTTCCATTTGACCTTAGGTGTTTTATTTTCGTTTTTTAATTTCCAAAAGTGTTTGGAGAGAGATGTCATGTTTCGTTTTTCTTTGTTATTGAAGGATGAGAGGTGATTGTAAAAGCGCTTTTTAAATACGTTCATAGTATTCCCAATATATATTTTTTTCATCCTTAGGATTTTCTAAGGATGAAATCGTATATATATATATATATATATATGTATTATGTCTTGAAGGCTGTCACAATGCATTGAATGAAATAAAGGAAGGTCGGGAGGTGTTTGTATGACCTGTTTAATATTATTGAGATTTCGATCAGAATGGCAGAGAAATCAGAATGGCAGAGAAATCCTTAGAATGACCGTGCTTTTTAGCTGCCCATCTATGAATGGCTGTCTTTATCCACTGCTGCTGTACGTGTGTGCGTGTATGTATGTGTGCGTGTGTGTGTGCGAGTGTATGTGTATGTGTGTTTATTCAAGTTGGGGTTTTTATTGGTCTGATGGTATCAATTCGTAGGATCTCGGAGTTGATGTGACTTTGACCGGGTCAAAGAGTATTAGTTATATTGCTGTTGTCTTATCTGTCTGGTTTATCTGGTGGTGTTTTGTTGTTGTGTGTGCTGTAATTGAATCTATCTGTGTGTGTGTGTGTGTGTGTGTGTGTGTGTGTGTGTGTGTGTGTGTGTGTGTGTGTGTTCTGTCCTGGTACGTGGTTTGTTATGGCCACCTCTGCTACTACAGCCCGGGGGAGGGAGAAAATGTGTTAGCATGGTTATTGTAACTATTTTTTTCTGTGTGTAAAGGCTATGTGTAGTATTGTAATTAAATCTACCTTATTTATTTCTGTGTGTGTGTGTGTGTGTGTGTGTGTGTGTGTGTGTGTGCTTTAGCCTGGTTAGCGGTTTGTAATAAGGGAGGAAGAAGTATGCGTGTGGCTATTGTTACTGATTGCGTTTGTGTGTGACCTTTGTTGTTGTGTTAAGTGCATGTTGTGTGCGTCTTGGTGTTGTCTATACTGTTATGTAATCTAGGTTTAATTCTTGGCGACTATTAATTGTCGGTTGTAATTTAGATATTATTAGGGACTCTTTAATGCGTAGGTTACCTATGTTGCGTTCCTTAGCCAAGATATTAACGGTTATGGTCTTGTTCTTATTTTTGCATTTTTTAAAATGGTTTTGGAATGACAACGCTTGCGTGTGTAGATGTTCTTTTATTCTAATGTGTAGATGTATTATAGTGCTGCCGACATAGAATGCATCGGATTTGGCGCATTGTATGTGGTATACAACATATACCTGGTGGCATATACCGGTACCTACAATAGGGAAGTTGGTTAGTGTGCATGTGGTTTTGTTGTTTGTTCTGTGGTTGGGGTTGAGGTGTCTGCGAAGAGTGGGGCCGTAGTGTGCCAGCTGTATGTCTAATCCCTCTCTTCGGATAGCTCGACGTATTTTTGATGTTATATATTCGCTAAAGTGTGGTAACCTCAGGAAGCAGGTGTTAGATAGGGTGTGGCGCCTTGGGCCCCTATTACCTTTCCGGTCTAGGCGATCCACAAAGGAATGTGGGTAACCGTTAGTCACCAGTGTTTTCTTGAAGAATGTTGTGTGGGTGTTAACGTGTTCGCCTTTGGTGCATTTCTTTCGAATACGTGCAAGTTCGTTATTGATGTCGCCAGTCTTAGCGCTGAGAGGGAGGGCTGATCGGTAGTGGACAAACATATCCCTGCTGGCAGGCTTTTTGAAGAAATCGGTGTGGACTTCACCTCTAGCCGATATTTTAAGCTTGGAGTCCAGCAGTGATATATATATATATATATATATATATATATATATATATATATATATTCTAAACATATGCTATTAAATATAAGAGACAATGAATGTCTATTATGTTTAATCATGAGCCGTTCTAAACGTCGTATTTTGGCTTTTGAAATTAAATACGACGTTTAAAACGGCTCATGATCAAACATAATAGACATTCATTGTCTCTTATATTTAATAGCAAATTGTTTAGAAAATTACTTGCTGCCTCGATATATATATATATATATATATATATATATATTCAGTATTGAGTTGTGATAATATTTATAGCAAAAATTGATGTTTTTTTTTCAGTTGTTTTATTGATAAAAGGTCTTTTGGCGAGCAGGTTTTTATGGTAAAGTGCTCGATATCGGGGTGGAGATAGAGCGTTAATAGGAATAATGCAGAGAAGTTTGTCACTCAACAGGTTCATGAAACTTAGTAGTATCAAGAGGTCACTGTTATGATGTCGTCACTCGTGAGAGCTAGATTTTTCAATCCTGTTTTCTTACCCGATTTTTTAATTATTTATATAGAGCTTGGTGTACTACGATATTTTGTTGAAGGAGTGGTCTACCGTAGGCCACTTCTAAAACAAAGTATCAATTGTTTTCTTTTTTATTGCTTTTGTGCTGATTTCTTTTTAATGTTGTATTCTTTGCGGTTAGTTGATTTTCTTTTTCTTTTTTCGGTTATTTATTTTGTAGATCTTTCTGGTGAAATTTAATATTTTTTTCTGAACTCCCCTGTATCCTCTCCAAACTCTACAACTACTGTCTCTCTACTCTTTGCTTTCCTGCTTACTAGAAGTCCTCTTCTGCGGCTCCTGCTTTTAAGAATTCTGGAGAAAATCTCAGACCCCTCTAATTATTGCCCTATCAGCCTCCTACCAATTTTTGGCAAAGTGTTCGAGGATATCATCAATACTGAATTGATCCACGTCATTAATAAACTGTACTTACATAATTTATAACTGGAGATTTTGTTTTTTGAAATTTTAAACCTAAAAAATCGCTTTTGTATAAAAGTGTATTTGAGAAGGATTGTTTTCGAAGCATTTGCCTAAATTTTGGGGGATAAGCTTTTTCTTTTATATACCATGTACCTTCAAGACGTGAGCGATCATGGCCGTCTACATATTCCTATCTCTTGTGGCTCTTAATACATTTTGTTTTGCTATTCTTTCCCAAAATCTGTTCTGCCATACATTTACTTAAGCCTATCAGATCAGGTTCTCCAAGACATTCTTCCTCATTGCGTGTCCCAGAAACTTCAGCTGTCTCTTAAGTATAAGTTTTTTTTCGTTTCCATTCTCTTTAAAAGCTCGTTGTTGCTCACGAGTTCGGCCTATGGTATCCCCAGCATCCTTCTGTAGAACCACATTTCTGTTGCTTCGGATCTTTCTTTCAACTTTGAAGAGATTGTCCAGCATGGTGTGTAATAATTTATCTTAAATGAAAAATAAACAATAGGAAATCGTTACACATATACCTTAAACATTTGAAAGGAACCTATTTTCAGAAGGGCTCTCTCAATTATCAAGTCCTTCCTAACAGGTGATTTCTATAAGGTCGTTGTTAGTAATCAATCATCTTATTAAGATTAATACCGTTATTGCACAGAGTTCTCTCCTCAGTTCTACATATTTTCTATTTTATATTAATAATCTGCCCAAGAGCATACACGGGTCATCAGCTAGTATTTATGTAGATTATACAACAGTTAATAGGCGCACTTACAAAAGTTTGGAAGGCTATAACCTAATAGCACATCTGTTCCGTGACACTACCAAGGTGGCTCAATGAGGGCGGGGAAAGACAGGTTTATAACATTCAATACGGCCAAAAGCAAACCAGTAACTTTTCATTCCTAACTTGTCTGTCTTGATAGGGTTCAAAAGCGTTTACTCGGCCTTGTGAGTGATTATTTTCTACCCTACAACCTCTTTTCCCACAGACAAAACGTTGTGTGCCTCTCTCTGCTCTGTTGCTATCAACATGATGTGTGTTCTGAAGAGCTGCATTTCTTATTCCTACTAACGTGACTTTTACAATTTGGACACAGGGGTGAAGCATCTCCATCACCTAGCTATTCCAATAGTAAGAAATAAATTTCATTTGAGCAACTTTTTCTACTGCTTTGTAGAAAAGACACCCGGCCGGACTTTTCTACAATTCCGACAATCTTGACCACGCAGGGTTAATCACAATCCTTCCCGCGTAAATATCTCTTTATTGTAGGAAGAGAGCATTTAAAATAATACAAGTAAAAGTGATATAAATTTAAAATTTTCTTTTGGAATATAATTGTAGCAGTAGGTATTCAGTGAACTGAAAATTTTATAGCATATTTTCTTAATTCATTTATAGTATATAACATAATTCACACTTTATTTATAATGTAGAGATAGACTAAACTATCGCCCGGTTCACACTCCACCCATGTCTATTGAACAGGTGTAGAGGCTCATCCCTTGTTCCCTGTTTAGGATGTGGTTTCCGGCTTTCTTATTTTTTCCAATCTTTTCACTGTTTTCTTTTTCTTTTTGATTTTTTTTATTTTTTTCAATTGGAGCAGATAGACTAAACTATCGCCCGGTTCACACTCCACCCATGTCTATTGAACTGGTGTAGAGGCTCATCCCTTGTTCCCTGTTTAGGATGCGGTTTCCGGCTTTCTTTTTTCCAATCTTTTCACTCTTATGTAGCCCCCTTCACATCAGTGGCGTGACCGCCTTGCTCGGGTGATATGATTAAAAAAGAAATATCTTTATGAACTTCATTTTCCTACGATAAATTATCCTTTCTTACGCTCACACATCACTCCGCTGTAACCCTCTACCTTGAATTGTTTTTGGCTCTGGCATTGGGTGAACATTAATATAAAGAATGTAAAAAAACTCGTTTTGTTATGGTTAATAAGCATTGGTTCTTTGGTTAAATAGCTGATATCATTGCTTACAGACGCGCCAGGATAAAGATAGAGTTTATGTGGAGAAATAAAGCTTAGAATGTTACAATGATTTATAAAAACAAACAAAGTGTCGTTCGAGGTACAGAGTTACAAAATAACAGGAACAACCCTAAGGAAGGCGATAATGTCACTGAAACGCAAAAGGGCCACCAAAAGTGAAAGAGAAGAAAAATTATTTAGAAGGAACCAGAAACTTAACCAGAAACTTAATCCTAAACAAGATGCAAGGGATAAACCTATACTCCGGGTTAAAATATCGGTCAGGTGTGTGAATCGGAAATAAGGCGAACCTAGCTATGTGAACGGACGCCCGGCTGCTGGTCGTTGATAGCTTCAATTCAGTAACTAGTCTTCGAGTCGACTATTATAACGGTGTTCTTCCCTGTGAATTTCGATCTCAAGGAAGTCACGCTGAGTTCTCACTAAATGTCTCCCCACCAAGTCAAACCAGACTAGACGCAATTGGGTGAGCGAAAACGGCACCAAAAATAAATTGAACGATGCCCGAATAAGTTGCAGAATAAAGTCTTTATAAAAAAAAAAATAGAAATAGAATATAAACAATCGCCAAAGTTTCGTCCAATTTCTGTAAGTAGTAATTTGCAAAGCGTTTTTCTTATCATTAATTCGAGTTTCTGTTTGACAATGTTAGTTCACTTCAATCGGAGTTTTCAAGTTTGTGATGATGCGAAAATGTCTTTGTTCACTTTACATCTAAGTTTTAAGAAAATTGCCGAAGGATTCTCTATGTGTGTAGTGGCAGCGGCGGCAGTGACGGCGGCGGCGGTGGCGGAGGCGGAGGCGTAGGCGGTAAGTATTCTTCTCTGTCTTAGCTCAGCGCAACAACTACTCGTTTGCAAAATCACTTTATATCTGTCTTTAAATAGTTGGCCGTTTCGAGACTTTTCTACAAAATCACTTCTTGTCTGATTTTAATTCTTTTCGGTGGGTCGGCAGAGGCTTCTGTACGGTTGGTACGCATCGGAGTGGCAAATATCTCTGTCTCTGTACATCTTTAGTTAGTAACTCTATGGAAGGCGGTCGACCATACGCCCAGTGTCTTGGCGTTTTACTTTCGTCGTTACATCTCTTGGCCGAGAGTCGACTAGACTCTGCTGGACTCTGCTGAACTCTCGTGCCCCCAACCGGGGCCGTGTTTTTATGCTTATCCCTACTTCACTGATGTGGAGAATGACGAACATGCAAATCTAATCTCTGGCCAATGAAATCACTTTCGCCCACATCCTTGGAGTTGGGCCACCCTTTTCTCTCTTCTCTTCCCTTGGTAAAACAATTTTGGCGACATCATTTCTTTTCGGCTATTTCTTTTTGATGTCAACAAATGTAGCCTTTGAGGTTTATAAATCTTTTCCAAACAAATTTCACTTTATTCTCATAGCCAAAATTTAACCTTTTGCACTTATCAAACATTTCTTTTTATTTATGACAAACGTTTTCGACAATCAAAATCTATGTTGTGTTAAATTTTCACTTTTATCGGCTGTGTAGCTCAGACATCAACTGTATTTCTCTTAGTCATGCTGTTTCCGCTTTTCAATAATAACCTCATTTGACCCAGCTGATTATCAAAAACTACATCCGCAAAATATGAATTTGTTGATATTTTCGGCTTTGGCTTTGCGATCTCTTATTTTTCTCTGCTCACATTGGAATAAAATAAATGTATTACTTGCGTTTATATTAGAACAAACAACTTGAAAGACATTGGAAGTAGACTTCAGAAGTAATTGGAAACACAATCCTAAGGAGGAAATAAACGATAAACCTCTACTCTTGTTCTAAAGACCGGGGAGGAGTGTGAGCTGGACAAAAGACAGACCTATATACTCCTATTGAGTAAATAAATAGTAAATACAATTTCAGTGTTTAGATAGAGTCGTTGGAAGTACAGATCTGAAGTAGACTACAGAAGTAATTGGGAAACCAATCCTCAAGAGGAAATAAAGAATAAACCGCTACTTTTGTTCTAAAGACCGGGGAGGCGTGTGAGGTAGACAAAAGGCGGACCTAACTACTCCTACTGAGTAAAAAATAGTAAATAAAATTTCAGTGTTTAGGCGGAGACGTTAAAAGTATAGACAGACCGGGGAGAAGTGTGAACTGGACGATTGTTGTTGACAAATTCCTATTGGGAAAATAAAGAACTATGATTATAAAGTTGATTTGAGATGTAGAAGAAAAAATAAGTGGAAATGCAAATATATATATATATATATATATATATATATATATATATATATATGTGTGTGTGTGTCTCTGTGTGTGTGTGTGTGTGTGTGTGTGTGTGTGTGTGTGTGTGTGTGTGTGTGTACAGAACAAAAATTTAGGGCCAATATGTATTTCATAAAATATTCTCTTAAAATGAGATAATTTTGCATCTTTTTAAAGATAAAAGATGCAATTTCAGTAACTATAATGTATTTGGTCTTATTTCTCTTTTTTTTTTCGATTTCCTTCTACTGCCAAAAATTTTCAATTTGTTTTCGTCTTCGTCTTCGTGGTGATTTTATGTTTCTGTTGTATGATAATGTTTTATTGTTAAATGCACACACAATCTTAATTTTTGCAGATTAATGTTGGCTGGAAAGCATGAAGATGGAATGGAGTTCCACAAGCTAGAAAAGAAACTGTTAACATTGAACTTATGGTAAAATCTAGCCAGCTCAATCGTATATTGATGAAATCATGGCGCCAGTCGAGTCAGTCAGTTAAGTTTCATACGTGATACACATTTGGGCGATCTTGTCTCCAAAGAGACATGGCTGACTGGGCAGAAGATTATCCCTCAGTAGGTTGCCATTGCTTTCTGCGGTAGACTGGTTAACTCAATCTGTTTGTTATTTAACCCATAACTGGAGGGAAGAGAGGGATTAATATCTTTTCCAAGGGTATTTGTGCGTAAATGAATGCAAGGAATTCAACTGGAATTCGAACTCGGCTCCCCGAGTTGTCGTTCCGAGTCGATATCCACTGCACCACAACGCATATCCGGTACTAGTACTGCGTTTAAATAAAAACAAAAATCTAGGTACTAAAGGGAAGAGGTCATCCGAACAATTACCATGAAAGTATTTATAGAAAAAACACAGAGAGGCAACCTTACGGTCGTGGGAAGTAACTGAAACTAAAACACCAGATATTTTTTCTACTTACAGGAGCAAACGTATGTTTATATATATATATATATATATATATATATATATATATATATATATATATATATATACAGATTTGTTTCGCTGTATCACAGCTCCTCAGTACGGTTAGACTCCGATTGCTTTTAACCCTTGATTGAAACCCGACCGAACTGGCGTCAGTCGGCGATTCTACCTCTGGGCTATGGGCGTTCGGTAGAAGAAGGCAGACTTTTAGCGTGTATATTATCATTATACACGCCCAATAGCCAGAGTGATCTAATTCATTACTGAATGAGAGATGCGTACATGCCAGAGTAGCTACTGTTTTTCAAAGTCTACCATTCTTCCAGAGTGCTCAATATATATATATATATATATATATATATATATATATATATATATGCAGTTTGTAGAAGATACAATG
The DNA here is from genome assembly GCA_037127315.1 of Ascarosepion bandense. Classification (NCBI taxonomy): domain Eukaryota; kingdom Metazoa; phylum Mollusca; class Cephalopoda; order Sepiida; family Sepiidae; genus Ascarosepion; species Ascarosepion bandense. Next base: position 837,012 of record JBBBDQ010001755.1, read on the forward strand.
TATTACTTAATACATTAGAAATTTAAAAAAAAACATTATATCCAGTGATTTCATGACAAAAATGTAAATTTTATAAAAAATATTTTGCTGGCAATTTTACTATAAAGATGTATTTTTAAATACATTTTTACTATTGGATTGATTGTCGTTTTGTTACAAAATTTATTGTTGGTGAGAACACTCGCAGACGCTTATAGTACAATTGTGTAAATTTTCAAGAAAATCGGTTCAGTCATTTCGGAGTCTATAGGTAACGGACACACGCACACAGACACACAGACAAAGTTCAATTTATAAATAAGTTTAGATAACTGAATACAAGTGAAATAGAATACACTATGATGAATATACAGTTTTACTCAGTTAAAATTCTGATGACTGCAGATTGCTGGTAAGCTTGATTGATTCTTTTTCTGATTGTTTAATTTGGAAAATGTAATTTTTTCTTTTTTCTTGCATATAGCGTTGGATAAATTCTAAAGGTATATTGGTGCCAGTTAAGATTTCAGTTAGCTATTTTAGTCGTTATGGCAGCAAAGGGTAATTTTTTCCTTTGAATTTCTATGGGAAAGTATCTGAATCACTGAGCTATATCATCCTCATTCCTTGCGCAGAGCCTCTTTTGGTAGTCAAGAGTTATCTCCTTCTAACCCTCTAAGTTACTTATTCACCACTGCTGTAGTTTGGTATCGAACTATACAACTCTTTGGGCCAAGTCACAGGAACTAACCAACGTCTATATCCACTGGGCCAAGTGTTCTTACTCCACTAATTGTAATAAAGTGTTCGGTTCGAAATACCTAGCATCTGAAGAAGGCCGAAGCATACAACGGCCGAAACGTTGTAGACATGACAAAAAAGATGAGGACAATAGTGTAAATAGTGTACATCGAATCAATAACTGCATTTAATGTAAGGAAAGTTAGGTCACTGTGTTCTGTCAGAAAATCTTTTCGTCAGAGTCCATCTTACAACTTTACAAAATCTACCTTTCGTCCGTCCATTGAATAATGTTGCTATATCTGGTGTGGTAATGAATCGGTTCCCATCCGATCACCGAAGTTAAGCAACATCGGGCCTGGTCAGTAACTTAAATAGGTGACCATTTGGGAATACCAGGTGCTGTAAAAGAAAGGACCAAGCATGGTCCACCGGTCCTCCAGATTTGGGGGTTGGGTGCAGGGCTAACAACCTTGCCCCGTAAAAAAAACAGTTTGTTGCAGAAACAGCAACAAAAAGTTGCTGCCCTATGCACCATTGGGTGTGATGGATAAATGATGATATGATCTGCTCTGGTGCTCCTGTTATACATCTCGAGATTCTTGACAAAATCCAAAGAATAATTTGTAATGAAATCATATCTGACTTTGTATATTCAGTTACTTTTTCCTCTAACTTTTCCCGCCAAATATTTTCCCGCCAACTGCTCTGACTAGCTTTTTTTCCCCTGGTGCACCAAATATAGGAATTTAAGCGTACTACAAGATTGACATATAAATCCCAACCTCTTACTAGTGAAAAAGTGTAATGCAATCACCACTTCTACTCCAACAGTTTCTTTTCTCGCACATCCTACCGGTGGAACTCCCTTCTGTTTACTTGTTTCCCTTGTTAAATACTATTTCCAAAAATTTAAATACAACGCCATTCGCCATCTTCTATCTTCTTGAATCCTGTTCATCTTTTGTCCTTTCCTCAATCCTCCCTATACTCAGTCTTTTCTCTCACTTTCACTCCCTGTAAACCCTGCGTACTAGTGGCATGCACGCCTTGACTGGGGTGAAATGATTAAATAAATTTAAATGCAACGTCATTCGCCATCTTTTATCTTCTTGAATTCCGTTCATCTTTTGTCCTTTCCTCAATCCTTCCTATACACAGTCTTTTTTCTCACTTTCACTCCATGTAACCCACTGCGTACTAGTGGCATTCCCACCTTGATTGGGGTGAAATGATTAATATATATATATATATATATATATATATATATATATATATATATATGTATGAGTGTGTGTGTGAGTGTGAGGGTGTTGTGTGTGTGTCTCCGTGTGTCGATGTATTTTTATACAATTGCATGTATGCATATGGTGTGTCCAGTTATCTCCCATAAAATGATTAATATTTATGAAAGATTATTCAGTTATATATTAGCGAACGAGGAAGGTTTTTTGAAGCCACAACATTCATTTTTTTCTAATAGCGATATGCTTACACAACATTTTAATCACCACCACTCTCTGTGAACATTCAGCCTATTAATTTTTGAACGTTAGAAACCAGGAACTTAAAATCGAGTTGTTTAAAAATTCGTAACACATTAAAAAGACGTAAAGTAATTTTTCGATTTGTGTTAATCCTATTTAACACTTTATCAAAGCAATTACACTTTAGATTAATTCTCGTGAAAATTTGCCTCTCTGCTATCCAGAAAGTGCGATAAGCTAGTCTGTTAATTACTCCGCCTCGAAAGTTTTTTATCCCTTTTCAGAGAGCTTTTTATTTATTCATTGTTAATTTTAGCGCCTTTGAAAAGTTCACCTCACAAATAAAAATTTTACTATTTTTATTTCGTTTAAAATTAATAGAAAAATAATCCATCACATGCAACTGTAAATCTTATTCCAAATAATATAAAACCTTTTCTGTACACGCATATATATATATATATAGCTTATTTTCTTTTGTGGTAACTTATAGCCACATTTCGTCCAGTTAAGTTGGCTGATTAGTGATATACAAAATACTAAGGAAGATAAAGAATCACCTCAAAATATTAATCTATACGCACACTGACACGCACACACACACACACACACACACACACACACACACACACACACATATATATATATGAATATATATATATGTGTATGTGTGTGTACACGGTGATTGTTAAGTAACTCCTCATTTTGATATACTCATAATTTTTTAACTATGACTATAATTTAAATAACTATAATTTAAGTTTTACAAGAAATGGCTATGAGTAGACAGCGTTTATGTAAAATTTGATATGGGCACCTGATTTCACTACGGGCTTCTTGAACCGCCATGGAATCAACTGAATTTACCGTGATCTTTTGTTGTATGGAAGACATAACTTATGTCTATGTCCTTTAGTTTCTTCTAAAGTTTTGGTTTGGTATAGCCGACTTGCTCGTTTAATCACCCATGAAAAAAGTCAAAGTGTGTTAATTCAGGGCTCCTGTTTGGTCATTCATACATAAAATAGTGAGTTACTTTTCAATCACCCTGTATATAATTTCCTTCCACCGAACGAAAAATATAAGAACGATGAAAGATCGAAATAAAGAACTGATTCAAGGGTACAAGTGATATTAAAAACGGAATTGAATGCTCAGAACAGAATTTTAGCTATTAATTTTCTTTCCATAGCAGTGGCTCAATATCGTTTCAACAACTTGAACTGAACTCTAAATGAAACCAGACGAATAGATTCTTTGAGAAGAAAGATTCTTTTTAAGCATAACATGCATCATCCAAAGGTTGAGTCTTCCCCTTGATACATACTCCGTAAATTCAGCTAGAATTATCCTACAAGACAACATTTACTTGTTTACTTACATACATGGAAACAACAACAAAAAAGGATGAGTCAAACAACACAAAGACAGAAAGACCAAATATTTAATCATTAATGAATGTTTTAAATGAAAACGAGATTTACAACTCAATCACTTAAGTGCCATACGTGATAAAAGCTTTCAGCGAGCATGTCTCTTTCGAGACATGACTAACTAGGCAGAAGATTATCCCGCAGCAGATCGCCATTGTTTCCTGCAACAGACTGGTTGCCAGCCAAAGCTATAGAACCCAATCTGTCCTGTTATTTAACCCATAACTGAAAGGAAGAAACGGATTAATATCTTTCCCAAGAGTATTTGTGCGTAAATGAATGCAACAAATTCAACTGGAATTCGAACTCGGCTCCCCGATTTGTCGTTCCGGGTTGATATCCAGTTATTCAAAAATATGAAAAAGAAATCCAAAGATAAAGCTCTTGAAGAGATGAAATAACGCTGGCAAGATACACCTATGCATTGCCAACATCCAGAACGAGGCTAATAAAGCCGATGTTGATAAAGTTAACACTCATCAATGCTTATGAGGAACGGGATTAAAGGCTTAAACGGAAGGATTTATTCTTGCAGCTGATGACCAAAGTCTTTTCTCTAGGGATTTTCTGGCAAATATCATACATAATAATGTGGATCCAACATACAGGTTCAGTGAGAAATATAAGAAAACCATAAACCATCTAATCTCAGGATGATCTCTATTTTGTACCAATGGATATAAAAAATCGTTACGATAAAATGGGTAATATTTACACTTGACAATGAGCAAATATTTTGGAAAAGATGTTCACAAGCAATGATATGAACAACATCCAGCACCGGATATAAAAATAGGAGACATCACAATTTTATGAGATTGCGCCATCTTCACATACAGGAAGATTGAAGCAAATAGGCCTGACATAATTTTCAAAAACCGAAAAAGAAATACTTGCCTGCTAATTGATATGGTTTACCCAGCAGACTGTAACATAGCAACCAAGGATTTTGAAAAACTATCGATATATAAAGACATGAAAATCGAAATAGAAAAATGTGGAAATTGAAAACAAGAATTGCAACAATGATAGTAGGTGCGCTTGGAATGATAAAGAAGGAACACAACAACACGTTAAAAATCACTGGAAATTTCAGCTTAAGAGAAATACAAAAGATTGTCCTGATAAGTACAGCCGTCACACTATGAAGAACTTTTTCCATTATGTTATTTGATATTCAGTCAGTCAGTTAAATGTCATACGTGATACAAGCTTTTGGACGATAATGTCTACAAAGAGACATTACTGACTGGGCAGATTATCCGGCGGTAGGTTGCCATTGCTTTCCGCGGTAGACTGGTTGCCGATTAAGGATATAGAAACCCAATTTGTTCTATTATTTAGCCCATAACTGGAGGGAAGAGACAGATTAATACCTTTCCCAAGGGTATTTGTGCGTAAGAGAATGCAAAGAATTCAACTGAAATTCGAACTCGGCTCCCCGATTTTTCGTTCCGAGTCGATATCCACTGCGCCACAATATCACATATGATATTAACACATCTATAACTGCTTTTGATTTTCCGTACAATTAGTAGATCGTGCGAACAAAAGAGAAATCGAAAGATGATGATGATGATAATAATAATAATAATAATAATGATAATAATGATAATAATAATAATGATAATAATAATAATGATAATGATAATAATAATAATAATGATAATAATAATAATAATAATAATAATAATAATAATAATAATAATAATAAAAAAACAAAACAAAAACACTTTATCCTTGCTGTGCAAGACCAAAGCCTTTTCACTAGGAACTTTCAGGCATATATTATACAATAGCATCATAGCCCGGCGTTGCCCGTGCAACTCAGAACATTTAAGTAGTAGAAAAAAAAATCTATTTTCTTTTGCTTTGCGTAAACGTGATTTGATGTTCTGTGTGACATTGTCAAAAACATTGCGTTTGTTTTTGTTTCAAAATTACGGGGGAAAATATTTACATTTTTTTGTTGACTAAATGAATTTAACATAAAAATAAAAATTATTTTTTGTTTCACTGAAATTACAAATATAAAAACTATTACGCTTTCAGTTCAGAAATTTTCGAAGAATATTTAAAAATGTAGACATTTAATTTTAGAGGAAAATTTTACATTAATGCCACACAAATTACAGACAGTTGATTTCCTGCATGAAATATTTAGCGAAAAAAAATTCATTTTTTTAAAAAGTTTTATTTTCTGAAGTATGAAATATTAATCTGAAAAAAAAAAGACTTAAAAAAGACTTAACTGTTTTTTTTACATATTTGTTTTTGTTTGAAAAAACACTATTTTTTAAAAATATTTCTTTTGTTTCAAAATTACAGAGAAAAATATTCACATTTTTTTGTTGACCAAATGAATTTTTAAAACGTCGGAATTAAAATTAATTATAAAGGCTCACTTTTTAAAAAAAAAATTATTTTAGTCGCGTTTGACACGTGTGAATTGATTTCTGTGACGTAATGTAGCAACTATCTTAGATCTTAAGATGTTTTACAGAGCAAATGTAAACAATCGGCTCCATTGGCTAAAATGTGCGAAAGGGAAAATTGTTGAACTTAAAAATCAAAAAGTATGTGTCGACCTGGCTTCCCTGTAGATATGTGTCCTTAGAAAGTTTGAATGGCGTAGCTTAAAAATGTAGGCGTGCATAGGAAACAGTCACAAACAGACTCACAGATTGCTTTTATATATATAGATAATAATGTGAATCCAAAATGCAGGTTCTGTGATAAATACCAAGAAACAATAGACCATCTAATCTTCGGATGTTCTGTACTTGCTCCAAATGTATATAAAAATCGTCACAATAGAGTGGGGCAATATTTACACTGGACAATGTGCAAACACTATGAAAAATATGTAAACAAACACTAGTATGAACATCATCCAGTACCGGTTACAGAAATAGAAGATGTCACCATTCTAGGGGATTTCACCGTCTACACAGACAGAAAAATTGAAGCAAATATGCCGGACATTATTTTTAAAAACCAAAAAGGGAAATCTTGCTTATTAATTGATATATCTTGTCCAGCGGATTCTAACATCGCAACCAAGGAATTCGAAAAACTGTCAAAACATAAAGACCTGGAAATTGAAATAGAAAAAAATGTGGAAATTGAAATAAGTATCGTACCAGTCAAATTAGGTGTACTTGGAATGATAAAAATTAGAACAAAAAACACATTGAAAGAATCCCTGGACACTCAAGCTTAAGAGATATACACACAAAGAATTGTCTTGTTAAGTAAATCCCACACACTAAGGAGAACTTTGTTTATGTAACGCTAGGGATGTTAGGGAGAGATAAAAAAAATGAAATGGAGCCATAACAACACACCACAACCTGTCTTAGTTTTTTTTAAAGACTTGGTAGGTAGTACAACCATAGCAGAAATCGAATTATAATGAAAAATGACATAATAATAATAATTTTTCTTTTACAAAAATGTTCAGCGCAAAATGTCACGAAGTTATTTCCGACCTTAGGTCTCTGGTTGGGACCCGAAAGAAAATGTGTTACAACAGAAATTAAAGTGAATAATAATAATAATAATAATAATAATAATAATAATAATAATAATAATATGCAAATAAACACTGGTATAAACATCACCCAGCATCGGTTACTGAAATAGAAGATGTCACGATTCTATGAGATTACACCATCTACACAGACAGGAAAATTGAAGCAAACAGGCTTTTGACATTATTGCCAAAAATCAAAAAGAAACAAAAACTTGCCTACTAATTGATATGGTTTGTCCAGCGGATTGTAACATAACAACCAAGTAATTTGAAAAAATATTAAAATATAAATACCTGGAAAGTGAAATAGAAAAAATGTGGAAATTGAAGACAAGAATATGACCAATGATAGTAGGTGCATTAGGAATGATAAAAAATGAACAAAACAACACAGTGAAAGAATCCTTGGAAACCTCAGCATAAGAGATTTACAAACAAATTGTCTTGTAAAGCACAGCCCACACACTTAAGAGAACTTTCTCCATGCAACACTAATAATGTTAAGGGAGATAAAAAAAATAAAATGTAGCCATAACAACACACCACAACATGCCTGAGCTCTTTCCGCAGACTTGGTAGGTCTTGTGACCATAGTAGAAATCGAATTATGATTAAAATGATATTTATAATAAATAATAATAATTATTGTTATTATTATAAAATATGAACTCATTTCGATTATATCGGCATCGCCTGCTCCTTATTTTCCGATTTACAATGGATTAAAAATTAATATAATTTTTAAACCGAGGAAAACAAACAATAAAACTCAGTCATTATTTAATCCTTCTAGAAGTTCAAATATTATTTAACAATTTGAAAATGGCGACGTCTTCCTTTCGATAACAAGAAGAAATAAAAAAAGTGATGTCGGGGAAAATTGAAATATGGCCGTTCTTAATGAAAATGTCTCTACCAGATGGCTCTCTTGAAACACAGAAAGTGTTCGTTCCTGCTCACCCACCGTGCCATTTTTCCGATATGGAGGTGCTTGATATCCGGGTAGAAATGGGAACGGCAGCTGCAATTCAGTTTTTTTTTTTAGAGAAAATCTTCGAGCGTGGGTTTAGCTTGATAAAATTCCACACTTAGTCTGGACATCGTAAACAGCATGTTTTGAGCTAATTGCTTGCCTTGTTATTACCAGGAAACTAACGAGAGAAACAACAGACACATTTGTTTTGGATAAGGTCTTTAGAGAGTAATTATTGTATTTGACACATTAATAGTTACTGAAGACGCATGTAAAATTTCCAAAAAAACTGCTTGCATGTCTGCTAAATATCATTTGTTGATTAGGTTAATTGTTTTCCCAGGTGATTAGCTGATAAATAATTTAATTTCAGATTTATTTCATTTCAAATAATTACATTGCAATAACCTATTTACATGGATAAAACGTTGTCATTAATTTTTCATCCTTTTTTTTCATTTCATACCATTCTTTTTATCAAAGTGTTAGTATCGTTCTGTATAATCTACGACCATGAAGTAAAAAAGTAATATAGAGTAAAAAAAATAGTTTCTTTTTTTATTTTCTTTTTTCTTTTTTCTTAATCTTTACCGGGACGGAAAGTAAAATTTCGGATATATAACCGTTTTTTTTTAATCATTTCACCCCAAGCAAGGTGGTACCGCCACTGATGTACAAGGGGCTAAATAAAAGAGTTAAAGTTTTAGACAGGAAAAGAGTAAAGACAAGACGAACCAGCTACAGGGGGAGAAAGAGAAAGGGCAAAACGAACCAGTTACAGGGGAGAAAGAGTAAGTGCAAGAGAAGGATACGAACACAGGAGTGAAGACAGTTACGAAGGTAGAGAGAAAGGAAAAGAAGAAAATACACGGGGTGATGTGGAAAAGGGCTGGAGTAAAGTGGATAAGAGATGGGAATTGATTTGCATTTAAATTCTTGGAGGTTATAGCCGTCAGGAAAGCAAGTATATGGAAGGGAGCTCCACTGGCGAGAAGCTGATGGAGTAGAATTGTCGCCTGCATTTGGTTGATCTAACTGTAAAAGTGTCCAGTCTGGTTGCCCGAGTAAATTCTTGTGGAGGCGACACCAGTGACCTAAATTCGTCGGAGCAGAAGCCAGGGGGAAGCCACATCCAACTGATCAGAAAGTAGCTGGAGTCGAGCTTCCAGATCGGGACCAATCACATTACAGATTCTCCTTTGGAGACTGTCGAGAACACTGAGACGAACAGCAGAGGCACCTGACCAGATATGATGACAGTATTCCATGCACGGTCGAATGGTTGATTTGTAGATGTGTAAGATGGACTCAGGCAGAAAAAAACTTCCCGGTCCGACACAGTGACCCGACCTTCCTAGGAGTAGATTTAGCATCATTTTCACAAACTTATGTGTTAGATAACAGGGCAGACTGGGCTCTTTAGAATTTGCTCTGAATTAGTGTAGGATAAGAAAAAACAAGATAAAAATCATGGCGAATTTCCTAGGAAATCCTTCCAGTATAATTCTCAAGAACACTTATAATAATAGATAATTAAAACAAAACAAAACAAAACAAAAAAATATATGCAGTGAGTCGTGATTGCCTCCGCTATGAATAGACTTGAGATTTAAAAAAGAAAATTCTTGAAAGATAAATTAATATTCTCATATAAATACATTTTCTGACTTTACAATATTATTAACTAGCATTATAGCCCGGTGTTACTCGGGTGTAATAAAAACTTTAAAACTAATCCATGGTCCTGGACGTTGGCACGAAAGACTAAAAAGCAATAGTTGTTTCCAGTTAAAGCGAAACCGTAGACTGAAAGAAAAATGAATGGATGTAAGTCAAATTTTGATTTCCTGGTATCGATATCAAATAAGTTTTTTGTCGTAAACTGAATTTTGAAGGCTAAATAAGTCCTCTGAGTTAATGGTATCATGGCTGAGACTAAGAACTACAATTATACCTACTTAGAGCCAAACCCGAAGCAAAAACTAAAATAAAAGGGCTGAAGAAAAACACACACACACACACACACACACACACACACACACACACACACACACACACACACATATCTTGCTTTTATATATATATTATCGATTTGCTGCACTATTGTAAGAACTGCAACCTTGAAACTTCTGAATATCGTTTCTTATGTCTTTGTCTATGAGTGTATCAAATTTGATCGGACCACTCCTTCTATAACCCGATTTTTTCGATTATCGATTTTCGATATTTATCGGGGGGTACCTCTCGCTAAGAACACTCGCAAACGCTTATAGTACAACTGTGTAAATTTTCAAGAAAATCGGTTCAGCCGTTTCGGAGTCTATAGGTAACGGACACACACACAGACACACACACAGACACACACACAGACACACACACACAGAGAAAAAGTTCCATTTATAAATAAGTTTAGATTTAGATAGTATATATATTTACACACACACACACACACACACACACACACACATATATATATATATATATATATATGTATGTAAAAATTAACACAGACACGTTATTCCATGGTTAAGCGGAAGTATAGGCCGAGGTCAGATTCTAGTCGGCTTCTGTACATTTACTTACGCGCAAATACTCTTAGGTGACTATAAATCGAAAAGAATCATGTGTATCACACCCGCCCTTACCAAGCACGCATTAGGCTTGCGCTGTAAGGTAATGATCCATTCCTCCTCACGAATCTGGTAAAGACCGTTGTCCAACAAAGGACCTTCACGGGCATTTCAGTAGCTTAATCTGTAAGTTGGTGTTCTTGTGAGACAGTGTTCCTCAGGATAGAAGACACCATTTTAGATCTTTTCATTGTATTTTCGCAGATTCTTGTATGCTTAATGGTCACGCAATAAGACAACCTGGGCAATGAGATAAAAGAAAAACAAACAATAATCTAAGAAAATAAAATTAATTGTTACGATGTACTTTTGCAACAATCATTCTTGATAGAATCAAGGGAAGAGCTTTCTTTTTCTTTTTTCTTCCATTCAATAAATTGGAATGTCTGTTTTGACAGCACGGTGTCTTGGAGGAAATTGGAAAACGTATAGTGGGAAATTTTACAAAAAAAAAAAAAATGTATAGATTTACTTTTAAGCATACTGTAGAATTTTTCCCATTATTTAAGTCTGGACTAGAAGCCAACCAGAAAAAAAACAAAAACAAAAAAAAACAGGCTTATAGAATTTAACAAAATAAAATAAACGAGAAAAACAATGCAACTTAATTCTGACAAAACTGAATGTGTAAAAATCAACAACTAAAAAGGCTATTGTATTTACTATATAAATGCAATGCTAATTAGTGTAGAACATTTAAAATCATACAGAAAAGGGTTTTCAGTGGCTAGCAATTAATGCAAATGTTGCCAACCATCTACACTATCGGCCATAATTATGAGTTCAGCCGATTTATTTTTTAAGAAATGATGTATTTCATACTATTTTGTAGTATTTATTGCCAAATGAAAATAGAATGTTTCTTTTGTTAATATTACTTTGCAAAATTTTACAAGGCAAGGAAGCAAAGATGAACTTGTCCAAATCACCCTGATTTTTCTTCATTCTTTCATTGATGAAACTGCAATATAGGTAATTATTACATATTTATAAATGCATTTGATGCACATGTCATTGTGCACTATTAACAAAAGAACCATTCTATTTTCTTTTACAATTATTCCCTTAGCAATAAATACTAAAAAATAGTATGAAATATGTATTCTATTTGTACACGAGTTATTACACGACCTAGGTTTCTACCATGAGTGGTGTCTTCAGGCGATTTGCAAATGGAAAATATTCAAAGTTCTACAACACTTTTTAATACAAATGTGCACTGTTTTTTTAAAATCATATCGCCCCAAGCAAGGCGGTAACGCCACTGATGTGCAGGTGGCTACATAAGAGTGAGAAGAAACAACATCCTAAACAGGAAACAAGGGATGAGCCTCTTCACCTGTTCAATAGATGTGGGTGGAGTGTGAACCGGGCGGTAGTTCGGTCTATCTACTCCAATAGAAAAAAAAACAAAACAAAAAAACAAAAACAAAACAAAAAAAAAAACAAAGTGAGAAGATTAGAAAAGAGAAAAACCGGAAACTGCATCCTAAACAGGAAAAAAGGGATGAGCCTCTTCACCTGTTCAATAGATGTGGGTGGAGTGTGAACTGGGCGATAGTTTAGTCTATTTACTCCAATTGAAAAAACAAAAAACGAAAACAAAGTAAGAAGATTACAAAAGAGAAAAACCGGAAACCGCATCCTAAACAGGAAACAAGGGATGAGCCTCTTCACCTGTTCGATAGATGTGTTTGGAGTGTGAACCGGGCGATAGTTTAGTCTATCTACTCCAATTGAAAAAAAACAAAAAACAAAGTGAGAAGATTAGAAAAGAGAAAAACCGGAAACCGCATCCTAAGCAGGAAACAAGGGATCAGACTCTTCACCTGTTCAATAGATATGGGTGATGAACAAAAACTAAGTAATTAAACACTAAATATAAATATTAGTCCTCCACATACAAGCCTGTTTCGCTGTATCATAGCTCATCAGTTTGGGTTGACACATCCACTTGCTTCTGGCCGGGATCAGAAACTCGACTGATCTGGTGTCAGTTGGAGCCGCTACTTTCTAAGCCATAGGAGTATGGAATCCGAGAATGGAAATTTTAACGTGTTGTATATAAGCAGTGTATATGACTATATTAAGCTTTAATATTATGTCTATATTTCTGAGGGTGTATTTACACTATTTACATTATTCGGACTATTGTCCTCATCTTTGTTGCCATTTGTGTCAAAATTGCAATATGAGCTCTGGTAAAAAATACTAGAGAAAATAATTAACATAAAAAATACTAGAGAAAACCATTACTATAAAAAATTGCAATATGAACTCTTGTAAAAAATGATTACTGAGTATTAGGGTTATAAGTCCAAGAAATTAATTTTTTTTTGTTCTCGGGGACACATGACCCAGTGGATATAGACGTTAAGTAGATCCAGTGAACTTGACCCAGATTTGTGTGTTCAATACCTGGTCACTGATGAGCTGCGAGACAGGCTTCGATGACTAATATATATATTATATTTTAGAATATGTACAAATTTTATTTTTTATTTATATATATATATATTTTTATATTTTTATAAAAAAATTGTACATGTTCTAAAATATAATTTATAATAAATATTCACAGCTCTATATATTATATATCGAGCACTGTTTTAAATTAATTGTTTTGTAAAATTTTTCTTCGTTCCTTATTCACTCGGATATATATATATATATATATATATATATATATATATATATATATATCGAATAGGGCCTTCCGTCTGATGAAGTCGGTGATTGTTGGCAACAACAATTATTGACTGAAATAAATTTATTACGGAAATATGACCGGTGTTTAAAGTTTTTCTTAAAAGAAAACAGAGAATATATATATATATATATATATTACGGAAATCAACGAATTTTAACGAAAATTACTATAAGCAACCGACAATTTGAAATTAATTGTTTGAACATTATTTTTTATCGATACTCGTGTTTAGAGACAGCGAAGAAGAAGTGGAGAGGGAAGGGCGGTGAGCATAGTAAGTAGCTTGATGTCGGTCAAGGGAGATACTAATTACACTCGTCTCTCGAGTCTGTCTGTGTGTGTCTGTCTGGAGATGCTTTCTGTATCGGCTTTTTATTTCGTCTTTTTGGATCGCAGCAGATCATTTGGGAATTCACATCCGTATTTGGCCGAAAAATAAAATTCGCGTTGGCTCGCGAACTGGAATTTGATATTTAATTAATTTTTAGTTTTCAACTGGAACATCTGCGTGGAGCCAGGGTGCGCTCCGAACAGTTTTGATCATTTTCTTTCTGGTCGTGAGAATGCAAACACCTGGTCCCTCGCTTTGCTCGGTATCACCAAAGTGTATTAGCGTTTTGTTGTACTAAAAACTTATATATAGAGAGACCAAACAGTGAATGTGATCACAGTTAAAGTTGGTGGCTAATTTTTTTCAGTATACATCCAGTTATAAATGGTGCAGATTGTATGTGTGCGGTATGCTATTTCTTGTTGATATCTACACAGCCTACGCTGGACTAATGTAAAAAATACAGTAATGTAGTTCCTGTAACACCATTTTTATTCCTGTGTTTTTGTTGTGCTTTAGATTAGGGGACATTACTTTCAGAGCGTTCTTTCACTCTTTGTGAATATGCATTTCAAATGAAGATGTCACCGGTTGTAAATGGTCAAGAAGAAATGCAAAGTGTACAGAAAAATAACAGCTTTTATTTATATATATTGAGGAAATTGAAAACTTTTTACAAATTTTTCTACTCTTTCACATTTCTGTCTGTGTTGGGGTTGTCATGGCCAAAATCTGTTACTTCTTTCCTCCCCCACCCCAACTTAATCCTGTTTGTGCTGTATCTGGTCATTGCAGGTATCAAAGCCTACGGACAATTCTTTCACTAGTCGAGAAGTGAAGCCCCACCGATTTGAGATTTGCCGGACGTGACTAGATTAGACTGGGTCTCTTACGAAAATGCTTCTGGATAAATCGAATTGATTTCGTTGACATCTGCTCCGTTTCCAGTGACACATTTCTTCGCTTCAGAAAGACTTTATTTGCTTCCCGATGTTTGTCTTTATTCCGTCTTTACTTTTTTTCACAGACAAATGAAATTTTTGCGAAGATAATCATCTTCGAAGTGGAATGTTCTCACTGGTGAGTGAGCTGCTTATTCAGAAACCGTGATAGAGAGCGGTTTTCAAGTTAAGCCAAAATCCATACTTTTGGTGTTTTTTTTTAATCGAGAAGGTCATGGGCAGTTGGAAGAATGGCGATAGTTTTCTTGTTCGCTATTTAAGATTTTTTAATAAAGTTCACCCGAAGTAAGACAGTAAATCTACATAGATGAAAAGGGTTACTGGGCGTTGAACTATTCGAAAACATAAACATTACTAAGGAGCAGCAAGAAACGACCAGTAGATAGATAGATAGATAGATAGATAGATAGATAGATAGATAGATAGTGGAACAGACTGAGATAGATAGATAGATAGATAGATAGATAGATATGAAGAGATTGAGATAGATAGATAGATAGATAGATAGATAGATAGATATGAAGAGATTGATAGATAGATATGAACAGACTGAGATAGATATGAACGGATTGAGATAGATAGATAGATAGATAGATAGATAGATAGATAGATAGATAGATAGATATGAACAGACTGAGATAGATAGATAGATATGAACAGACTGAGATAGATAGATAGATAGATAGATAGATAGATAGATAGATAGATATCAACAGACTGAGATAGATAGATATGAAAAGATTGAGAGAGACAGAATTAAATTTTTGAAGATTAAAATTGGTTTGAAATTAAAAAATTGAAGAGTTGTATTTGGTTTCAAGGGAAGTGTGAAGACTGAGAAAAGAGACTCCTAATATGTCACATATGTTTGCATCCAACCAATTCAACTGTAAATCGATGAGACTTTGTTGCCAATTTAGCACTGAGCTTAAATTCATAAAATATCGATACCATAATGAAGAGCTAATCCAAACATTTATCATGAAAGTATTTACTGGAAAAGGCAAACGAAGGCAACATTACAGCATTGGAAAATGACTAAAGCCGAGCTGCCAGATCAGGATCAATAATATCTCTGATTCTTCTTTGGATTTTATCAGTGAGCTCTAGATAAATAGCAGGTTCACAGGACTACATGTGACAACAATATTCTAAGCATGGGCGTATGGCAGACTCGCTTTCACTTTACCTTTGTTTCAGACTCAGTCAAATGTTCCAAGAAACAGAACTCTTTCTAAACCAGATATTATGATGTGGAATTAGAATACAAGCAGCAACGTTGCCTAACCGAAATCCGTATATCGCTGTATAGATCAGTTACAACATACTTAGTATAGCAAGAAGGATATTGAACATAGATTACAGTGTGGTTAGGGTAGTTTTGCCTAACACCGCAAGATGCCGCAAAACCAAAACATTAAGCTCAAAACTCGAGTCATGTTCTTAAATAATATCGTCAGATCGGGTTTTTCTTATGGATACCATACATGAGAACAAATCGGTTCAGAAATATCCAAGCTTTCAGCTCTATATAACCACTTTATGAGGTCGATGGTTAAATATGATTTCAAGCCAATAAACCCTGTAGGTCAACGGATTTCTTTGAATCTTGTACAATACAGAATTACAAAGAATATTATCCAATAGTAGACACGACATAACGACAATTTTTCCAAACTTTCGACTGCTAATTGATAGCACATGTAACTTGAAAAGAAAACAATGACATAATCAAGATGTAGGCTTTCCACACAACTTCATACAAAATGCTAAGAAGGTTGAGTATTTTTCAAATACATTATTTCAATAGAATTTGTATAAATTTCTGCGTAAGATAGCACTATCTTATTTGTCTATGAATGCCGAAACTTCCCTCATGGAAAGACGGTTATTACTGTATTGGTAATATTAAAGATGTGGAGAACAGATACTACAGTTTGATCCCAGTTTGATGGCTAAGGAGTAAAGGAATGCGTAAAACAAGTAGTGCTGACTGCTGGGTTAATGAATACCAAATAATTTACATACATAAGGAAAAAGCTTTTTACTAAACCAATAGCAAACGCTGCTTATGTGGAAAAAGTAAACAAACGCATTTGATGTCAATATTCAGAGACATTGGTGAAATAATTTGGCTGAATTTATAAATTACCCAAAGTCTACAGACCCTGGCCAATGTAAAGAGCTTTTACTCGGTAAGTGGAAGTAAATGGGCCATTTTCTTTTTACTATGGAACAAATAATTTAAAGTGGAAAAAAAAAAAGAACTAGAGTATGGAGGTGAGAGAGATGAGTGAGAGAGGGAGATAGAGGAAATGAGACAGAGGGTAAGAATGTGCAAGTGGGGAGATAAGATCAAAGAAATAAAATAAGGATAAAAATAACTTTTTTTTTCTTTAAAAATGAAAAGATTCAGCTTTGGGAATTTTTTTGTTCTCAATTGTTCCCCGTTTGACCAAAAAAGCAATAAATAAAGAAAGAAAGAAAAAGGATGAAAAAAGAAAGAATAAAAGGGAAAAGAAAGAAGAAAGAAAGAAATGAAATTAAAAAGTCTTTGTGTAGAAAATTAGGAATAAGATGTATGAATTGTTTTTGGTGGAAAGGTACTGAAAACGAGATGCTAGGATAGGTTGAAAAAATTGCAGATTCTTCTCGAAAAAAAATGTATATAGAGATAAATAAAAATATCGAAATCAACCCAAGCAAGAGAGTAAAGCCACTAAGATACAAGGGATTACAGAGCGTGAGAGAATTAGAAAACAGAAGCATTATTGAGGAGTGAGAAATAAGTGCAGATTCTTCTCGAAAAAATTTACATACAGATGAATAAAAATATCGAAATCAACCCAAGCAAGAGAGTAAAGCCACTAAGACATGAAGGATTAGAATGTGAAAGAATTAGCAAACAGAAGCATTATTGAAGAGCGAGAAAAATTGCAGAATCTTCTCGAAGTAAAATTTATATACAGATGAATAAAAATATCGAAATCAACACAAGCAAGAGACTAAAGCCACTAAGACACAAGGGATTACAGAGCGTGAGAGAAAACAGAAGCATTATTGAGGAGCGAGAAAAAATCGCTCATCCTTCTCGAAGAATAATTTCCATATAGATGAATAAAAATATTGAAATCATCCAAGCAAGAGAATAAAGTCACGACGACACAAGGGATTACAGAGAGTCAGTCAGTCAGTTAAGTGCCATACGTGATACACGCTTGGGCGAAAAATGTCTCGAAAGAGACATGACTGACTGGGCAGAAGATTATCCCGCAGTAGGTTGCCATTGCTTTCTGCGGTAGACTGGTGGCCGATCAATGCTATAGAACTCAGTCTGTCCTGCTATTTAACCCATAACTAGAAGGAAGAGTCGGATTAATACCTTTCTCAAGGGTATTTGTGTGTAAGTGGATACAATGGATTCAACCGGAATTCGAAGTCGGCTCCCCGGTTTCTCGTTCCGAGCCGATATCCACTGTACCACAACGCACATTTAATTCTCTTACTCACACAGAGAGTAAGAGAATTAAAGAACAGAAGCATTATTGAGGAACGAGAACAATAGAAGAGTAATCAGGAAGACATCAGATAACGATTGACATGAAAATTTTAAAAGAAAGAAGTGCAAGAGAAAATAAACTATTAGCAGAAACTTACACTTAAATCTAAAACAATTCAACTGTGAATTGATGAGTACCTAATGAACTTCTCTAAATGTTTGGCACAACAGGGATTAGAAAAGACAACAAAAAGACACGCACTGCTAATAGCTACAAAGGGTAGGATGTTATGGAGAGCTATTATCGCCCATTTCCTGAGGAGACAGAAGAAAGCGGCAAATGAGTTATCTAATGAGCTTCTGGAAATAGCTGGCATAACAGGGATTAGGAGAGATAGCAAAAAGACGACCATTGCTAATAGTTACAAAAAGCAGGAAGTTGTGAAGAATTAGAAGATGTTGGTGACTATAATTCTCCACATCATATTTTTGGCGCGTAAAGTAATATTTGCCGCCCGTCTTTGTCTCAGCCTTGCCATTCATTCCCTCAAACTCGTTAAGAAGGTTATTCTACGTTTTCCTTGTTTCTCTCACTTTCTTTTATAATCGTATCGCCCCAAGCAAGGCATTTTACTGCCACTGTTTTGCAAGGGTGGAAATTTGCATAGGTGGAAATTTATGAGAAAGAGTGACAGGTTATAGGGGGTGTCAGTAAGAGAGTAAGAGAAGGATAACTGTGGCCGTAAAGTGAGGGATCAGTTTATATATTGATTGTAATGCAGAATTAATCCCGCACTTTATATACACATTATAATATTATAGATTTTTTTAATAATCATATCGCCCCAATCAAGGAATTTTACTGTCACTGTTTTGCAGGGAGTTACATTGGAGGAAGGTTATGTGAAAGAGTGACAGGTTATAGGGGGTGTCAATAAGTGGGTAAGAGAAAGATGAGAATACTGATGAGAGTGAGAGAGAGAGAGAGAGAGTGAGAGAGAGAGAGAGAGAGAGAGGATGTAGATTAGTGAAATAGGAGGAATTCCACAGGCGGGAATTTCGAGAAAAGAAGCCGGTGGAGTAGAATTGGCGTTTACATTTTATTGGTTTCACAGTAAAAGGGTGGGACCGAGTAGCTAATCTTGTGGCTCGAGTAAATTCATATATAGGGGGCACCAGTGAGCTAAGTTCATTGGAGCAGAAGCCGTGACAGTATTGGTAGAATACTTTTTCTACAAATACTTTCAAGAGAATACACTTGCCTTCACGAGTGAGTTTTAAATGTCTCATGCCTTTCCACATTCCAGAAATTTCAATTATCTTTTTCAGGCAGCTTTTTCATTGTATTTCCCATTTTCCTTATGACCTTTTTTGTTGTTCACAAACTCTGCCGATAAGGTTCTTAGTTTTCGTCGATAGATTAACATGACTCGGTTTTCTTCTTTGCCGGGAAGGAGATTTATGGACATACTGGCTATAATTTTGAAAAGTTTTTGTGTTTTACATTTAAATACTCAATCGGACGATGGAAACTCTTTCGTGTTGCACATAGTATTACTACAGGAAACCCAATAATAAGGCGGGACATTTATTATCACTGTTTTATCTTTTAGGAATAACTAGCATCATAACCCGGCGTTGCCCGTGCAACTCAAAACATTTTAGTAGTAGTAGGATATGCCACTTTTTATTTTACATATTTTGTTTTTGTTTGAAAAAACACTTTTTTTAAAAAATATTTCTTTTGTTTCAAAATTACAGGGAAAATATTCACATGATAAAATGAATTTTTAAAACGTCGGGATAAAAATTAAATATAAAGCCTTTTTTTTTTAATAAAAAATACTTTAATCGCGTTTGACACGTGTGATTTGATATCTGTGACGTAATTCAGCAACCATCTTAGATATTAGATGTTTTACGGAGCAAATGTAAACAATCTGCACCATTGGCCAAAAAGTGCGAAAGGGAAAATTGCTGAACTCAAAAAGTATGTGTCGACCTGGCTTCCCTGTAGATATGTGTTCCTAGAAAGTTTGAATGGCGTAGCTTAAAAAAATATAGGCGTGCATAGAGAACAGTCACACACAGACTCACAGATTGCCTTATATATATACAGATTGTCATTGAATAACCTCAAAATAATTTCTTAGATATTAATGACCCTGAATAATTATTTGACTCTCGTGTAATGATTTAACTTACATTGATTCTTTATGACTATTTAATTGCTGATCGATCTTCTGACTCGTCGTTTTAAGGTTATATGCAGACAGCGTTCGTCTTTCGTTCTGCCCCTGTTCGTATGATTCTGAGCGTCAAATTATCGTACATTGCAAAAGAAGAACATCCGACGTTGGGATTGACGAAATGGGCAGACATTTATCCTAAATTCTTCAGTCATCTCAGTCGTCACCAATTTTCAGCGGTTGTCAAAACTTTTTCACCGGGCACCCTGACTAGCAACTTGGAAGATAAGATGCTTAACATTTACAAATGTAAAAGGAACGTGAGATTTTATAAAACTTTTCTATCTAAAACTAATTAAGTTGATATGAAAAATAATTTTACTTAAGTTTATTTATTTCTGAACAACGAAAGAAATACCGAAACCAAAAGAATGTAGAAAATCATTTTAGGGATGTTGAAAAGTACTCGGTCTTATTGATTTCCAAAGTTATTATTTCAAACAAACATTAGATTATATATTGTGAGAAGTGAATGGAGACGAGAACTTTTTAACATCAACTCGTTGAAAACAAAATGCGGAATGGGATAGTATATATATATATATATATATATATATATATATATATAGAGAGAGAGAGATAGATACATTATATATACATACATGTACAAATTTTTAGATAGACTAATATAAACTGATTGAGATAGATAGATAGATAGATAGATAGATAGATAGATAGATATAAACAGATTTAGATAGATATATATGAACAGACCGATATATATATATATATATATATATATATATATATATATATATATGTAACTCCTGTAACATCTCGCAACCTCCGTTCTGTCATCCACCTGCTTAGGCCCTTCAAATATGTTGTCCTCTGCTTTCCTCTGTCACCTTTTCTCTCTATCTGGCCTGTTAGTATCAGGTTCTCTAAGCCATCCTTCCTCATTGCATATCCAGGAACTTCAGTTGTCTCTTCTTGATGCTCAATATTAATTTCCTTTCCGTTTCCATTCTTTTCAACATATCATTGCTCACTTCATCATTCATCAATTGGATGACAATAATTTATTGGTAAATTTTCCTGGATGTTTCAGACAACTTAAAAAATTCGTTTTTAAAAAAGATTAATAAAATAAGTAACTTTTAATTGCTGAAGTTTCATGATTGGTATTTCTTCTTCTTCTTCTTCTTCTTCTTCTTCTTCTTCTTCTTCTTCTTCTTCTTCTATGTGCGCTGCGATCATGTCTTTCCACGTCTCGCTATCCCTGGTGGCTTTTAGCACACTATCTCCTGTTATACCACACAGCTCCCGTTCTGTCATCCACCTGCTCAGGATCTTCAAATATGTTATCTGCTGCTTTCCCCTGTAACTTTTTCCTTCTATCTGGCCTGTTACTATCAAGTTTCCCAAGCCCTTCTTCCTCATTGCATGTACAAGGAACTTTAGCTGTCTCTTACTGGTGCTCAGTCTTAATTTCATTTTCGTTTCCATCCTTTCCAAAACCTTATCATTGCCCACAGGATCGGTTCACGATATCCGCAGCATTCTTCTGTAGAACCATATTTCTGCTACTTCAAGTTTTCCCTTCATTGTTGTTGATATTGTTCAACATTCACTGCCATATTGAAGAACTGACATCATATAGCAATCTGTTACTCTCTTCTTTGTTTCTAGTGAAAGTTTCTTGTGTCTTAATACTTTACTCAATTTCTGGAACGCGTCCTTCGCCATGCCAATTCGCCTTCGGATCTCTGTGTCGCACTTTTTTAGCAGGTGTTTGAAGTTTTGCACCTGCTTGTTATTAGTATCCCCCATCTGTATTTGGCATTTCGGGCTTCTCTTTTTGCTGATGACCATAGAGACGCGACTCTTTTATAGAAACAACGAAAAGAAAACAGTGGCTGATATATTGGTCAGTTCGATTTATGACCAGCAACGGGAGAAACTTGGAAGATAAGATGTAAAAGGAACATGAGATTTTTTAAAACTTTTCTATCTAAAATTAATTAAGTTGATATGAAAAATAATTTTACTTAAGCTTTTTGATTTCTGAACAACGAAAGAAATACCGAAACCAAAAGAATATAGTAAATCATTTTAGGGATGTTGAAAAGTACTCGGCCTTATTGATTTCCAAAGTTATTATTTCAAACAAACATTAGATTATATATTGTGAGAAGTGAATGGAGACGAGAACTTTTTAACATCAACTCGTTGAAAACAAAATGCAGAATGGGATAGTATATATATATATATAGTATATTTAGATATAGTATATATATATATATATATATATATATATATATATATATATATATATATATATATATATATATATATATAGATAGATAGATAGATAGATAGATACATTATATATACATACATGTACAAATCTTTAGATAGATATAAACTGATTGACATAGATATATATGAACAGACCGATATATATATATATATATATATATATATATAACAGATTAGGGTAAACAGACAGATAGATAG
>JBBBDQ010001755.1:862500-932500 GCA_037127315.1 Ascarosepion bandense
GGAAAAAAAAGTAGAAAATTATAGAAAAATAAAAAATAAAAGAATTAGCCACACCAGGGGTAAGCATGTGTCGGCTGAGATGTAACCTTCATCTGTCAAAGTGAAGAAATTAGCTACAAAGGTCAATTTCTATCATCACACTGTCGCCTTCATCTGCATAGATCTTTGCAACACAATACTGGTTGCAAGCGTAGATATGGAGGGTCATAATCGCCTACGTTCTGAATTAGTCGACCCTACAAGGTGAAGATAAAAAGAACAGTTTTTATTTAAACCCTAGAAATCTCATCTTTCTCTCACTTGGCAAAAACAATCATTAGCTGCAGCAACTGTAACAAAAGCTGAGTCAGAATCCATATTGTACATTTATGAATCTGCTATTCGTTCGTATACCGAATACTGTTGCCCTATCTGTTCGGGTGCGCCTGCTATTCCTCTTCGATATTATTGACAAAATCTGAAGGATCTGCATTGT
Organism: Ascarosepion bandense; assembly: GCA_037127315.1. Taxonomy (NCBI): domain Eukaryota; kingdom Metazoa; phylum Mollusca; class Cephalopoda; order Sepiida; family Sepiidae; genus Ascarosepion; species Ascarosepion bandense. The sequence continues at coordinate 862,976 of JBBBDQ010001755.1, forward strand.
AATCGATCCTGGCAACTCGCCCTCAGTCCGATTCTCACCGACGTGAAGTGGCGTCCCTCTGTCTTTTCTACAAATATCTTATATAGTCAGTCTTTTCTTTTACTTTTACTCCCTGTAATCTCTTGCACATTAGTGGCCTTTTCGCCTTGTTTGGGGTGAAATGATTAAGAAAATAAAAACAAAAACAATAATAAAAAAGAAACAAGAAATAAATGAACTAATAGTCGAGAATTTTTTCTTGCATTTTCAGAGTTTCTGGTCCACGAATCCGTCCAGATTATGCCCCAATTTTATCTGCAGAGCACATCTTTCAAGGCCCCGAATTTGTATCTGAATTCATGCATAATGATAACACTAACATTATCCGTTTCTATACAGAATTGAGTTTGAATTTGAGTTTTGTTTAATGGCATATCAACGTATATGGGTTATTTAATGCCAAAAAGGTAGTGTTTTAAGATATTTTTTTAATGTTTGGTTATAGTGAGAAGGTTGATTTAATCAGATTTTGACGGAAAAAAGTAATTTTCTATTTTTATATTAGAAAACTGAAGATGTCTTCCAGTTTTGTATTCAGAAATATATCGCTTTTTTCTTTAAAAATGTTTTGATGGTAATATTTTTCCTTTAAAAATGTATATTTTTCTATAAAAGTTTTTTTATGTATATATTTCTATAGAAGTCAATTTTTATACTTTTATAGTGTTTTGACCTCACTTTGGGGAGAAACTATTTGCCCATACATGGGACCCTAACAGGTGCTACCACCCCGTGTCAGGATGAATCTGGGAAGAACAGCAATTAAGATGTGGTTCCATGCTCCTCTTAACTTTCCAACCAGAAGCTTTGCTGCTGGATGCAGTTTATTGTCATACCCAGGACCATCCATAAAGAAAGCATTTGTTATTTATTGCCTGAACAATTCATTTTAAGGTTGATTGGAATTTATCATATAGTTCGTTTAAAACTGCTTTCCAGGAAAATAATTTTCTCAACTTGACGAACTGCTATTGCGCAATCTCCTTTCGATGGTGGTTTCCTTCCTAACTTTTGACTAAAGTTGTAAGGAAGTCCAAATCTTGATTATATCAACATTTCTATCTTTTAGTTACACATGTTATCCATTTTAAATGATGTTGAAAGATTTCAAGTGACGTAGTTTTGCACTTATTGTCCAAGCAGCTTTAATATTAGAAAAGTTCTTACAATCTAAAAATATTTTCTTGTTTTGAATGACATGCAAAGGGTTGATAAGCCGTAAAAAGCGAATCAGACAATCAATTGGATGGTAAAAGTTATATAAACCGTTTCTTTATAAGGAAACATTTGTCATTCATTGACAAAGCAGTGAGTATTGCTTTCGATTGAAATTATATAAAATCTTTCTCTTAAAACAATTTTCCAGGAAAATAGGCTTATAGAATTCAATAGTTTTGTTATCGTTCTTTTAATAGTGATAAGGCTTTTTCTACCTAACCTTTTGTATGAAGTAGTGTAGAAAGCCAACATCTTGATCATATCATTATTTTCTTTTCAAGTTACATGTGCTTTCAATTTTAGCAGTCGATTCTTTTTGGATACTATTCTTTGTAATTCTGTATTGTACAAGATTCAAATAAACTCGTTGACCTACATGATTTACTGGCCCGAAATCATCTATAGATTTGGAGTAATTTATAAATTCAGTCAAATAATTTCACCAATGTCTCTGAATATTGACATCAAATGCGTTTGTTTACTTTTCCTCATAAGTAAAGTTTGGTATTGGTTTGATAAAAAGCTTTTTCTTTATAAGGAATTATTTGGTATTCATTAATCTAGCAGTCAACACTACTCGTGTTATGCATTCCTTTACTCCTTAGCCATCAAACTGGGATCAAACTGTAGTATCTGTTTTCCACATTTTTAATTTTACCAATTCAGTAATAGCCGTCTTCCCATGAGGAAACGTTCGGCATTCATAAACAAAAAAGATAGTGTTATCTTACACAGAAATTTATACAAATTCTATTAGAATAATGTATTTGAAAAATACTCATCCTTCTTAGCATTTTGTATGAAGTTGTGTGGAAAGCTTACATCTTGATTAAGTCATTGTTTTCTTTTCAAGTTACATGTTCTATCAATTTTAGCAGTCGAATGTTTGGAAAAATTGTCGTTATGTCGTGTCTACTATTGGATAATATTCTTTGTAATTCTTTGTAATTCTGTATTGTACAAGATTCAAAGAAATCCGTTGACCTACATGATTTATTGGCTTGAAATCATATTTAACCATCGACCTCATAAAGTGGTTGTATAGAGCTGAAAGCTTGGATATTTCTGAACCGATTTGTTGTCATGTATGGTATCCATAAGAAAAACCCGATCTGATGATATTATTTAAGAACATGACTCGAGTTTTGAGCTTAATGTTTTGGTTTTGCGGCATCTTGCGGTTTTAGGCAAAACTACCATAACCACATTGTAATCTATATTCACTAATTTTATATGCTATATTAAGTAGGTGGTAACTGATCTTGATATCTTGATAATGTCATTATGTTCTGTTAGTTACATATGCTAATCATTTCAACTGTTGCTACTGTTGAAAGTCCTCAAGTGGTTTCTGTTATTTAGTCTGACGATTTGAAAATTGATAATGAAATACATAACAGCGTAGTGATAAGCAAAATATACAATAGCGGTGAAATACTGGAAGTACCCAGCAGAATATATTTTCTCGCAACTACCAAACATAGCCAATGGCATGTATGTAAACAATATACGAATGTCGACACTGTTGATGGTAATTGAGGAAGAAATATAAAAATATTGATATGGCATTCTTTTTAGCATCAATCGTAAGGAAATTGTGGAGAGTCATGTTTGCTTACATCCTGTGCGAACACCGTACATGGAGAAGCAGGGCGCATTCATGTTGGAGGCCATTTTGAAGCAGAACTGGTCGTGAGCGCTGGAAAAAAAATAGTGGAAATCGAAATCGCAGGTAAGTGGTGATTATTTGAAAATATATGCCTGTCTTTTAAAAAAAAATATTTCCTTTTATTGTGATTCATCCATTACAATTCGTACAAGTCACGTAATGTAGCCGTTGAAAGTAGATAACAAAACTTGAAGAGCATTGGCATCATCAAGGAAGCATCTGCTCTGAAGATAACCTTAATTTATCTATCTATCTATCTATCTATCTATCTATCTATCTATCTATCTATCTATATATATATATATATATATATATATATCTCAGTCTTTTCATATCTATCTATCTATCTATCTATCTATCTATCTATCTATCTATCTATCTCGGTCTGTTCATATCTATCTATCTATCTATCTATCTATCTATCCTAATATGTTCATTATCTATCTATCTATCTATCTATCTATCTATCTATCTATCTATCTATCTCGGTCTGTTCCTATCTATCTCTCTATCTATCTATCTATCTATCTATCTATCTATCTATCTATCTATCTATCACTCGTAGTCTGTTCTTATGTACAATTGTAGGGGCACCCGACGTGGTGTAATGTTTATCAAGATTGTCTCAGTAGATCTAGTTACAACTGAGTAGTGATTTCGATCCTCACTGGGTATCCCACACCTTTGACCTTGTGGCACACCTAAGCGGTATTTATTAAATCAAGTATCGATTGTGGACAGAATTATTCGCCTGGATAAATATTTGCAAATTTTCTAAGGAAATACGAATATCTACAGGTACTTCGTAAATTTAACATAAATAATTGATTGGGTTTTTAGTCTTTAATAAATCGTGAATTTGTTAGAAGTTTCCATCTATTATATTCATGAATTTTTCTAAAAATTGCAACAGTCCAAAAGTTTTCGCCAAACCACTTATGCAAATTATGAAAACAAAAAGGCAGTTCTATGGCAGTTTTAATGTTTTTTTTTCTTAATTTGATATTTAATATGAAAATGAAATTTATGAACCTGTTTCTCTAAAATTTAATGAATACGACAATATGTAAAGTGCCACGTATCGCGATAACTCATTTGTTCTTCAACCATGGCGAAGTCGACTGTACCTAATAGAAAGCTTTGAATGAAGGTATTTGACGCGTACAATGAAGGTGTTGGATATACAACACTTTCTAAGCATTTAAATATTCCTAGATTGACAATTCGAAGCATTATCCAAAAGTACAATGAATCTCATTGCGTTGAGAATTAATTAAGGACTGGCAGAAAACGGTTAATTTCTGAGACAATTGAAGGGAAAATTGTTACAGATGTCTCAAAGAATCATCACTTAACAACAGAGGACATTGTCGAAGATGTAAAGACATCAGGGTTGAATGTATTGACGAAGACAGTCACTAGATGCATTCATCGAGCAGGACTTGGAGCTTGTCGGCTAAGAAAAAAACCATTGCTTACAGCATTGTTCTGTAAAATGTTTTTTGGTGTTTTTATTTTAATATTCTTTGAGTCTTTGACATTTAATTAAAGATTTTTCTGTTCGCATCACTGCACACTGTTTGAAATCTATTATTTCATCATTTGCGAAAACATACACATCAAGTTTACATAAATATTTAAGATATTAAATATTTATTTCTAATTATGGGAAGGGGTGAATAATTTTTTCCCCGTGTACACTTAAAATACAGATTAGCTTACGCTAGAAGTTATCTAGAACATGGGAATTAATATTAAATTTATGGTAAGATAAAATCAAGGAAGAATTGTCTGCATGAATCCTTGTTAAAAATTGCGGAATGTGAATGAAGCCCACAATCCAAAAATAAGTGGTGGAAGAATTCCGCTCTGAAGATGTTTTACTGCTTCTGGACTAGGAGAAATAGTGTGAGTACAGTATATCATTGATCAATAGCAGTAATTGGCTATTCTTAAAAATGATATAAATTATAATGTACGAAACCAGTGTTTGGGGCATCACTGGGCATTCCAAAATGCCAATGATCTGAAACACACAACACGAATTGTTACAAAATAATTAGATGACAGTAAAATTAATGTATTCGCGTACTGACCTAAACCCCATTGAAAATTTATGGCCACGTTTAAAGAAAAAATTAAGATAATTCTTTCAAATTCGGAAAAACTAGAAGCTTTTGCCAATGAAGAATGGAGCAAAACACATGTCAGTGATCTTGTAAAGAATTATCAACAACGATTAAAGGCAATAATCAAGAATAAACGTTACACAATTCATTATGGAGGCATGAAGGTTAATCATTTTGACCTGTAAAATGTTTTTTGATGTTTTTTATTATTCTTTGACATTAAAATAAAGACTGTTTCAAATCTATTATTTCATCTTTTGGGAAAAAATAAAGATGAAGTTTGCATGAAAATTTAAGATATTGCATATTTATTTGCAATTTTGGAAAGGGTTGAATAATTTTTTCCAAGTATCTATCTATCTATCTATCTATCTATCTATCTATCTATCTATCTATCTATCTATCTATCTATCTGTCTATCTATTCGAGTGTACATGTACATCTGGATCTGCTGCTTTTTTATTTTAATTAAATATCGATAACAATATTGGAATATATATATATATATATATATATATATATATAGGTATAGATGCCCAGTCCGTAAACGGCGAGGATAATCCAACAAGATCAACTTAATATAAAATATTAAGTGTTACATCAATACGGAGAGCTCAATGGACGTTATCCATATCTGAATGATATTCTTAAAGGAAAACTCAACATGTCATTTAAATTGGTTATAAATTATAATTCATTTCAATGAGTTTAATTAGCTCATTTTATCAGACCACACAATATTCCTTCCATTTGGTCCAAAAATTTTGCCGGAATAAGCATTTTCTTTAACTAAAGAGAAAGGTCAAAAAAAAAAAAAAAAAAAAAAGAATAGAAAAATAAGAAGAAGGAAAAATGAGAAAAAGGAAAAGAGAGTCAGGACAGAGGCATTGGCATCATATCAGCTGGGGGTATTCAGACCAGTCGTGAAGATGCTGACCGCTAAGTCATTAACCGTTTATTTCTAATTCTATGGATACGTGTGTATGTGTAACCCCATAAATAAATCCAACCATATAAACTAACTCACATCCATATACACATGCGCGCACATCCCCGCATATACCTACAAATATGACTGTGTTTATGCTTAGACATACTTACCGACATACACTTTTTCCATGTCTACAAATGAATCTTGCGTTCGTATATTCACACATATACATTTCATAAAGACGGATTTCCGCGCGTATAAATAAGTATATATATATATCTATAAGTATGCTAGGAATTCTCATATATACTCCCCAAAGGCGCATATATTTTCATACTTACATACATCCTGACATCCATACGTATATATACTCATAAATGTGTTCTTCATACATAAATTCATCCATTAAAATCCACATTCAATTATAATGTGTTCACACACCCGTAATCTTATGAGGATCGGATCCACGCATACATGTATACACATATATATATATATATAATTATAAGAGTATAGAAGTAACTTTTTATATGCCACTATACATAGAGACAATGTACGCCTGTGTACACTTATCCATCTACTTTTAACTCCCAAACGAGGTGGTATATTTTCTTTTCATACGTCTTAAGAAATATTACACACACACACACACACACACACACACACACACACATATATATATATATATATATATATATATATATATATTCATATATACCGTCATACATCATTCGGATTTTGATACTAACCTGTACACATAAAGGTAGAATGTTCAGTGCATGAAGGCATAATCATTTCAAGAATGCACAATTGACTGCATCCAACATAGACATAACCCATATATAATCAGCTGTTCTCACCTGATGGAAAAACACATACATAATTAGGACCATTCTTATACATGAAATACACTTATACTTGGGTGTCCCACATACACACAATAATACATACAATAATATATATAAACATGCACGAAATTCTATAGAAGCATGCACAAAATTAGGTGCATCCATATATATGTGGAACATATCTAACCTTACAACTAGATGCACCATTATACACGTGAAATATATATATATAGAAGTCATTATAGTGGACTCATTTACAATTACATAGTTCATGATAGTATTTTTGTAACTTCGTACACCAATAATATAAAATCATTGTGTACTTAGATTGGCATGTCAATATATATATATATATCTGAGTGAATAAGGAACGAAGAAAAATTTACAACCTCCAAAACATTATTAAAACAGTGCTCAATATATAATATAGAGCTGTGAATATTTATTATAAATTATATTTTAGAACATGTACAAACTATTTATATATATATCCGCTACAAATTGTACATTTTGTTTCAATATTGGACTTCCAGTGTCTCGTCAGGTCTCACCTGATGAGACACTGGAAGTCCAACGTTGAAGCAAAATATATATATATATATAAAATTGTACATGTTCTAAAATATAATTTATAATATATATATATATATATATATATATATATATATATACTATAGTACTATAGTCATATATAGATGGCAACGTTCGTTTCTGTTTATATTCACAATAAAGCTACTGGTTCATGTAAATATATATGTATATATACACACACCTGCATATCTATCTATCTATCTATCTATCTATCTATCTATCTATCTATATAAAACAAAATTTCGATGTGTAAATCCGTTGAATAGCCATTTCTACGAGGACTTATTAATCCCAGCCTATTTTAGTTTTCTGTGGTTGGATGTTTTATATTGGACTTCTACCTGTATAAAATTTTTTGTCATTTGAATTTGATTAGATAAAATTTTTGAATTTAAGAAAGTAAACAGGGAAGCAGACAGATGCCTATGTTTCATATTAGAAGGCATCTCCTCCCCCTTATCTGAATTGAAAGTTTAAAAGTTGAAATTTAGCCATGTCATGGGAATAGAAGTGGTAGGGGGAACGAAAGGAAAAAAAAAGCAAAAGAAAAAGCATAAAGAAAAAAGGGGGAAAGGGGTGGTTGACTGGGAAGTAAGCTATTGATTAAATAAAATTTTCGTTTCGCCGTTGCTGAAGAAACGAGGATGTCCTCGTAGAAATGGCTATTCAACGGATTTAAACATCGAAATTTTGTTTTATTTTTATATTTGGCTCTGTAATTAGAATATAATATTTGCATTGAGCCCTCCACCTTGATCAATTTTAATATTATTGAAATTAATATCAATTAGGATCGGGTTTTTTGGATTTACCTACCTGCCTTCTTCTACCGAACTCCCATAGACCAAAAGTAGAATCGCCGACTGACGCCAATTCGGCCGGGTTTCAATCCTGGGTTAAAAAGCAATCGGAGTCTAAGCGTACTGATGAGCTGTGATACAGCGAAACAGATCTGTCTGCGGATATATATATATTTCGATTCCAGCCAGAAGCAAGTAGATGTCTAGCTCACTGATGAGCTGTGATACAGCGAAACCGGCTTGTATGTGGATGACAAATATATATATATATATCGTAGAATATTTGGTGTTTAATCATGTAAATTCCGATAGAGAAGAACTCAATGTTAAATTTATTTATTTAACTTAACAGATTTAACAGAGGATCTGACGAGCAGGTTTACCTGCGTAATACGTATTACCCATGAAATTGTAGAATATCTAAAATTTTTCTAGAGTATATATATATATATATATATATATATATATATATATATATATATATATTCAGATAGAGAATACCTAAAAAAAAGAATATGCAAATGATAACGTGCCTCAGGGGATGACACGCATCAGCTAAGTTTTCCTTTTCTCTTTTTTCATATATATATATATATATATTCTGTATGCAATTAATCTTACCGAAGCAAACAAGACGCCAAGAGAGGTGAGGGGCCGAAGATAAAATAATCTAACAAACAAAAAGACATTTAGTTTCTTCCACATTTTCGAAATCTGCAAGTTCTATGCATTATTAGAATTAGTTTGACGTGGCGTTTCGACGTGAAAGAAAGGCCCAAGATTGTTCGCTTCACTAGTTATGGAAAGAATCATTTCTGATGTAAAGAACAAAGACTTCTTTGTTCTTTGGTAAAGGCTTTATTTGTTATTGTACGATATTTTCGTACAACTCGACACAGACGTTTTCCTTCCACGCAGACAGACGCTGAGACACGTGACATTCGGACAAAGCAAATCACTTAAAGATATAATCTATCTTCTATAAAGCAGGAAGATTAAAAAAGAAATCACACACACACACTGACACACACGCACAGACACACACCCATACCCCCAACAAACACACACACACACAGTCGGACAGACAGATAGAGGTCAGTTTTCGCGTCTAGGTAAAGATTAGTTTTGAATACAGATATGTTAGAAAACGGGCTCTGTTCTGCCCTCTTGTCAGATTGGCGCAATACAGTCTTTATATTTGTCCTTCTGTTTGGAGATACAAAATTTCATGCGTAGCAACACATTTTCTTCATTTCACAGTATCCGGAGAAAAAATCTAATGCACGTTATCGCAAATATATACACACACACATACACACATACATACGTACACGCATATATACACATATACAGCGTTTGATGGGTAAATTGTGGCCAGTTTATTTAATTTCATGCATGTGCGTTCTTTATTTTTGATTTTGTCGACTACGCAGTATAGTTGAGTCAGTTGGGCACCATAGCGTCAGTTGAGCGCCATGACGTAATTCTCCCTCCACCTAGAAATTTGGAAACGATATGCTGTACTGCTTGGCATTCGCTCCGAAAACTCCAATACGAACATTTAAGAGGATTTGGTTGTCACTCTGAGGAGAGTGCAGAAAATTCGGAAAGAGCTGGATGAGTCTAATGGTGTTTACGAAGGTACGTAAGTCGGAAAACTCACTCTGGTCGTTCTGATAAAAAAAAGAACTCCCGAACTTTTTTTTGAGCATCTCAGACTTATACAGAGGCCTACATCAAGTGCCTTCAGGATATAATGCTGCCTTGGGTGAAGAGCTTGGCTGTTGGAAGACCCTATATCTGGCAACGTGGCTCTGCAACATGCCACACGAGCAGAAGAACCCAGTCATGGCTGTCAGACAATTTCAGCGACCACATCACCGCTACATCTGACCACCTTGGGGTGTAGTTGAGCGAGAGACCAATAAAACTCTTTGTAAAACCAAAGATGAGCCGAAGGAAAGGATTATAGCAGTATTCACTAACTTAAACAAGGTGACAGTTCAGAAGAGATGCAGGAGATTCCGAAGTTGTCTTGAGGCCGTGATTAAAGCCAATGGTGATTTTATTAAATAAATTTACCCTTTTTTATTTCAAGATATCTATCTGTTAGAATATGTTGTCAGTGTTATTTTCATTTTTGGGTAATTTAAACACACACACATACATACATACATACATACATACATACATACATACATACATACATATATTGTTAAATATAACAGACAGTGAATGTTTATTATGTTTAATCAGGAGCCATTTTAAACATCATTTTGGTTTTAATTTCAGGTTAAAATTAAAGACAAAATTTGTCCAAGATTTGAATATTATTTAATTATGCTGGTTCTAAGCTTTCGGCTCACATAAACCATCTTCAGAGAGGTTACAGAGACGTTAACATAAAGACATCCACCATCATAGATGATTTTTTCTTGTGTTGACATAAAACATTGGTATGCAACGATAACAGTCACCGAATAGCAGACGCAGTTAGTAAATTTGTAATTCGTTTCTATGACGTCATAGCGCGTGAGAGACCGAAATGTTAACAGAACCATATGTCTAAATGCAATGTAATGTGTTATGACCAGATTGAAATGTGATTTTATTAAGTGTGAGTTGTTTTGATTTAATGTAGATGATCTCTAATATATAAGAATAGCTCATGTGAGCGGAAAGCTTAGAATCAGTATAATAAAAAATATTCAAATGTTGAACAATTTTTGTCTTTATTTTTACCTGAAATTCAAGCCAAAATACGATGTTTAGAATGGTCTATGATTAAACATAACAGACATTCATTATTATATTTAACAGTATTTGTATATCTGCCTCGTTACACTATATATATATGCTGGGTGTGCCAAATAATTGTTAACATGCTCTTAACAGAAAAAAAGGTGACCTAACGTAAATGACACAAAAGAACACTATCCCTGCCTATGGCAAGATTGCGCAACTCAACGATATTTTCAATCAACACGCATTCTTCCGGATTGACCCATCTCGGCGGGCCCAGTATGTTTCGCCCCTATTTTCAAACGTAGCAGTGAAACTTTAACATGCAACGATAAAGTATCGATAGGCTTAAGACGTTGTGTCAGCGGGATTGTAAAAATTATTGGAGAACAATTCATCACCCACAGGGAGACGTAGATGCTTTGAAACTCTGTCGAAAATTTGAAAGTGAAAGACTTGGTAGCGCTAGCACAGATATAGCTGCATTTTTAGTCTAATCTAACTCAGTCAGTTACTTTCTGGAGGAGTGTAAAGAGGTTATCATTTTTCGAGTATCTTTCGTGATGAAAATATGAGTTCAACTTGAGGCTTGCGGTGGACCTAAGTCTTTACAGACGCTCAATGCAAAGTATATACACTCTTTGTGGTTTATTTAAGCCATACCATCGTCGCATGGACGGTGAGCTACGTCAAGCTCGTAGCTTTCAGCCGAGGACGCCTGGCTTGGGGAACGAAGCCTCCTCTAATGTTTTTCTTAAATTTTGCACGTACCCGACATGGACGCCACTGCACGTTCAACTCCATATGTCTTTTTTCTTCTCACTAGGAGGTAGAGGCCAGTTAGATTTGTACGCAAGATGAACGCCGACTTAGTAGCACATGCTCAACGGGGCTCACCGCCTGTCACTTTATCATTGTGGTAGCTGAGGACCACGGCCGCTCCGGTCGCCGACGTTCTAACCGATGATACTGATAGTGGTTCTTGATTTTCTTATATTAGGTTGTCCCAAAAGTTCGTAAACACTTGCAAAAAATTGAAATTTTACTCGCCAAGTAATCTAAGGTTACCAGAAAACACTTGCCAAAAATTGAAATTGTACTGGCAAAAATAACAAAAATTATTGCTCAAAATAAAGACCATCATTTTCCAAGACTTTCTGCCATCGATCTGCAAGCTTTCGGATCTGGTCAAAGTACCATTCTGCCGGCTTCGAATTAAAGAATTCTTGACAAGCTTCCTCGACTCCATCAAACGAGTCGAATCTGCAGCCCTTCAGAAAATGTTGCATTGAGCGGAAAAGGCCGTAATCTGATGGATCACAGTCAGTACTGTAGGCTGGATGTGGCAGAACCTCAACGCCGTTCAGCTCTTCAAACTTGTCTTTGGTCTTCCTGGCTGTGTGTGGCTTGGCATTGTCCTGCTGCATCAATTGCTCTTTCGGTTGATCACAGCCGGGTACTTTTGCTTCAACTTTTCGTAGACCCGCTCAAGTTGCTGACAGTAAAGTTCGGCACTGATGGCACGACCATTCGGAACCAACTCAAAATACACGATTCCTTCAAAGTTCCACCAAACGCACAACATGAATTTCTTGCCGAATCGATCTTGTTTTGGAACCGCCGGTGTCTCTTGCCCTTTCTGAACCCATCGCTTGTCTCGATTGTGCTGGACCAGATAGACTCATTTCGCAAGTGTTTACGAACTTTTGGAACAAACTAATATGTTTATTTGGTTCATCACCATCTGACACTGAATATAAAAGGCTCAACACTCAACAAGATAATCCATATCAGCCAATCAATAGATGATGATCAAACGTTTGTCTATTATAACATTTATATCAACCAAGACGACAACAATAGTTCGAAATAATTCCAAGATTATTGCTTTTGTTTAATCACCACAAAGAACTTTTTCTGCCTGCCGTCAGCACGGATGATTCTAATCTCTCGGATTGTAACACTACACCTTCTTCGTTGACATAAAGTGGAGTGGCTAAACTGAATCAATTGCTACATCTACCGCTAGGAAAGTTGCTCAATTGTGTCACACCTGAAAGTGTTTCTCGTCAAAATACTTCTTGCACATTTGTAAATCTTCCATTCGTCCGTGCGTTGAATATTCCTGTCATATCTGGTCTGCTGCTTCTGATGTACATTTTAAGATTCGTGACAAAATCCAAAGAAGGATTTGCAATGTAATCGGTGCTGATTTGGTATCTCGACTTCAGTAACTTTTTCTACGACTTGGTGTGGCTTCTCTCTGTCTTTCCTGCAAATATTTTATAGCAACATTTCTGAAAGTATTTTTCCTAAGTAACTCGCCTACATGACTTTAAGCGTTCTAACTTGGTTTCACCTTTTTGTTGTTTAACTAGCTAGATGCAACCGCATGTCTATGAATCTCGGGATCACCTTTTCAACTGAGGTAAAGTGGAGGGACTACATGGAACCAATTCCTACATCCTCAGCTAGGAAAGTTGGCAGTTGAATCTTTTCTGTCGTGCCGGAATTTCTTTCTCGTCAGAATCCGTCTTACGTATTTATAAATCAACCATTATTGTCATGTATGGTGTCGTTTTTCTGCTAGATATCTCGAAATTCTTGACAAAATTCAAGGAAGGGCAATTAATGGAATTAATTATAATCCGGTATCACCACTTCAGTCACTTTCTCAATGACGTCACGTGGCTTCCCTGTGTCTTTTCTACAAATATTTTCATGACAACTGTTCTGATGAGCCCTTTTCCCTATGGCCTCGACTACATGAACTTAGTCGTGCTACTAGGTTTGGAACTAGGTCTCACAGTTTTACTGTTGAATTAGATAAATGCAACTGCCACTTATGTTCTAAGAATTTTTTTATTTGCACTTTTCCGCCTGTGGAACTCCCGATTTCTTGCTTCCATGTAACGCACAATCTTCAAAAAATTAAATGCGACATTCATCATAAGGATTCTGTCTAACTAGACCCTGTTATTGTCATTTTCCTCACTCCTTCTCGCTAAAGTCTTCTCCTCTTTCACTCCATGTGATCCTTCACTGCATCCTTGTGACATTACCACATTGAATGGGGTGTAATGATTAAAAAAAATAGTTTGTAAGAAGCTTTAGAAAGATGTTATAAGAAATGAGTGTTGGAGCTGCGTATTATGTTTTAATATCAGTGATCAGAGAGGTTGTGGATTTTTATTACTGCTTCTTTCTTGGAATAAACGAGTTTACTGCCAGAATTACTAGTCTGGGCGTTAGTCATTTTCGCAAAACACTGATCTGACAGTCGGTTTTTGCCAGCATCAAACTTCAGGATTTGTGAACACTTCGTTGTAGCAAATGCCTTTTAACAAAGGCTACTTAACAGCGCACCTCGCTATAACTGACTTAACCGTTACTGCGATATATGGAGATTTTCAGAATGAACTCTGTCTCACTGATTGGCCTACATAATCACATGGTTAGAAAAGTTACACTTCCCTTTTCCGTTACCTCCTACCAGTTCATCTAAACTGGCTAAAGAAGAAAAAAATGAAGTCATTTCTCTTATTACGTCAACATAATCTTCTATTTGCACCGATATAATTATTCCAAAATTTAAGTAAAAAAAAAAATATCCCTAAGTTTACTGGTCGTTTTAGTTTGACTTAGAGTCAAATTTTTTTAACTGTTATTATACTCTAGTCAAAAGAAATATCAAGATTTGTTTCGCCATTTTATCAAGGTTAGCTTTGATAACTTATTCACCTTTCATTTTCTTTCTTTTTCACGTGTCATTTTTCTATATGAATAAAACAGTTTTTTTCTGGTACCCAATCAATCATTTTTCAATTTTCTTTTCCTTTAAATACTTTATTAAATCTTCGCCAGCTTCTAAAATGCACCATTTCATAATATTATCAACCGTCTATGAGGATAATAATGTCTTGCGATTGGTACTGGGTTTGCGCATTATCTATAATGTTAAAGTAATTTTCTATTTCTTTATCCGTATTTTGGGACGCTGGTGTGCATACTCTTATAATATTATTGCAAGTAGGTATTGTTTATGACTTAGTCGTTCCTTGTGTATAATTTATGGTAAAGTTTAAACATCGTGCCAGCAAAAAAACATTGTTTCAAAAACAAAATCGTGTTTCTGTTGATGACGCTGATATTTTACACTTCCTCAGTATATGTTTATTTACAAGATTATAAAAATATGCGAATCAAGTACAATGCGACATTTACTATTTAGAGTTTTATAAAAATTTATCATTTATTATTTTAGAAAGGAATTTGAAACGAAATGCTTTTAAAGAAAAATCTAAAAATTCTAAAATCATTTAAACATATGTGGAACAATGAAAATGCAACATTTATTGTTTAACATTTGATAAGTAAATAAATACGAAGGAAGTTTATCTATGAAGTAGAGAACAAGAAAACTTTAATAAACATAATTTTCCTGATCATTATTGCTTTTCTTCATAAATTATTTTATATCTCAGATTTTGTTCGGAAGTTTTCATTTTCTTTAGAATCGTGATCTAGATGACAGTGAATGCTGGACAATATCATCAAAGATGAAAAAAAAACTTGAAGCAACTGAAATGTGGTGCTACAGAAGGATACTGCGGATATCATGGATCGAACATGTGAACAATGATGAGGTTTTGGAGAGGATGAAGACTAAAAAGAAATTAATACTGAGCACCAGGAAGAGACAGCTAAAGTTCCTTGGACATGCAATGAGGAAGAAGGGCTTGGAGAACCTGATACTAACATGCCAGATAGAGGGGAAAAGTTACAGAGGAAAGCAGAGGACAACATATTTGAAGGGCCTGAGCAGGTGGATGATAGAACGGGGGTTGTGTGGTATAACAGGAGATAGTGTGGTAAAAGCCACCAGGGATAGCGAGACGTGGAAAGTTATGATCGCAGCGCACATAGAAGAAGAAGAAGAAGAAGAAGAAGAAGAAGAAGAAGAAGAAGAAGAAACAATAGAAATACCAATCATGAAACTTCAGCAATTAAAAGTTACTTATTTTATTAATCTTTTTTAAAAACGAATTTTTTAAGTTGTCTGAAACATCCAGGAAAATTTACCAATAAATTATTGTCATCCAATTGATGAATGATGAAGTGAGCAATGATATGTTGAAAAGAATGGAAACGGAAAGGAAATTAATATTGAGCATCAAGAAGAGACAACTGAAGTTCCTGGGATATGCAATGAGGAAGGATGGCTTAGAGAACCTGATACTAACAGGCCAGATAGACGTACCTTCACTAAAGCATTTGGCAAAAGTGGCGACTTCTATTCTTTGGATTGGTTGGCAAAACATCGGCTAATCGATTCGAATTTTCGATTTGAATTTTATAAAATGGTAAATATTAAGGATTTCAACATATTTGGTTCATATATTTTTATAATTTAATGATTTCCACATTAGTTTATGAATAAAAAATTATTTTCATATTTCTTTATAAATTGTTAAATGATATTGCACTGTCGGATTGCACTTTTAGGAGTTTTAAAATATTGAATTACTCTTGTAAACAAAAAATCTATTATATAAACAGTGTTTAACATTTTGTTGTAAATTCTCAAAATAAATGCATGAATTCGCTTTTATATGTTTTGGTTTTTAAAATGTATTCGTCGCGTTTTTAAAGCAATGGACATTACTAAGGTGTGAAGGTTCTTGTAATAGCAGTGTCAAGATGGGATTCCACTCCCTTTGATATATGTTTTTTTTTTGTTAGGAGAAGAGTGTTAGAATAAACCGAACGCATTTTCTCTGCATTCCAAGTCTATAATAATATTTTCGGTTGTGTTTCTGTTTATTTGCCTGTCTGTCCGATTACAAGATGGCTTCGGATGAAACTTTCAGGGATAATTGGTCTCATGACTGGCACTAATTCAGTATCATTAATAACTAATTTATCATAGTATTTACATTATTCGGACTATTATACTCATCTTTGTTGCCATTTGTACTACGTTTCGGCCGTTGTACGCCCCGGCCTTCTTCAGATGGTAGGAATTTCAAACAGAACCATTTATTATAATCACAAGTTATTTCCCTCTAACCCTGTAAGTTACTTGTTCGCCACTGCTGTATTGAACTCACAACTCTTTGGGTCAAGTCACAGGAACAAACCAACATCTATATTCTTAAGTGGATATAGACATTGGTTAGCTCCTGTGTGTTAGAGAGATAACTCATGACTTCCAATTGAAGCAATTTTACGCAAGGAATGAGGATGATTTACCCCAGTGATTGTAATAAAGGGTTCGGTTCGAAATTCCTAGCACCTGAAGAAGGCCGGAGCATACAACGGCCGAAACATTGCACAAATGGCAACAAAGACGAGGACAATAGTCCGAATAATGTAAATACTGTAAATACTACCTCATCTCAGAAATAATGACAAAAACTAATTTATCATTATAAGAATTGGTAATAGATGTAAGTATTCAGACTAATTCAATATTGCCAACTTGATAAAAAATTTCTCAACTTACATTTTGATCTTTCAAAATCCTTCACAACTTCTCTTGCTTTATCTCATCTTCCAATGACAGACAGACTTATTTATCTCTATTTTTGAATTAATTATATTTTGACTTCTTTAAATGTTTTGAGCACAAATGAGACAGACAGACAGACACATAGACAAACAGACCTATTGTTACCTTTCAGGGTTCATTTTAAGTGTGCAGTTAATTTTGAGAGCTGTCGAGTTCATATTTTTTGTATTTTTACTCTTGAGGGTTGTCAAATATATTGCAGTTCTCATTTTAATAATCATCTCTTGCTTATTTCTGAGATGGTGTCGGTCTTGCTTAGGCAGAGGTTTGAGTGTTTATGTTGCTGATGATTTAATTGCTACATTCTTTTTCGCACTCTAGGCTTTTAAGTTTCATAATTCTTTATGACTTTCACTGACTCTTTGCTTTCTATAAAATTGTTTATTTCTTCATTCGGGCTTTGTGAAATATGGCATGTATATTAAAGGATGACCTTCAATACAGTCATCATTATTGATGACTGTACTGACGGTCATCTTTGTTATTGTCGCTAGAACACTTTTGGACTATTGATAGTATCTCTGGACGCATTCATTTTTCTCTTTATCTAATACTAGTATCATAGCCCAGCGTTGCCTATGCAACTCAGAATAATTTCTTCAGCGGATGAAACAAATACGTTTAAATTCGCTGCAGGCACTTAAAATATAATTTATATATATATAAGAGGTAATCTGTGAGTCTGTGTGTGACTGTTCCCTATGCATACCTACATTTTTTAATATTTCTTTTGTTTCAAAATTACGGGGAAAAATATTCACGTTTTTTTATTGACCAAATGGATTTTTAAAACGTCAGAATAAAAATTAAATATAAAGGCTCATTTTTTTAAATAAAAAATACTTTAGTCGCGTTTGACACGTGTCATCTGATTTCTGTGACGTAATTCAGCAACCATCTAAGATCTTAGATGTTTTACGGAGCAAATGTAAACAATCGGTTCCGTTATCCAAAAAGTGCGAAAAGGAAAATTGCTGAACTTAAAACTCAAAAAGTAGCTTCCCTGTAGATATGTGTTCCTAGACAGTTTGAATGGCGTAGCTTAAAAAATGTAAGCGTGCATAGGGAACATTCACACACAGACTCACGGATTGCCTTTTATATATTTAGATTAAAACTATTACACTTTCATTTCTTTTTTTCCCGCCTTTATCTTTGATTATGTATCTGTCGCTTGTGAAGACGCCTTTATGCGTCTATCTAGTTTCATGGTTGTAAAATGATAGTTTAAATAGATGTGAAGAAAAAGAAAATTAAGATGAAGGAAATCCCAGACAGACATTAATAAAAGATGACAGATTTATCTGATACGAATAACAATCAAGATAATATTAATACTTACATTACTAATATAAGCAAAACTCAAATTACGATATTGTTGTGGAGTTGTTGTGGCGAAATCTTCGTCGCTAAGTTGTTGTGGCTTGTTTGGATCAGGAAGAAAGACACTGAAACAAGAATATAAGTTCAAACAGTGTATTAGAATAACAGAACAATATATATAATAATAAGTGTTAGAAATCAGTAAATATAAGTGTAGTCCGAACGGTATAGTTACGCTGCGTCTAGACTGCATCCTAGCTGAGTTCTCGGAAGTCACGCAGGTAATATTATATTGACGGAGGAAGAGTTCATTCCTATAGATAGGGCACCATAACACTCCCTCCTAAAATCTCAACTCTACAGGAGTCTACAGAAAATATTTTTCTTTTTTTTTTAAGTTCTGAGGCTGACTTGCTTTATAAAGTTTGCAGTAGACATTTTTGAAACTTTTATCTGTTTGTGGTCTTAATACCTCTTATGCTTAGGATTGCCCACTATTAAATCACTGGCTTTCCTTTTTCTTTTTAAACGGCGTATTTTGGTAGCCGTTAGAAGGGTTGGAATAGTAAAGTATCGTATATGACATCTATAGCCGTTTCTTCAGGAAAACCGCTATCAGCCTCGTCAGGCGTTTCCTAAGTTAGTTTAGATGTGTTTTATGCGTGAATTCGGATACTTAATTATATATATCATATTCCGGATTCTTTTTACGATCGTACCCATCTCCCCCCACCAAAAAAAAAAAATTGTTGTCTTTGAATATTTGAAAAAACTTTTTCTTCTTATACCGTCTTATAGGTACGATGTTTGTTCTTCTTGACTTCGTCTGTTTTGGAAGTAATTTATCATAAACGGACCGTATCCGATGTGCAAACATCATTTCGGCTGAAGATTGTGAAACTGGTGTTTTATTATTAGATGTAATCCTGTATACTTGAAAAATTGTTGAAAGGCTTTTTCAGTTGGCGTAGACTTAACTTTTTTCAAAGCTCTCTTCAATGTATCTACAAATCTCTCAGTTCATTTGACCTTGGATGATACGGAGTGATGTTTTCGATCTGATATGTTTCACAGAAGTCTCTAAATTTTCTAGACGTAAACTGACATCCATTATCGTACACTAAGGTGCCTACTACTCTGAATCTAGCAAACAGCTCATGTAGAAATTTCATAACATTTTCTGTAGTTGGGTTTTTGCATCTGTGTACTTCGGGCCACTTCGAGAAACTGTCGACAACAATGACGTAGTAATGTCCTTCTAGAGGTCCCGCGAAAGCAATGTGAATTCTAGACCAAGGTAGGTCCGTTTTTGGCCAGGGGCTGAATTTAATTGTATGTGCCTTGGCTGCTAAGACACAGCCTTTACATGATTTGTCGGCGTTTTCTATATCTTTGTCCATACTTTTCCATAAACATAGCCACGCATCAAACTTTACATATTAATACTTCCTGGATGGACAGCGTGAAAATCTTTCAGAATGCGTTACCTGTATAGTAACACTTCGTCGCACATAGAGAAAACGTCCGTAGTTCGCTGTTTGTTTTTTCAACAATTTTCGCTTTTGTTTCCTTGATAAACTCATCGTAGCGAGCCTCTTGTTTTATTTGTACCAGCTTCATTAGAAGTTCCCTTACTGTATTACACAGTTTTTAATTCTCTTTCAGATTGAAGGAAGGCGAGCACTGCATCTTCCAGTGGCTCTTTGTACTTCGGAATTAGTCTTGACAATCCATCCGCATAGCCAAATTATTTTGTTGAGACGTACTCTATTTTAAAATCGTAATTTAAAAAGAATGTACCTCATTTCTAAACTTTGTTGGCTGTGTGCATAGGCAGACGTTTCCTTGAGCCAATAATGGTGAGTAATAGCTTGTTGTTTGTCTGTAGATGGAAATGTCGACCATAAATATAGCGGTGGAACTTCGTGACTGCGAATATAACCCCAAGAGCTTCTTTTTCAATCTGCGAATATTTTTCGGTAGGAAGCAAAGCGCTCAATGCGCGAGATATCGGTTTTACTGTTCCATCCGTCATCTTGTGAAGAATGCATGCTCCTACGCCATACGAACTAGAGTCACTGGCAACAATGATTTCTATGTCGTAATGCGCAAGAAATAAATCTGACGTTAATGTTTTCTTTATTTTTTCAAATGCCTGCTGGCATTCTGCAATCCAAACCCAGGGCTTGTCTTTCTTAAATAGTTCATTAAGGTGGGAGTCACGCAAATCATGCATATTTGGTATGAATGCCTGGTAATAATTTGCTAGTTCAATGAAGCTCTGCAACGAAACGATGTTATTCGGCGCCGGCATGTCTTTAATCGTGGTAGCCTGGTCAGGATTCGATCTTCTACCATCCTTATCAATTATGGGTACTAGGTACTTGATATTTTCCATGAAAAATCCCATTTTGCCCCTTTAAACTTGAAACCGTAATCTTGAATTTTAGCAAAACATTTGTGGACATAATGCTCATGTTCGACGACGCTTTGGCTTTCCATCAGAAAGGCATTTAATTAAGCGACAGCGAAGACAAGTTCGCCCAGCATGGTATCCATGACTTGTTGAAATATTGCTGGCGCTACCTTGACCCCAAACGGTAACCGTTCGAATTTATATATATATATTCCGTGATGCGTATTCACATATAATTTATGAATGCCTGATAACAAGGAAGCTCTGCAACAATGTTATTGGGCGCCGGCATGTAGCCCGTTCAGGAATCGGTCTCCTGCCATCCTTGCCGATTATGGTATTTGTTTTTTTCTCTGAAAAAAATGACATTTGATAACTTCAGTTTTGAAACCATACTCTTGAATTTTAGCAAAAACTTTGTGGACATGATACTTATGTTCGATTACGGTTTGACTTGTCACCAGAACGACATCTAAATAAGCAACTGCGAAGTCCAGGCCGCTCAGCATATTATCCATGACTTGATGAAATATTGCCGGCGCTACCTTGACCCCAAACGGTAAAATTGATACAATCCGCTATGCGTATTTATACTTAATAACTTCGAACTCACGTCTTCAACAGGAATTTGCAAATAAGCGTCGCTAACGTAACTTTTCATGAAACATTTTTCCCCATTTGGCTTCGCCAAAATTCCTTCGGGACAAGAAAGAGGGTAATGATAGTGCTTCAGAACAACATTCAAACCTGTCGAAAGATCAGTGCAAAAGCGTATGTCTTTCGGTTTCTTCTTTACATAGACCACTGCTGCAGCCCATTCGTTGTATTCTACCTTTGATAGAACTCCAGTTTTTACTAAACTATCAAGTTCCTCGTTAACTTGTTCCAACGAGGCAAAAGGCATATTTCTCCTTTTTTTGAATAGTGGCTGAATGTTGGCTTTTAGTTCAATTTTAACCATCATCTGCCTTACCCACCAGAAAAAAAAATTCCTGGATAGGCTTCCTTCAGTTCTGTTTTCAATTTTTCAGCTTCGGAATTCCAATTTTCAATTATTTGGTAGTACGAATTTCTAGGTAAGTCCAAAAGCTGGAATTATGTCATCCAATCAGTGCCAAATAGGTTGCTTGTATTTTTCATGACAAACAATTTTAATTTGAACGTGGCATTAGCCATCAATTCTCCCTCGAATTTGATTTTTCCCCTGTGACAGTTCTTGCAATCTTGCTAGATTTTACCATGGTTTGCTTGTGCAACCTTTTCATATTTGCAAGTTAATTATTATCAAGTCAGACCCCGAGTCTAGTTGAAGTTCAACACATATACCCACAAAAGATGACATGTTAAAATCATATAACTGTCTGAAATGAGTTGTTAACTTTGTCGACAAGTACTGGCGTTATTCTTAATCAGAGATTTAAGAAAGCAATTACTCGTGTATAATCAATGATAAATCAGCAGTTCAACTTAGAAAAGGATTTCATGAAATCTATCTATCTATCTATCTATCTATCTATCTATCTATCTATCTATTTTTTGAATGTGTGTCTATCTATTTCTGTCTATTCGTCACTATATATTACTTTTTCTGGGCTCTCATCCAAATTATGCCATTTACAGGAATATCATACATTAAGAATCATGATAATAAAAATAATGTATGTGCATATATTACGTATGTGTATATGAATGTATATATATATGTGTGTGTGTGTGTGTGTGCATGTGAGAGAGAAAGAGAGAGAAGGAGAGAGAGAGAGAGAGAGAGAGAGTGTGTGTGTGTGTGTGTGCAACGAATAATGAAGAATGTTTTGCATAGTTTCATTTCCTGCAGTTGATATTTGCCTGTGTAGATGAAACCCTTTCTTGTACATGTTTTATCGATCTTTTTCTTAATTAATTAACTATGACGATAGCTTCCGAAAAAAAAAGAAAAGCAGTAAATTGTCTTCCTGACCTTAAATTAAAATTGGCATTCTATCGCCCATCACGCTGCTCCGTCTGCCAGATAATAATTCAAGAAACAAATGATGCGAGAGAAATCGGAAGTATGTGTGTTTTTAGGGATTATTTTTCACAGAAATACTTCTAAAAAAGTTAAAAAAGAAAGAATTCTACAGAAAGTTCCATTTTCTAATTGCCATTTGTTTATATTTTGAATACCTTTGTTTTTGTGATTAATATTTTGGAAGATGACATGAATAAATTTTAAAACTTACATATGTTAGATCTATATAACAGTTCAAACGATCCTCATATAACTGTAGGTCTCGCGTTGTAGCCAATGTGCGAGTGGATACTGAAAAGATAAAACCTAAAATTTTATTTACACTATTTAAACTATTGTCCTCATATCAGGTTGGTGCAAAAGTTTTTTATAAAAGGGACATTTTAAATCATTGTAATTTATTTTATGCTTATTGTTATTACTTTAACATATCACTATGATTAATTTATAACTTTTTCTTTCAGATTATTAAAGCATCATTCATATTTTTCTGTAATATTCTTATCCATCTTCTCCAGAGAATCTGCGACGACGTGTTTCCTGTTGCGAATTTTTGCTTTCACAACACCTTCAGACATCATTTTTGGGTAGGCTTGTCACAGGTGATGAGAAGCTTGTCTCGTCCTGCATATTCTCCTGACCTAGCTCCCTTGGATTATCATTTATTTCAAGGATTACAAAACCATTTAGATGGCCTTAGGTTAACATCACAACAGGAGATTGAACATGAGTTAGATTCATATTTCACATCAAAACCTATAGAATTTTCCAAACGAGACATTAATAATCTCGCTGAAAGATGAAATCAAATTATAGAGAGCAAAGTTTGTTATTGTTGTGAATAAAGATTTTCAGAAACACACAGTTTTTCATTTTCAAGATGATATTTTAAATCGGCAAAATCTTTTGTACCGACCTGATATTTGTTGCCATATTTACAACGTTTCGATAGTTATACACTCAGACCTTCTTCAGGTGATTGGAATTTCCAACTTAAACCTTTATCTCGTTTTCCGGGGTAGATTGTTCTAGTTCTACGCGTCATGTCTCTTTCAGATACCTATATAATTTATCTTTAACTCAACTATCTAAAGTTTTTTAATAACTTCTACTGCAACCAGGTATTGAACTCATACGTCAAGTTCTCTGGATCCATACCAACGCTTTTATCTAGTCCGCCATGTGTCCTTAAGAGTTCAGTTCAAAATTCCAAATACCTGAAGAAGATCAGATCGTACAACAGCCGAAACATCGTGAATATGGCAACAAAGATGAGGACAACAGTACGAACAATGTAAGTAGTGAAAATAATTACAATACGATTTCTCGGAAGTATAGGCAAATATTTAAAAAATTGTTGAAATCCTTTCTTGTTCTAGTCAATAATTTTTCAAACCCCTTCATATAAGTCTAACTTAAGACTGGCTGAGCAATAGCGTGACCTTCGTTGAAGTTCACGGCAATAGTGTCATCACTATTTCATCCATAAGAAATTTTATACAGGCTTTTAATATCTTATCTTGATATGACTTTACCATTAAACCAAGTTCCAAAAGTTTTTGTAGGAAGTACAAAATGATATGATTATTAGAAAAACGTTAGCATTTTCTACTAATTTCCATTAGTGACAGCCAGTACCAATCGATGTTATTGTATATAATTATAAACCTTCTTGGCCTTGCCTTGCACATTAAGATTCAGGCGTCAAAACTGTTTTCCGAAATAGATACAAAATTATAATTGATAGTTGGGAGGCGAGTCAAGTTTAATGTGTGGCCTCTCTTCAGACCTGAATCGTTGGATAAATTCAGAGAAAGCGGTCAAGTAGAAAATTATGTGGCGCCATGAAAGCCTGTTATTGCAGCAATACCTGTTTTTTTTTCTTTTATTAATATTATGAAAATTATTATTATTATGACACAAATAACATAAGTTTCTTGTTTCGTATTTAATTAAAAAAATCTTTTAAATTCTAGTAGGACTAAACAGAAATATATTTTAAAAATTCTTTGGTATACTGGACACTGTGACGAATTTTTGATTTAATGTCAGTACTGCTTTGGTTGTAAAGAACTTATGGGGCAGTGGTTTGTTCAGATACCTACTTGCGCTTTGCTTTAGAAATAGTTTGTTGCAGAATACGTAGGCTAGCCCAGAATGGCAAATTACTGGTCAGAATCTACGTAGTCATGGAATTCTGACAGTGAATTACTTTCTTTAATATTCGATATATGATCAAAAGGTGTGCGAAGACAGTGAAGGAGCTGTAAAAATTAGAACGCTACATCCAAATTTCCTTGGAGTCAAAAGCCAGTACTTGGTGATGTGATTTTGGTCACGTGCTTGACGCGTTCCACCCCCCTCCATCTGTTGCTCCTTTTTAGAAACGATATATACGTCGTGGTGCAGTAGGTATCGACTCGGAACGAGAGATTGGCGTACTGAGGTCGAATTCCAGTTGAATTCTTTGCATTCAATTAGGCACAAATACCCCTGGGAAAGGTATTAATCCGTCTCTTCCCTCCAGTTATGGGTTAAATAATGGGACAGATTGGGTTCTATTGCCTTGGTCGGCAACCAGTCTACCTCAGAAAGCAATGGCCATCTACTGCGGGATAATCTTCTGCCCAGTCAGTCATGTTTCTTTCGAGACACGATCGCCCAAAGCGTGTATCACGTATGGCACTTAACTGACTGACTATATCTACAATCAGAAATCAGGCACGGCAATTTAAAAGACGTATTACTATGGATTTTGCATGAAATGAAGGGGAATTAATGTTAGAAAGGACGTAAGGAGATCAGGAATGTCAAATTATTAGTTATAAATCTGATGGCTCCTGATGAGTAGAATGTGTTTTGAAATTAGAGAACGTGAAAATTTGACAGTCTAATTTGTTTGAGGTTCTATATGAGACCAAAAATATGTGTCAATGAGAGAGTGGGGTGGCTGAAATGAGCATGTGGCATAGTAACTTTAGTCAACCTGACATTTCTTCCTCTCACTTCCTCCTAGAAACGATACCACGACTGTTGTTTTTCTTTAAATAGAGAAAAGTAAAAAAAAGAAAATTTCCCGTCTTTGATTCAGTCTTTCATGTAGCGTTAGATTCTTGAAGCCCTAAATGACGTGGACCGTAAAACAATGCCGACTGCTATTGACATGCTAGTAAATTCAGTTTAAATTTGACGACTTGATTCTGAAAAAAAACAAAACAAAAAACAAAAAAAAAAACGAGAATTTCCGAAAACCATTGATCTTAAGTGAGCACCGGTCTTCTCACGTGTAGTTCGAACCCGGTATGTCGATTCCATTTACGTTGTGATAATGGTTACTCAACAGAGTACTGTCAGTTTTGACACATCTTTTATTAATATATCCCTCTTGTGATGGCTGAATACTTTGTTATCAGGACAAAAGACTCCATTTTTATGTGCGTATGCCTTCAAAATGTTAGCGGTCACAGTTCTCCACAAGTTCCCATCTTTTAGCTCTTAGCAAAGTTTATGTTTTCATTATCTCTTCCCTCCTGTTCTGTCATTAATTTACACAGGATTGCTACGTAAGTTATTCGCTACTTTCTTCTGTCTCCGTTGTCTTTAATGTGTCATGTGAGTATCACATTTTCCAAGCCTTCTTTTCTCCTTATGTGTCCTAGAAATATCAAGTGTTTCTTTCTGCTTCATGCATAACAAGTATACCCCTACTGTCAAAAATGACGGTAAAAGGTTTGAGAGGATTTATTTATATGGAGATAGTTTTTTATTATAATAGAGAGGATATATATATATATATATATATATATATATATATATATATATATATATATACTTTATTACTCGACGACATAATTATTGCAAAAAATAAAATAATAAAGCATTGTTAAAAAGCAAAAAACAACCAGCAAGAGCTTTTGTAACTGGTTGTAAAGTTTAATATCTGCTAGTAAAGCGAATGAAGTGAGCTAACGCTGCCTCACTATTGTCTCTCTCCACATAATATATATATATATATATATATATATATATATATATAGTTTAGAACATGTAAAAACTATCATCTACTACAAAGTGTACATTTTCTTTCGATATTGAAAGGACATTGTCCTTTCAATATCGAAACAAAATGTACACTTTGTAGCAGATGATAATTTGTACATATTCTAAACTATCAATTATAATAAATATTCATAGCTCTATTTTATATTGAGCACTGTTTTAAATTAATGCTTTGAACGTTGTTAATATTTTCTTCGTTCCTTATTCACTTGGATATATATATACCGCAGTTATTTCATCTATCTATCTATCTATCTATCTATCTATCTATCTATCTATCTATCTATCTATCTATCTATCTGGTCGAGTTCCGATCCCGGATAGAAGCAAGTGGATGTCTCTCGCCACACTGATGAGCTGTGATACAGCGAAACAGGCTTGTATGTGAATGACTAATATATTATGCCCTCATTACGATTGAGTTCTCTAGAGAAGAAAATTTTAAAAACAGTTTCCACTTCTGCTATTTAAGCGTGACTCTTTTTTTTTTTTTTTTTTTTTATAAGCGTTTCACCCCGAGCAAGGCATGTCACTGCCACTACTGTGCAGGGGGCTACGTAGAGTGGAGAAAGGCTGGTTAAATATAGGAAATAACAGAGGGTGGGTGATAGGCGGGTGAGGATACCGAGAATGAGGGTTGGGTAGATGAGAGTGTTGTGAGAATAGTTGGGAGTTAGTGTGATAGGAGGTGTCTATTGACCCTACATTTAAACACCTGGAGATTGTAACTGTCGGGAAAGCAGACTTGTGGAAGGGAGTTCCACAGGCGGGAAGCGCGAGAAAAGAAGCTGTTGGAGTAGAATTTACGGTTACATCTTATTTGTTTAACTGTAAAAGGGTGGGACCTAGTTGCTAATCTAGTATCTCGTGTAAATTCGTGCTTGGGCGGCACCAGTGATCTAAGCTCATCGGAGCAGAAGCCATGAAAGTACTTGTAGAAGAGGCACAGGGAAGCTACATCACGCCGGTGTGAGAGCGGCTGCAGCCGGTCTGCCAAGTCAGTATCAACCACGTTACAGATCCTCCTTTGTATTTTGTCAAGAAGCCCAAGGAGAGCAGCAGGGGCACCCGACCAGATATGGCAGAATGAATTATTTCGGTGACTGGCGTGTGTATACACTGCTTATATACAACACATTAAAATAGTCGTACGTTGGTTCCATGCGCCTATGGCTTAGAGAGTAGCGACTCCGACTGACACTAAATAGAAGAGCTGTGATACAGCGAAACAGGCTTGCGTGTGGATAACTAATATATATATTAAAGAGTATTGTGTATATATATATCTATATCTATATATATATACACGCACAACAATCTTTACATATATAAAGACTGTTGTGTGTATATATATATATATATATATATATATATATACTCAACGGTCTTTAATATACTTGGGATTATTTTTTTTGTTTCAGTTTTCTTTCAAAAACTCCGTCGTTGCTCACATTTTGCTCGAATAATATTTTCAACATTCTGCCGTATAATCATTTTTCTGATGCCCGACACCTTACCTTCATCTGCATGGAAACTGTCAACCGTTCACTGAAACATAGAAGAATTGATATTACATCAAAATCTAAGACTAACAGGCAGGAATAATGGAAGCTGAAAGTGGGCGTTGAAATAAATTGATTTGAAAATAATTCTTGAGGTGATTTTGATTTTATACTCACGCTTACTCTTTGGTTTCTTTTAGATTTTTTCCCAAAACGATTAAATGTCATTATTGCATTTTATGACAGGCCGAAAGAATTTAGTCAACGAAAAAATATCTGTAGTCACGCCTTTAGCTTTTAGATTTATTTCTACACTGACTTAATTGTAAGACTATTCACATTTTCTTTTATCGATTAAATCAAACATTTCGAACTGAACAATATTCCCTTAGGATTTCTATAACGTCATAGAGAATGTGAGAGTCATCTAAGAGTACACGAGTCGTACTTGTTAGGTCAGAGCAAATGGTTGACGGAGCGGAAATTAGAAGAGATAACAAGAGAAAAATTATTGAGAGCGACAAGAGACAGGAGCCAAGTGGAAGTCAATGATCGCCTACGTCCTAAAGGGACACGGCACATGACGGATAAGAAGAAGAAGAAGAGTCTATAGGAAAATTAGTTTTCTTTTTAGCAGTCTGTCTATTAGAGTCTGTTCGTTTCAATCTATCTCAGTCTATAATCTCTCACGGTCTTTCTCAGTCTTTGATCTCTCTCTCTCTACCTCAGTTTGTTAATATCTAACAGTTTTTTTTATTGTAGTCTCCATCTCTCACTTCAGTATATATTGATTTACTTAATAATATTCTAAGTCCAGTTCAAATATAAGGTTCGAAAAGCAACACCCATCAGTACTAGAAACAGCGATAACAGCTTTCATATCTATCTATCTATCTATCTATCTATCTATCTATCTATCTATCTATCTATCTATCTCTCTATCTCTCTATCTATTTCAGTCGGTTCAATTATCTATCTATCTATCTA
Organism: Ascarosepion bandense; assembly: GCA_037127315.1. Taxonomy (NCBI): domain Eukaryota; kingdom Metazoa; phylum Mollusca; class Cephalopoda; order Sepiida; family Sepiidae; genus Ascarosepion; species Ascarosepion bandense. The sequence goes on from JBBBDQ010001755.1 coordinate 892,809, forward strand.
TCTATCTATTTCAGTCGGTTCAATTATCTATCTATCTATCTATCTATCTATCTATCTATCTATATATCTATCTATCTATCTACCTATCTATCTATCTATCTATCTCAGTCTGTTCAATTATCTATCTATCTATCTATCTATCTATCTATCTATCTATCTATCTATCTATCTTCAAAAAGGGACCTACGTTAAAGGGAACATTGTTTTTTTTCTCAGTATGTTTAAATAAAACAGTGTCATAGGTTACGAGTTCAAACTTTTTCGTTGTAGATCAAAGCGATTCTGGAATAAAAACTACATTAAATATCGAACGAAGGGCGGACATCGATGATTGTTGCACACGGCACTATTAAATAAATATCCGCTTGTGCCTTTTGATTCTATCAGCGAAAAAGACGCATGGAAATCAATAATAAACAAATAAAAAAAATCAACCTCACCAAATTACTGTTTCATCTCAATGGGTTCACTTCAAGAGAAATGGGTTTAGAAGTGATGATCATATTTTTATAGCTTAATTGGTTGTGGTGAGAAAAAGGGTTACGGCTGGGTGAATAGACATTTGATATGTCTCAGACTTTATGCGATAGACTGTAAATAAAAGACAAACAAATGTCATCAGTGCTAAAATATTTTTCATAAAAGATTTTTTAAATGCAATTTCCATGATTAATTTTAAAGCCATTTTAAATTTGCACCGTCACAAATACAAATGAACGTTCATCTACACAAACATATATTAGTCATCAACATACAAGCCTGTTTCGCAACTCATCAGTGTGGCTAAACGCATTCGCTTGCTTGTTGTCCGCGATCGAAACCCGACCGATTTGGTTAGTCTGAGTCTCTACCCACTAACCCATAGGTACATGAATCAGGTAATGGAAATTTTAACGTGTTGTATATAAGCAGTGTACACACACACACACACACACACACACACACACACACACACACACACACACACACACACACATATATATATATATATATATACGTAGATCCAATTTGGTGATATATATATATATATATATATATATATATATATATATATATATATGTTTCAGGTAAATTCAGAGTAATGTCTGTCTACCAAAACGCAGGCTATGACACGCTGATGATGCAGGAAAAATATGTATGAAAAAATACAAGCCTTCCCTGAAGAAAACAATATGAAAAAAATTAAGAGACAACACAGTGATACACTAAAATCAAACGATCTCTAAATTTAAAAAACAAAATTCGCGAGGCACTGCGAAAAATGGTAATTTTGGATTCCAATAACAACAAACAGAACTTTATGGACACTTAATGTATAATTTTAGGATGTGCGTTGTGGTGCAGTGGATATCGTCTCGGAACGAGAAATCGGGGAGCCGAGTTCGAATTCCAGTTGAATTCATTGCATTCACTTACGCGCAAATACACTTGGGAAAGGTATTAGTCTGTCTCTTCTTTCCATTTATGGGTTAAATAACATGACAGATTGGGTTCTATATCCTTGGCTGGCAACCAGTCTACCACAGAAAGCAATGGCATCCTACTGCTGGATAATCTGATCGCTCAGGCGTGTTTCACGTATGGCACTTAACTGACTGAATGTATAATAAAATATAATAAATAATAATAATAATAATAATAATAATAATAATAATAGTAATAACTCTGTACTTTAAACAAAATGTTAGTACAATACGAAACCCAGTAATACGGAGTGTCAGAGAAAATCATTAGCATCAAAATTGCTATAGAACTAATGTAAAAATACTAGAAAAAACATTAAAATCAAAAATTGCAATATGAGCTCTGGTAACAAAAAGAGTTACTGAACATTAGGTTTATAAGTTATTCTTTTTCTTAAGGATACATGGCCCAGTGGATATAGACGTTGGTTACTGACTTAACCGAAAGAGCTGTGAGTTCAATACCAGTCTACGGCAGTAGTGAACAAGTAAGAGCGAGATAACTCATGACTATCAAAATACTTCGCGCAAGGAATGAGAATGATATACCCCAGTGATCAAAATTCTTAGCATCTGAAGAAGTCCGGAGCCTACAACGACCGAAACGTCGTACAAATGGCAAAAGATGGGACAATAGTCTGAATAATGTAAATTGAGTTAGGGGAAATTGTTATTAAGTAAAAAAAAAAATATTGAAAAGCTTAGTACAAATCATCATTCACAATATTTCTAAAATAATTTAAAATTTTATTCTTATGTATAAACAAACCGATTTTCTATTTTACAGTAGACTATACACAACATTATCAGAAAATAAAAACCAAGGCATAGTAAAATTGCAACCAAAAATTTTAAAAATTCAGTAAAAACATTAGATTACGGAGGATATTTTCTTAAATTTTTAAGATAACTGAATACTTAAAAATTATATAAAAAGGGTCTTACGTTAATTCAATTAATTTTTAACACCTAAGGCCCTAATAGAACATTAGATTAATATCAATCTGTCATCAAACTACCAAACACGCAAACACTTTAAATAATCAGCTATTGTGAGGTTAAAACAATAATTTTACGATGTTTTAAAATTAAATTAAATAATAGTTGTGTGACACATGCACACACCTGTAGAATCACACACATTTATTTACGCAATCACGCAATTGCATGTATTAAATTCTGTATGTAATTATTTTATATTTGAATAAATGTAAGCTGCTTGCTGATTGATTCGAGCTAGCCAATTAAAATCAAGGTAAGTGAACTACATTTTTACCGCCAAATCGTAAGGATGTTTGAACACCTATATATGCGATTTGCCGCGTATTTTTCGCCAGTTGGCACCAGAATTTCTTACGCACACGTCATGTAGAAATATACGAACTTTAAGTCCAACTTACTCTCATATAAATTCATTCTTCTGTACAACTACAAAAATGAACGTTATTCATTTCAGATTTGAACAATTCTTTTTAGCAATAATATTCCTCACACAAATTTCTTATCACACTGATAAATCTTACTGCAACAATGAAAATTTCAACTTACGTCAAAAGCTCTAACACAAATTTTCATACAGTCCATGGAAGAGACTTTCAAACAAACAATTTCAACATCTATATAATTTATGTATTTCTTGTTAATATTTGTTAAATACACTTTATAGTTGCAAATTGATGCGTTGTCAGTTTTATTCCACTTTTCATTTGCTTGTTTAATGAATGGTTTTCAACGCTCATAAAAATAATGGTGGTTTGTAAGGATTTAGTTATGATATTCCTTTGGGAAATGGCCTTGTGCCATGTAAAAATGCAACAGAGAAATTAATCTAAATTAACCTTCCAAGGTTGCTTCCCACCAGATTAATTATAATTTAAATCTGTCAATGTTTACCAAATAAAGTTTCAGAAAATAAATTTTAGTTTTGGAAGTGTTTGTAATAAAGAGAATTACACTCCATTGAAAGATGACTAAAATAAGATGACTACGTTGAAAGATGACTAATCAGCTATTTTAGCAAAAAAAAAATCCATCCTGCTAAAATGTTTTGTCTATTCGAAACATTAAATTGAATTTATTAGTTTGATACTAAAACTAAAATAAAAACTTCAGGAAATATTTTTCATTTAAAAAATTAATTTGAAATCTTTAACGCGATTTTTTAGTATTTTTTTAGGTACCGATGAATATATTAATATCGTAGTAGTTGTCAATAAGTAATCATATGCATTTCCCTTTTTTACTTATCTCTCTTTAAGTAAAATTCAATTGATATTGGGAGATAACTGGTACAGGGATATCTGGAAGAGGCTTGACTGTTGGAACGAGAACAATCTACCCCGGTGAAAGAATAAATGGGTTCAGTTTGAAATTCTAATGGCGTGAAGAAGGTCGGAACGTACATAGGCCGAAACGGCGTCAATATGGCAACAAAGATGAGAACAACAGTCCGAATAATGTAAATAGTGTAAATAATGGAATGGTTCTCTATAACAATTCCATTCCTCTAAAAATCCTTCATCAGGTTTAAGTAATGTCAGTATATGGATGGAATTAAATATATATGTAGTTGGTGTGCGGTGGAGATATAAGCGTAGACGCTCGTTATAACGAGGCACGGAGAGGGACGCTGAAGATTTAGGGACGCCGAATTTTATATTTTAAACAATATAAGGTACGCAGATGATACAGTGCTGATACCAGACACAGAAAGAAAACTACAAGATTTCCTACAGAAGGTAGCTGAAGAGAGTGACAAGAAAGGACTACAAATAAACTGCAAGAAAATCGAATGCATGGTCATCAGCGGCCAAAATGCCAATGACAGGTGAGGGACTCTAAAATCACGCAGGCACAGAAATGTAAATACCTAGGAAGAGTTCTAAACAGAAGACGGAAAGTGCGACACTGAGATCTGAAGTTTATTTAACTTGAAATAAACATCATCACTTGATAAGACATAAGAAGTGTCGAAAGAAAATAGCTACTTTTGTAGTGATATTATAACATATTAGTGATATAATTTCTGAACAAATATTATTAGCTCTACTTTGTAATGAGCACTTTTTAAGAATAGTGTTTCTTTCGATACGGGATATTATTCCATCCATATGTAGCCTATATATATATATATATATATATATATATATATATATATATATATGAAATAGATATTTTCTGTGGACAGGTGTTATAAGTTACTGTGATATTTAAAGTGTTTTTTTATAATTGTTAATTGTTTCAGTGTCATAAGGTAATGTGTTCTTAGTATTATATTTTTTAAAGTTCTGAAAGAATTTTATTGCAGAAAAGTAGGTTTATTTTATTATTATGACGCAAGAAGGTATTTTTCACAGAAAAGTAGTAAATGGGGTGGGGGAAAGTTGAAACCTGTTCTTGCAATTATAATTTCATGCAGTCCGAGTTACCCTTCAAGTACGAGTCAGTCAGCTCATGACTCAGCCATGGGACATGAACAACCCGGACCGTTTTAAGGAAAATGCAGATTACATTTTTCACAGTTTTGCACTGAGCCCGGTCCTCACGCTATTTACGTAAATGCTCGAAGCGGTCTATATTAAGTTACACCAACCAGGTCTGTGCAAATAAAAAGAGCACTTTATCGCCCCCTTTCTTTATTTCAATGCTTGTGAGTAATATTTTGTTCTTTTTATACGCACTTCGAACCGTTACTATTCTTTTATTCGTGAATTGTTTTACTAATTATTTTAATCGTGTTTCCTTAAGGTTGAGAAAAAATGCGTTCCTGCGTTTTCAAATTGGCATATATATATATATATATATATATATATATGTGTGTGTGTGTGTGTGTGTGTGTGTGTGTGTGTATGTGTGTGTGTGTGCGTGCGTGCGTGCGTGTGTGTGTGTGTTTATTTTATGTACATGTTTGCATGCGGGTACGCTGTATGTACGCTTTTGCGTTTGTGTATTTATATGTATATATACATATATACATGTAAGAGAGTGAGAAGTAGAGAGGGAGAGAGAAGTTGAGAGAGAGAGAAGTAGAGAAGGAGAGTGAGAAGTAGAGAGAGAAGTTGAGAGAGAGAAGTAGAGAAGGAGAGAGAAGTAGAGAGGGAAATAAAGAAGTAGAGAGGGAGATAGAGAAGTAGAGATGGGGAGAGAAGTTGAGAGAGAAAAATAGAGAGGGAGAGAGAGAAGAGAGAGAAAAAGAGAACCAACCAAAAAATTATTGAGGAAGTCTTCCAATGTGTTTTCCTCCCGTGACGCAGAGTATTGTGCACTTCGCTTATAAACGCCAGAGGAGATAAAAAGGCTGGCGATTCTTTTTTCGAAGGAGGGGCAGGAGGGAGGCAACCACTTGAGAACAACTGACAATTTCCCTGGCATAATGAAGCTCTCGATATTGAAGTTCCCGAAAGACTTAGCGCACGTTTCGCCGCCTTTGTTTCAGCCAGCAACCCATGCTTGTCTGTGTTAGTGATGCTGGCGCAAGAAATTTCGTTACGTTGATTACACACGCTAACCTGAATATATCTCTCATAATTCTCTGATCTGAACGTATTCATGTCCATATATCTATGTCACTGTATTCATATCTATCTATCTATCTATCTATCTATCTATCTATCTATCTATCTATCTATCTATCTAAGTTTCTTTTTAATTTTCTATCTATCTCAATCAGTTTATACCTATCTGCTTATCTGTCTAAAAGTTTGCATCGAGCTATCTAGCTATCTAACCTGGCCTATTCATATCTATTTATCTATCTATATGAGTTTGTTTCTCTCTATCTGTGTGTTTATCCAAATCTGTTATATATATATATATATATATATATATATATATATATCAGCATACAGTGTGGGCATAGAAGAATCCGAAGGAGTATCCTTTACATATAGGGTAGGATAACTCTCTAAGAGAGCTCTAAATATATATGTATATAAATACATATAGAGCAAATATAAGAAAAATTAAGGCAGACACGTTATTTCAGGGTAAATCGGAAGTGTAGGCCTATTTCAGGCGAACCATCATCAGTTTCCGTTTTTATTTTACAAAGGATTTTACACGAAAAATAAAAACGGAAGCTGATGATGGTTCGCCTGAAATAGGCTCATACTTCCGATTAAAAGAAATAACGTGTCTGCCTTAATCTTCTTATATATATATATATATCGGTCTGTTCATATCTATCTATCTATCTATCTATCTATCTATCTATCTATCTATCTATCTCAATCTGTTTATATCTATCTAAAAATTTATACATATATGTATGTATGTATGTATGTATAATGTATCTATATATATATGTTCGTATCTATGTATGTACTTATATCAGTCTGTTCATATCTATGTATGTATCTATCCCAGTCTATCCTTATCTATCTATCTATCTATCTATCTATCTATCTATCTATCTATTTCGGGACAAGCGGGCAGTTAGAAAAAGACATGTGCCTTATAGCAGACCCTGAATTTTTACCTGTTACAATAAACAGAAATATCCAATCATTGATCATCTGTGAAATGAAACTTGTACATAAGATCCATCATTAAAAGGCCTGGAACAGTAGTCGGTTTGCTCCAGTAAGTACCTGACTCCTTGTGCTTTCCTCTACATTTACAAGAGCCATATCAGGCTAAAATTGGTGTACTGGTGTCATAAATGGGCTGGGGCTACCTAGTCTTCACTCTCTAGACGCGGTAGCGTTGAAGAGTGTTTCCCTGAACCACCCTCATTCCCTTTGCATTCAATTGGTAAGATATAAGATCTGCTCTTATTGCCACGTACGACTACTTTTTGGAACCAACTCCGAGGAGGATGCTTTCCTGATTGATCATCACAATCTATTCAAGTCTCGGCTTAACAGCTACCGTCCCTATATTTTCTCATAAACTGTGCTGCTTAATCTGTAACTCTCTACCGCGATTGACTCCCGGGCCTTATAGGAGATTTTATTAATCATATCCGTTTTCAGAAGTTACTATTAATCAATACGTGTTTTTAAAATCGATTTGGATGCACTTATATTTATATGATAAGTGGCAAATTTGTAATGGATAATGGCTTTGAACGAGAAATCGGAGAACGTGTTCAAATTATCGTTGAATTCGTTGTATTCACTTACTCGCAAATACGCTTTGGAAAAGCATAAATTCAAATCTTTTCGTCCAGCTATGGGTTAAAAAAAAACAACAGATTGGGTTCTTTTATCCATGGTTCACAATCAGACTAGGAGAAGGCAACTCTGAATTCAAAACCACACCAGCGTCACGCTAGTCCGTCCGCTTTTAATTTTCTTGATCCACTTCACTGTCACCATATTGTCCTAAAATCATCTCATAAATTTCAGCCCCTGAAATATCTTTCGAGCAGAGAAATCGGATCACTGCTTCTTGGTGTACGCTTCTAGAGAAGAAGCCATATTTACACAGTAACAATAGCAAGAAAACTTGCGCGATAATGCTGAAACTTGGATCACGTGACCACAGTAGTACCAACTATAAGCACACATGAGCAGAAGAGTGTTTAAAACTACAGACATAGTATGGCGAAAGTACGGATAATTTGTTACTTACTCTCGTATATGTGTGCGTGTATGCGTATATATTTATGGAAAAGCGTAAGTCACTTAGGAAGTTTCTTTTTCTGCGGACGGCATTGTTGTTGTTTGGAGTAAAACTTGTATCTTGTTTGTGTTCCACTGAATGAGCGCCCGAATGCATTATGTGTGGGACCCTCCGTGGAGTTACTCTGAATACTTCTGTTTTGGATACGTTTTTATATAGGCCCGAGATAGGCTCCAAACTAAACTCATCTACAGGGAAGCCAGGTCGACGCATAATTTTTTATTTTAAGTTCATCAATTTTCCCTTTCGCACTTTTTGGACAATGGAGCCGATTGTTTACAATTGCTCCGTAAAACATCTAAGATCTAAGATGGTTGCTAAATTACGTCACAGAAACCAAATCGCACGTATCAAATGCGACTAAAATATTTTTTATTAAAAAAAAAATGCGTCTTTATTTTTAATTTTTATCCCGACGTTTTAAAAATTCATTTTGTCAACAAAAAAATGTGAATATTTTTCCCCGTAATTTTGAAACAAAAGAAATATTTTTAAAAAAAAAGTGTTTTTTCAAACAAAAACAAAATATGTAAAAATATAACAAAAAAAAAAGTGGCATCTTCTACTACTAAAATGTTCTGAGTTGCACGCGCAACGCCGGGATATGAGGCTAGTAAAAATAATAATCTTTGGTCGTCTTCTATTTGCTTGAGAAGAATCAGGTGGTGTATTTGTGGTGAATAGGAAATTAAAAATTAAAATCAACCTTCTTCTTCACTTTTACAAAAATTCACAAAGACGTGTGTAATCCTGGTTTTTCCCAAATAGATAAAGGATTGACCATGTGCTTAAAAAGTCGAAACCGGATTTTGCAAGTAGATGCTAAAGTGATTTTCTGACCAATGGAAGCAATTGCAAAACCAAGAAGAACTTAGCAATCTAGTATGAAAAATCTAACTTATTATAAAAGACCTGATCAGCGTCACCTAGTCAGTCAGGGATAGAAGCAGCAGAGACGACAAGCTAAAATATAACGGGAGAAGCTTCAATCTGACCCGGACATTCGTCCTTTTTCTCTTTCTTTTTCGCGTACTGATTCCTTTTACTTCTCCATTCAAAAACATTCCTCCCGAACAAACGCTCATACATACATACATACGCATAAACTCTTTCCAACAAATTACTACTACGAACATTTCTATAACTCTTGATACTCATTACTTGTTTCTAATTACACATTAACATCTACAACTTATGTTATTCTATTCTTTTAATAAATTTCTGTTTTAACATGAAAATGTATATTTTTATTCTTACACAATTCCACTATTTAGCACATTCAAACATTCCAACCAGGTTCAACCTTCTGATTAAACCGTTCTGATAATAACAATAATAACCTTCTGATAATTCTGATGATAATTCTGGATAAAACTTGTAAGCTGTAGGGGGTTTGGTTAAGTCTGACACAAGGCCGAATCAAAGAAACATTAACCAGCTCCATATAGCTACACTTCCACTATTCCACACTATTCCACTATTTCTCATTCCAACCGTCTGATGAAAACCTTCTGATAATTCTGATGATAATTCTGGATAAAACTTGTAAGCTGTAGGGAGTTCGCTTAAGTATGACACAAGGCTGAGTCAAGAAAACATTAACCATCTCCCTATAGCTACAAATAAGCCACACGAAATTTGTATTTTGACCCTTAGAAATGACGCTGAAACGAATAATCCACATGGAACTTGTATTTGGCACAAACGAGTCCTAAAGATCCCACGGAAATAACTAATATATACAGAGTTTTTATATTTGAACAAATGAGGCTATAGAATCTAACTGAAATGACTAAACCACGCACACTTGTATTTAGTACAAAACATGCTTAAATTAACGCTGTCTGCGTAAAATCATGGCTATACAACGAAGACATATTAAACCTAACGGCGTGAAGGTGGTTGCTCCCAAAGAGAGCAATTCCTCGCCTGGTAAGGACCGACATGGGCAACAGGTGTTACCAGACCGTCATCCGGCGACTGTTAACAACAAAGGCGTAAAAGGGACAGTTTTTCCTGGTAAGGACCGACATGGGCAACAGGTGTTACCAGACCGTCATCCGGCGACTGTTAACAACAAAGGCGTAAAGGGGACAGTTTTTCCTGGGAAGGAGCGACATGAGCAACATTTCCACACTCTTGATACCCTTAACGCATTACTTATTTTTTATTGAACATTAACTTCTTCGAATATTTATTCTTCTTATAAATATATTTCTAATTTAACATGAAAAATGTATATGTTTATTCTTCAACTATTTCACTATTTTACACATTCCAACCTGCTAATAACCTTCTGATAATTCTGCATGAAAATTGTTAATCTGTAGGGAGTTCGGTTATGTATGTCACAAGACCGAATTAATAAACATTAACCATCTCTCTATAGCTTCAGAACCGCATCCTAATTTCAGTAATTCCCAGATTCTTCCTGACTCGATGATAGTACCTATTCGTTCGCTTTCTACTTCTTTCTCGTGTGCTGATGCCTTTTACTTCTTCTTCTCCATCCAAAGACATTCCTACCAAACAAACGCTAATACATACATACATGCACATAAACTCTTTCTAAGAAATTACTACTACGAACATTTCTACACTTTTGATACCCTTAACGCATTACTTGTTTCTCATTGAACATTAACTTCTACAGATATTTGTCACTCTTTTTTTAAATAATTTTTTTATTTAACATGAAAAATGTATGTTTATTCTTCCACTATTTCACACATTCCAACCTGCTAATAACCTTCTGATAATTCTGCATGAAAATTGTAAGCTGTAGGGAGTTCGGTTATGTATGACACAAGGCCGAGTCAATAAACATTAACCATCTCCCTACGGCTTCATTTAAATCCACATCGGGCGCCACTAAGTCTGTCTTTAAGCGTTTATTTTTAGACTTGATAAAATTCAGAATTTGAAAATATATGTATTTTTATCTATATCTACGTTTTGTATTTTCAAATCCCAGTCAATTAAACTATCTAGTGGAAAGGAGTACATCATCTCATTCGACTGAGTGTTATTGTTAAAGATTTAAGTCAGTCAGTTAAGTACCATACGTGATACACACTTTGGTCGATCATGTCTCGAAAGAGACATGACTGACTGGGCAGAAGATTTTTCCACGTTAGGTTGCCATTACTTTCTGCGGTAGACTGGTTGCCGACCAAGGCTAAAGAACCCAGTCTGTCCTATCATTTAACCCATAACTGGAGGAAAGAGACGGATTAATACCTTACCCAAGGGTATTTGCGCGTAAGTGAAAGCAATGAGTTCAACTGGAATTCGAACGCGGCTTCCCGATTTCGCGTTCCGAGCTGATATCCACTGCACCACAACGCACATACATAAATATTTACGATGGTAAAAAAATTAAAAAGAAACGTTTAAGGTATATTACTTATGATAACAAGACTTATGTTCCTTGTACCTTACGGACGTTAGCGATCATGGTTCTCCACAACTTCCTGTCCCTTGTAGCAGTTTCTTTCTGTTATTTCTCCCAAGCTCTGTGCCGCCATTAAATTATTCATACACACTAAGTATGTTATACGTTGTCATCCTCTGTCCTTGCTCTCTATCTGTCTCATGAGTGTCAGATTTTCTAAACCCTCCTTTCTCATTATATGCCTCAGAAACCTCAGCTGTCCCTTTCTGATGTTATGTATTAGTTTCATTTTAGTTTCCTTTTTATCCAAAACTTTATGTCCGGTCCACAGTATTGTCAGCACCCTTCTGTAGAAGCATATTACTGTTGCTTCAAGTCTCCTCTTCATCTTTGAGGAGTTCGTCTAGAACTCACTGCTATATAGGAGAAAGTTCAGAAATTGGAGGAATTTATTTTTAATGCCTATTCGAGAAATCAGTTTCTGTTGTAAGAAAACTGCAAAACCTGGAAAACAAATTAATAAAAGATTTTGCAACAAGTTGGGATTAGACAAAATATCATTTCGTCTACACAAATCTGTCAAAAGAATTTTCATTCTCGAAAGTGAAGAGATCAGAAGAGTCGTTAATAACTAAAACTAGATGACAGTTTCTCGAAATCAAAACACCTGTAAACTGTGTAATGATATTTTACTTTTTCGGTATCACATATGCAATCAATTTAACTCTGAAAAGATACATTCACTAAAATCAACTTACGTATATCTTTCCATACAATATGTTTGTTGTAAAAATTTACATTGCAGCTGTAAATTTTAACACAATTCTTAGAAGTTTACTTACGATATTGCAACTATGATTAATTACTGTCGCTTTTGTAAATGTTTTAAATGGAATGCCATGATAATTTTTGAACTTAATCAAATGTGTTGTACCAAGCTAATGGAAAATTAACCAAAACAAATATACAACTTCAAATATGATTAACATTGAAGTTAACTTCTCTTTTATTAGTATCTCGTCTTCAGACACTTCCCCACCGGCGTAATGTAACATTTTTGTGTTTGTCTATAAATATTTTCATGGTAATTGTTTGAATGAATTTCTTTATGACTCCTAGAACTTATGAATTTGCGTGCAGTACTAGATTGGTGGCAAGGTCTCTTTATTTTACAGTAAAAACTGCTAGATGTAACCATAAGTTCTTTGCTAATTGTCTATTCTCTCGCACTTCTCGCCTATGGAACACTTTTCTGGCTTCTTATTTTCAACCTAACTTTGACCTTCAAAAGTTCAAATTCAAAGTCAATCGTTATCTTCTGTCTTCTTAAGGTTTTTCTCAATTCTCAATTATATTATCTCAATCAGTAACCCCACCTTGCGTCTTGAAAAGAAGACAAGAGAAAGAAAAATAGAAGAAAAGAATAAGGAGAAAAGGGGTTTAACTTAACGTATTAGATCTTAGCTTCGCGCAGCGTCTTTGACCTAGATTCACAAAAAACCTTCCTTGGTGAAAGAATTGAACTTTGGCTTGAGCTGCCCGTTGACGGTTTTAGGTGGATGGCATTGACATTTGAGATTTAAAAATTAGGGTTTGAATTTCACCGAGGTCCCATATGAAGTCCAGGAATATACCCATTATATATATATATATATATATATCAAGAATTGTCTTACGAAAATATAATGGAAGACTAAATTTGGGGGTTGATTCATGAAAATAATTTACAATGTAAGCGTAACTAGCAAAAACATTATTTACTCTTAAACTTATTGTATCTTTTAATGTATAATCCTGGAATAAATAAATGCTACTTTTAAAATCAAATACTGTTTTTTTCCTTTGAGTGAACGAAACTGTTTACATTCGCCCGTTTCCCATCGGGGATAAGTAAATTTCAGAAATATCATTATCTTGGTGACAAAAGAAAATTGTAAAGGAAAATAGTTGCTATCTTTCATACTTTCTCAGTGTAAGCAAATAAATAATAATAGTTGCTACTTTAAACTGTAACGTATAATATACGTACATATATATATATATATATATATATATAAGAGCGACGACTACCTAAATACACTATATATATACACACACACACACACACACATATATATATATATAAGAGCGACTACTGCCTAAATACACTATACACACACACACACACACACATATATATATATATATATATAAGAGCGACTACTAACTAAATACACTACACACACACACACGCACACACACACACACACACACATATATATATATATATATATAGCGTTCACGGATGTGCGTTGTGGTGCGGTGGATGTCGGCTTGGAGGGGGAAATCGGTGAGCCGAGTTCCAATTCCAGTCGAGCACACTGCATTCACTTGCGCACTAGTACCTTTGGGAAAGGTATTAATCCGTCCGTTCCCTCCAATTATGGGTTAAATAATTGAGGTCCGCTGTTCATGCGATCTGTGGCATATTTCTGCACCGATTGTTTGTTATCAGCAGTTCCAAAATGTGTGGATGGGGCTACACAATGACTTCACCACTACAAACAAATCTTTGTGTGGATGTCTTACTAAGGTGAGACCCTCATACATCGAAATCGATGGGAGAGTCCATAATATATATATAGTGTATTTAGGTAGCAGCAGTCGCTCATTTATGCAAGTTTCGTTAAAAATGACAGACAGGGTGCTATGGTTAAGGTATTTTTAATTTAATCTTTAAATTATATAAAAATTACCTGAACGCTTTATTCATCTAAGCGCTTTCGGCTTTAATTTTAGCCATTACGAAGGATGAATTTTATTTCACATGTGGAATTGAAAATAGCTAAAGTATATGTGCGTTGTGGTACAATAGATATCGACTCGGAACGACAAATCGGAGTACCGAGGTTGAATTCCTTGCAATGTTCTAAAGTAAAATTTATAATAAATATTCATAGATCTATTTCTATACTGAGCCCTGCTTTAAATTAATATTTTGAACGATGTTAAATATTTTTTTCGTTCCTTATTCATTTGTATATATCTATGTCTATCTATATATTTTTATATATCTGCATTTTATTATTTTTAATATTCAATTTTAAATTTTAAATTCAACTTTTAAATTTATACCCACATGAAAACATAGAATATTTGAATTTTTAATCTTGTTAATAAAAATAGCAGTGACTTAAATTTATAAGATTTAATTCCCATGATCATCGAGTGAACTTAAATTCAGATCTATTAAACTGTCAGTTTGAAACATGCATCTGATGGTTGCATAACGCATGAAACTCCAAGTCGTGCCATAGACGTAGGATAATACATATATATATATATATATATATATATATATATATATATATAGACTGCAGCCACTTTCCCATCGTCGAAATGTGGCCTCCCTCTGTCTCTTCTATAAATACTTTCATGGCTTCTGCTCGGATGAGCTTAAGTCACTGATGCCTCCTCAACAGGTGTTTACCCGTGCAACCAGACTGGCAACTGGGTCCCACCCATTCACAGTCAGGTTAGCCAAACGCAGACGACAATTCTACTCCTGCAGCTTCCTCTCTCGCACTTCCCGCCTGTGGAACTCACTCCCGTATTCTTGCTTTCCTGACGGCTACGACCTCCAGAAATTTAAAAGCAAAGTTAATACTCACCTACTAACCACTAAACTCTAGCTCTCTCCCCTCCCCTGTATAATCTTCACTTTCTCTCCGCCCATGTATCTGTCATTGCACCTGCTTTTTCAGCTTTCTATTGTTCCTTTCTAACTAGCTTGTACTCCTCACTCTTTTCTAATTAATCTTTCTACATTTATGTAACCCCCTGCACATCAGTGGCGTTTCTGCCTTGCTCGGGGTGAAATGATTAATATATATATATATATATATATATATATATATATATATATATATATATATATATAACAGTAAATTTATCTTTAAACACGTTTCGAAAAACCCACCGAGTATAAACGCGGAGGGGGAAAAATGGAAAACAAAACGAAACGAAGTACGCACTTAAACATTAGTCAAAGTACTAGTCGAAAGAAAAAGAAAACCCGAGACGAGGAACCTAACACGTAAAGCGCTCAATACAGTAGCAGAGCAAATAAACTTGCCTTGATGATCCATTAGGTGAAACCTAGGTAGGTCCGTTGGTTCTAGGTTAGCTACTTACTTATATATATATATATATATATATATATATATATATATATATATATATATATATATATATATATATATATATATATAATATATATAATACAGTTATGTTCATACATTGAGCCCTGTTTTTATTAACACCTGAATAATAATACTATACATATACACACCCTCCTCATATGTATATTTATTCATTTAGGCCCACATATATATATATATATATATATATATATATAAATAATATTTGTAAATACCATTATATATATATATATATATATATATATAATGGTATTTACAAATATTATTTTTATTATTTCTTTATATTACTTAAATATAATATTTTAATATATAGATAATACATGATAATTAGTAATATAAAACATACAAATTAACTTAATGAATGATTTCATCAGTAAAAATTTATTACATTCAAATTTATTTGTTTATTTCTAAAAAATGGCTACAAACATGACACTTGCAAATATTATTTCATTAAAAACTTAAAAGGAAATGCATTTCGTTTTATCAGACACACATACGCTAATGTCACCGACCAACAAACGCACACATTCACAAATTATTGCCATACAGGATTTTCTCACACACATATTTAAAAAAAATCATAGATCGTTTTAATACATTTGACACATGTATTATTACGCACACATGCATATAAACTGACAAGCGCTTCTATACATACATACACTTACATTTAAAATAATCGTCTATTGCTTTCTTATACGTGACACATATTTAACCAAGAAGAGTGAAACCCCAAACTACATTTCAGTATACGGTCTCTTTGTTTTTTATATTTGTTTTTAAAATTCCATCTCTTGTCTTTAACTGGATCTCTGAAGAAGCTTTAATAAAAGTGAAACATGTTACATTAAGGCACATTTCCTACTTTGTTCTTTACTTATTCTAACACACACACACACACACACACACACACACACACACACACACACACACACACACAAATATATGTATATATGTCGTCCAAAGAGCGAGACCGACAGTAACAGATTGATTAATCTATCTATCTATCTATCTATCTATCTAGAGAGAGAGAGAGAGAGAGAGAGAGAGAGCGAGAGAGATAGAGAGCGAGAGAGCGAGAGAGAGAGAGAGAGCGGAAAAAAACAAAAGACTGAGATAGTTTTTGATCTGGTTTGATTGAAAATACTTTGAAGACATTTCCTTGATTTTGCCAAGAAGTCGAGATTGATTGCAATTGTAATTAGAATTGACTTGGGATTCTCAGACTCCCTGCCACATCAGTCGTCTTCTTAACATGCGATGATGAATTACTTACAAGACACAACCTGAAAAAGACTCGCTTTCACTTAAAAACAAACGAAAAACCTCCGACTCGACAAACAAAGTAGGAAAAACAAATGTTAAGAAAGAGAAAGGAATTCGCACGAACAGAGAAATTAAACGAAACATCAAACAGATAAAATGCAACAGGCACTACGAATGAATTCCCGACTTGGGCGCCTCAGTTCTATTTTTTGGAATGCAGTAAAAATGCACCCCCCACACTCTTTCTCTCTTACTTTTTTTCTCTCTACCTGTATCTGTCTGTTTCTCTATCTCTATTTTTGTCTTTTTGTATTAAATTTATCAGTCTCGGAGTTCGGTTTGTGAAAATGGTATTGGTACTATGAACTATTACCTTCGGCTTTCATTGACCGATCAGCCAGTACTACCGTCGGTTGAAATGTATAAATCTTTTTCAGAAAATCATTTTTTCTCAATTCCAGTAGCTGTTATAGCTCTTTTTGGTATTGACACGGGCTTCATTCCGAACATTATATTTGAATTATATCATTATTTTATGTTCCAATTACATGTTCTATCTGACAATTTAGATATTTCTGAACGGGTTTAATGCTATGCATAACATCCATATGAAATTCTAAATTGAACGATGATATTTAAGAATATGTGTCGTATTTTTAAGTTGATGTTTTGGTTTCAGAGCAATTTGCGATGTTGGGAGAAATTAACTCTTCTATGTTTAATTTCTAAAAAAAAATGATAAAACCTGAAAACATGTTTCTCAAGTCCATTGTTATCGCTATTTTCAGTGTTGTTTTCTTCTTAACCTTTTATTTGATCTGTCTTGCTATTTAACCCATAGCTAGAGGGAGAAGCGCTTGAGGGAGAAGAAATGGATTAATAGCTTTACCAATGGTGTTTGCGCGGAAGTGAATGCAACGAATTCAATTGGAATTCGAACTCGGCTCTCCGATTCCTTATTCTGAGCCGATATCCACGTCTTTTTGAGATCCTTGCCAGGCATGTAAGATTTTATGAACTGATAAAGTTCCTCTATTAGATCGATGCATTAAGAGAATTCAGAACTAAAAAAATGTTGTTTCTAATGGACAAGACGAAAAAGTCTCTATTGATATTGTCAATTACTGCTGTTAGTCGGACGTAGCATGAATACAAGTTCCTATTAGGGAAAAGTATGCCTTTTCCCGGAATTGTTTCATGACAAAGACATGCCAAAATTAAATCTTTTACCTGAACGAAAACCAAATTGGTTTAACTTTCATGAAACGAAGTATTTAATATACTGTTCATGAATAATTTCATCATGATGGATCCAATTGCGATACATCTGGATGTGCGTACGTCTTGGAGGCGACATGTTTCTTCACATAGTGTATTAATGCGGGATAAACCTTACTTTTTGGTGGTCCTGGGTGTAAACTGCATCCGGCAGCAAGGTCCCGGATTAGGAGGTTATGTGGAGCATAGAAACACCTCTTAATAGCTGTTGTTCCCAGGTTCACTCTGACCCGGAGTTGTAGCACCTGTTTGGGTCCCAGCTATGGGTAAATAGTTGACCCCCCCAAACTGTGGTCAAATTGCCATAAAAGTATTCAACAAAACTTTTTTGAATGAAAAATGTTACCAACAAAACTTTATTGAATGAAAAATGTTGCCAACAAAACTTTTTTGAATAAAAAAACAAAAAAATATAAACAAACAAAAACAATAAAACAAATAAACTAAATAAAACAAATCAAAACGATTTTCAGCATTAAATGGCCTAATGAAGGTTGATATGCTGGTTAAATGAACCAACCAACCAACCAACCAACCAACCAACCATCCTTACTTTTTAGAATTCGTTTTTGATTATAAAATTTTTCAGTATAATCGATAAGAGTAAATAGAGTCAATAAGCTATTTTCAGAAGTTTGGAGTCAATATTTATGATGATTCATTGTTCTTTAGATTTTTTAAAATAACGTTCTTAATTTCTTCATCACTAGGTTAATTATTGTTTATATTTGGAGACAGGCTTGGTAATGAAAGAATGAATATTGGTATATGATCTATTTCTACAGGCGCCTTTAGTTTGGTTGATCCTGAGCACGACGGTAAACTGCATCCGGCAGTAAATCCTCTGACTGGGAGGTTGTGAGGCACATGGAACCACCTCTTAATTGCTGTTGTTCTCAGGTCCACCTTCACCCAGAGTGGTAGCACCTGTTAGGGTTCCAACTATGGGCAAATAGTTAACCCCTAAACTGGGGTCAAAACACTATGAAACTATAAAAATAGAATTTTATAGAAAAATATACATTTTTGAAGACAAAATTATTACCATAACGCAATTTTGAAGGAAAAAATTCTCAGCAAAACATTTTTTAATGTAAAGCTAGAAGACATTTTCAGTTTTCTAAAATAAAAATGAATAAAAACAAAAAAAATTATTAAAATCTGACTAAATCCTTCTTCTCACTATAATTGTACATTAAAATTACCTTAAAACCCCACCTTTATGGCATTAAATAACCTACAAAAGTTGAGATGCCATTAAAAAAAACTCAAACTCAAATTTAGTTTGCTGTTGTCAGGGTTAAAATGTGACTTAATGGAGACTTTTCTTCTGTGCAATTTTTGGTGCAATTTTGATTTTTTTTTTATTTTGTCCAACTGACCTGGTGTGGTAGAACTTTTCTGGATCCAAGCTATGGGCAAATAGCAATTCCTCCCACCCTCCAAAATTCTATGAAAAAATAAGAAGACCTTTTTGCAGGTATTTTTATAGCAAAATTGCCAGGAAATAGCAATTTGTGGTGGAGTTGCCAGCGGTGGATTTGTCAGTGATGTCTATTCATAGAAGAATTATCAACAATACCTATTTTTGTGGAATGATCAATGATACATTTTATAGTAAAATGACAATGCGTTTTATTTGCTGTTAAATACGTGCTGTTGTGTTCAAAATATTTTAATATCAGTATTAAATTTTCTTATAACTCAACAAATTCCGGGCAAATTCTAACTATTAAAACAACAGCTTTCAGGCAAAATTCGACTTTATTCATTAACACAGTCTTCTTCTAGGGTAATACACTGATTCTAACGCTTCTCTAACAATTCGATGCCTTTTTTTGTAAAACGATTTGTCTTTGTCCTAAAAATACGTCTCAATTTCCGATATCACTTCTTCATTGGAGCCAAATCCCTTTCTCTGAAGCATTCTTTTGAAGTCTGCAAACAGCCAGTAGTCGCAGGGAGCCAGATCTGAAGATTAGGGTGGATGCGGAAGCAATTCGAAGTACAATTCATGTAGTTTTGCCATCGTTGCGATCGACTTGTGACACTGTGCGTTGTCTTGGTAGAAGATCACTTTTTCTTTTTTATTTGTGACCGTTATTTGGCGATTTCATTCTTCAAACGCGCCATTATAATAGTAGCTATTGAAGGTTCTTCCTTTCTCAACGTAGTCAATGAACAAAATACCTTGCGTATTCCAAGATTCGGATGCCAAAACCTTGCCTGCTTATGTTTGCGTCTGTGGTCGTTTTGGATGGCTTTCACCTGCTGCTGTCTACACAGCTGACTGCCAATTTGATTCCGGAGTGAAGTGGTGGATCCATTCTTTATCCATTGTCTCATATTTACGCAGAAACTCTTTCTTGTTGATTTGAAACAGTTGCAAAAAACGCTCTGAATCGTCGACGCGTTATTATTTTGATCTATTGTGAGCAAACGCGGCACCCACTTTGAAAACAACTTTCTCATTGACAAATGTTCATGAAAAATGGTGAATACACCGCTTTCTGATCTGTTCAACTGTTCTGTTATCTCACGCAACTCCAATTTACGATTGGCCAAAACGAGTTTTTGGATTTTTTGGTATTTTTCGAAACTGCCGATTTTGGGAGACCTGAGCGTTTCGCATCATTTGTGTCTGTACAACCGCGTTCAAAGTTAGCATACCACCTCTTAACCGTTTTTATCGACGGAGCAGAGTCCGAATAACACTTACAAAGCCATTACTTTGCTTGAACAGTATTTTTCTAATCAGAAAGCAATGGTTTATCAACAAACGAAATTCAGATTTTTGCATTGTTTTGAAATTTTGGAACAGTAGCTTCACTTAAATAACTGTAATTTGTAAAC
Source organism: Ascarosepion bandense (assembly GCA_037127315.1). NCBI lineage: Eukaryota > Metazoa > Mollusca > Cephalopoda > Sepiida > Sepiidae > Ascarosepion > Ascarosepion bandense. The sequence goes on from JBBBDQ010001755.1 coordinate 913,889, forward strand.
TACTAATCTGATTGGACCCAAATTTTATCACATGCCATTTGAAGATTATTACTTTATAAAAACCATATGGATTTTTTTTTATTAGTGGCGCAATCTATATGTCAGGCTCGTAACTTTTTGAGTGATGTGTTATTGTGTGGATTTCAATTATTTTAGAAAATAGACGAAAAAGGCTATACAAGCAGGAGAAACCGGACATGGCTATCAGACAATTTCTGCAGCTACAGCAGCCCTAACTTCCCAGACTGTAATCACCTTGATTATTATGGGTGGGGTGTATTTGAGCGATAGACTAATACAACCCCTTGTAACACCAAAGATAAACTGAAAGCAAGCATTACGGAAGCATTCACCAACTTAAACAAGGAGATTCCAAAGTCGACTGGAGGGCTTGGTTGAGACCAGCGGCGATTATATTGAAAAAATTTTTCTTTGATATTCGAACATATGTTTGTGTAATTTTGGTAAATATATCTGTTAAAATGAGATGTCAGTGTTCTTTTCGTTTGTGCTTCATTCGACAATTCATCTATCGCAGCCTGTGTTAGAGAAAATGGATTTTATCATGTTGACTAGGAAACAATACAGTTTGCTAAAAGAAAATCTTTTTTTTTCAGTTGCTTCTTTTTCAACTCAGGAACATATGTCAGTAAATTCTTGTGGCCGACTCATTAGGGAAAAGGGCCCATCAGAACAGTTATATTTACGTAGATAAGTCAGTAGAAAGAAGAAACCAACATAACAGTTAAATTCATGTAGTCGAATTTTTTGGGAAATGGCTCATCAAAACAGTTAAATTCATGTGTTCGTAGCAGTAATAAAAAAAGCACATCAAATTATATAAATTCATGTGTTCGAGATATTAGGGAAAAGGATCCATCAGAACAGTTAAATTCATGTGTTCGTGGTATTAGGGTAATAGGCCTATCAAAATATATAAATTCATATGGTTGAGCTATTCGAGAAAGGGTCCACCAGAACAGTTAAATTCATGTGATCAAGTTATTAGGGAAATGGGCACATCAAAACAGTAAAAAATATTTCCTGGCATTAGGGAAAAGGGCCCATCAGAACAGTTAAATTCATTAGGGAAAATGGGCTCCTCAGTACGGTGAAACCGAGACTTCTATGAATTTGCATGACTCATTGTCTGTTATGATATTTTGTACTAGGGTTTGGGTACTAAAATAACAAATATGTAAACAACGTCTGTATATAAATAATGGTGACGATTCATTCCAGAATTTCAGACCGAAAAATGAAGGATCATTGATCTTATTGTATTTTTCAGAAGAAAGAAATTGAGCCAAAAAAAGTAATGAAATAACGAAAGTGATTAAGATCCAAATAATATTACAATCCTTAATTTAACTTTGAAAGAAAAGGAAAATAAAAGCTGTTATCGTTTTTTTTATCTGCAGTGTATTTGGGTTGTATCTTGTAAGTACGTTGTGGTGCAGGGAATATAATTTCGGTTCGAAAAACTGGAGAGCCGAGTTCAAATTCCGGTTTAATTTGTTGCATTGACTTGCCCACAAATACTCTCCTAGTTATGGGAAGATTGAGTTCTATAGCCTTGGTTGGCAACCAGTCTACTGCAGACTTCAAAAATCTGAAAATAACTAGATGTAACCGTAAGTTCTATGTTAACTATTTCTTCTCTCTTTTGGAATTCTTTTTCAGTTTCTTGCATTTCAGTCAACTTCGACTTTCAAAAATATAAATGTACTGATAATTGTTATATTATACCTTATTAATCCCTGTTCTTTTTATTGTATTCTTTCATTAATTATGTTTTTTCTTATATTTTATCACATTCAGTAGCTCCTTGCTTCTTAGTGGCTTTATTACTCTGCTTAAGATTAAATGATTAAAAGTGTGTGGGTGTGAGTGTTTTTAATCATAGCCGGAAGAGATTTCCCGCTGAATTGTGCTTCACTGGCGTGTAGCCCAGTTAAAACTGATAATGTTTAAATCAAAATATTGGCTGATATTATTCAACGTTATACGACACACGCAGAAGAGAGAGAATACATTCAAAAGTTTTAAATCAAGCGTTAATTTGCACTAGCTGAGTTTTGTGTTAGTCACTTTAATGTGTGGCTTCCTCATAAAACGAAAAAACTCTACTGAACTATGTTTCATGGTAGGATAGTTGAATGTAATAAAAATACACCATTTTTTGAACAAACTTTGACGGACAATAAACAAATGAAAAGTAAATACATCATAACAATAAGGAGTCTAAAGAACTGTAGATCAAGAAAATGAATTACCAATAAATATCCCAAAAGTATTTATTCAAAGAAGGTGATGGTATATGAATTTGAAGCCGTAGGGAGATGGTTAATGCTTCTTAATTTGGCCTTGTGTTATATATAACCGAACTCCCTACAGCTTACAAGTTTTATGCAGAATTATCATCAGGTTATTATCAGAATGTTATTTTCGTTATCCACATCATCAGAAGGTTGGTTGGCAGGTTGGAATGTGTGGATTAGTGTGATATAGTGGAAAAATAAAATATACATTTTTCATGTTTAAAATAGAAATTTATTAATGAAAAGGATAACATGAACTGTGGTAGAAATTAATGTTCAATGAGAAACAAGTAATGAGTCAAGAGTTAAAGAAATGTTCGTACTAGTAATTTGTTGGAAAGAGTTTATGCTTACGTATGTATGTATTAGCGTTTGTTCAGTAGGAGTGTGTTTGCAGAGAAAAGAAGAAGTAAAATGAATCAGCACACGAGAAAGAGGGAGAAAGAGGACGAATTTCCGGATCACTTGAAGCTTCTCCCGTTACATTTTAGATTGTCGTCTCTGCCGCTTCCATGTGACTGACTGACGCTGATCGAAGCCATTTATATAGTCCTTTAGAATTTCGCACTGGATCGCTAAGTCTTCTGTTCTTGTAAACCGCTCCCATTGGTCAGAAAATCAATTTAACATCTATTTGCGAAATCCGGTTTCAACTTTTTCTTTAAGCACATGGTCAATCTTTTTTCTATTTGGATAAAAATAAGATTTCACACGTCATTGTGAAGAAGAAGGTTGATTTTACTTCTTAATTTCCTATTCACCACAAATTCTCTTACGGAAAAGAAAACGATTGATTTGAACATGTACTCTTTCCAGTCAGCAACCAAGGAAAAACTGCTGTAATTAGTTTCTGTCTGAATTTCTGATATGAAGAGTTATCTTTCTTTCTATTATTTATATGCAGACTAATATCCTCATCGTTTTTGTTGTTTGTTCGACTTCCGCTGTGTATGAGCCCAGAGATTGATTTAAAAAATGATTTAGTAACAAAATTCACAAACCAACTAGATATCTCGGGTAGATGGATAGCAGTCTACCTTCTAAGATTTAATAAAGATTAGTTTAAATTTCCTTGAATGTTAACCTGATCGGTAGACATTCGAACAAGGACGAAGGACACATCGGCCGAAATATTGTTATAATACAAAGAAAAGTGAGAGCATTATTCCGGATGTATATTATTAGCTAATAAAAATATTTCATTAGAATATCGATAATCAGCATGTTTTTTTTGTTTTGTTTTGTTTTGTTTTGTTTTATGCTCAGCAGAAATTGTTCCATTTTGGTTGATAAGTTTTCATTCGTCTGTTGTATTCATCAAACTGACATTTATCGATATCAATAGAAATTTGTAAATGATTTGTTTCTATTAAAAAATAAAAATCACTTCAGGAGGATAGAACTATGAAGTTTCCCGAAAGATAAGTCAAAACAATGAAATAAAACGGTAAACAGTTTATTGATCAAAGTTTTGTGAATGAAAGCAAAAAACAAAAAATTTAAAATTTAAAGAAAATTATTTGTTTTTACTTAAATCAAGATAATGCAACAAAGTGGAAAATCTAAAATTTCGTTCATGAATGAAAAAAAGACAAAACAGTATTTGGGGAGAAATGCTTTGCGATCACTGAGTGGGGACCATAAATCAAATTAAATTACCTTATCACATCCAATGGTCAGATTTTTCATTTTTGCTTCGGATCCTATTATACATCCTACAAACACATAAGCTTTTCTTTACTTAGTCAACTACATTAGTGTTCGTTTCTTTTTTTTAGGCAGGAACCACGTTTGAATTCGAATTACGAAGCTCTTTGTAATTTAGGTTTAAGGTAGCCTAACAATTAAATGAGAAAATAAAAGGCAGGAATAAGATTTTAGGTCATGAATCTGTTTCTTCATACCCCATCTAAAGAAAAATATTATGGCACATTGGATTCTCTAAACTTTGTCAACAACGGGTCTAGGAGAAAACAAATGTTAATTTAGAAATAATTAGAAAAATGGAGAAAGCAATTGGAAACAACTCCCGAGTTCGTGAGATTCATTGGTTTTTATTTTTACGGAGGGAATTTGATCCTCACTGGGTGATGTCGAGTAGTGCCAAACTATGTTTTGTAAATAAGCAATAGTAAGCTTACTGATGTTGTCTTCTTGAACCCTGCTTTTTTGTTGTCTTTTCCTCATTTTCAGGGTTCACAATCACTGTAACTCCTTGAGTCTTAGTGGCATTGTCGCCTTGCTTGAGATGAAACGATAAAAAAAAAAGATTGTTTGATTTTACTTAGCGGCATATCAACCTCTACAGATTATTTAATGCCGAAATCTAAATAATTTGAACACAATTTTATTATTTCAACGACAGATAAAATATATTTTTGGTAATTCAACTATGAAAGGTATTGCTTGTCATTTTACTACATTGTATTATTGATAATTTTACTATAAATATATATTATTGCTAATTTTACTAAAATATGTATTGTTGCTCATAATGTTTTATTACAACTAGTTACTGTTGCTAATTTACTTTATATAAATATGTATTGCAGGCAGTTTTAACTAATGTCATAGTGTTTTATATTTGTTTGGTTAACGTAGCTTTATTGGTTATTCTCGAGGTTTTTACATTTAATGGAAGTTTTTCCAGTGTGGTAAAATAAACGAATCGAATCTGTCTGTCCAGTATCTTAAAACGTCGATGTTTGGCATGACGTTCATCACTATTCGGCCTGAGAGATTATAACATAGCCTCTACTAACACTGGCTTCACAAAAATTCCTCTGCTTTAGTATACGCTTAAGAAATCATCAGAAAATTTGCTTTGACTTTAAACAAATCAATCAATTCATTTTATCATTCAGTTAAATTAACGCCGCCCGAAACAAGAATATGATGTTATAGATTTTTCTTTAAAGTGGATCTTTTTGCGATGGTTCGAGTATTTCTGCCGAACATCTCGTTTATATAACATCCTGTCATCTGGTTGTCTTGTGTGCTTACGAACCTAAACTCTAAACATTGGTTGAACGTAACTCTAGATGAAGGTTTTTGATGGGCATTACATTCGATTTTGACCTCTGGTATTTCCTGGTGAAATTACAAACTACACATTTGAACTGAAAAAGCTTTTGGTCCAAAAAGAGGAATTCTATAGCAGCCTGCTTCAAAGTAAAAGGTCAATGCCTGTCGTCGACTTGAAATACAAAGTGCGATGAAACTGCAAGAATTTTTAGTCTCTGAAAACGTTCAGTAAACATGCCTTCGGCTTCAGGCCATATCATGTTGAAATATCGGGTTCCTTACGATTACGAAGTTAAGCAATGTCGAGTCTAGTTGGTACCTCGAGGGTGACCGCTTGGGAATGCAAGGTGCTGTAAGCTTGGATATACTGGTGCTCTAATAGATAATGCCTTTTTAATCGGTGAGCCGATTTGCAATTCCCGTTGAGTTCGTTATATTCACTTACGCGTAAATAAGTTTGAATCTAACTCTTCTCCTTTAGATATGGTTAATTAGTAAATGTGTCTTTTTACCGGATCTGTTCAACTTGTACAGCGAGAATATTCTGAGAACCCTAGAAATTATGCCAGGATTCGTCATCGGAGGCCACAATTTAAACAACTTAAGGTACGCAGATGATACAGTGCCTGACAGCAGACACAGAAAGGAAATCACAAAACCTCCTACAGAAGGTAGCTGAAGGGAGCGACTACAGATAAACTGCAAGAAAACCGAATGTATGGTCATCAGCAAAAAGGGCAGCCCAAAATGCCAAATAGTAAAATCAAGCACGAAGACGATCGCTCCTTTTTTTCTTCAGGTCCATAGCGTTCTCTGAGATCAGAAATCACAACGTGGCAGAGGAAGTGAAAGATTTCAACTGATCATTTGATATCTTTGATCAACTGGGGGCGGAACGGAAGCGAACAGCTGCGACTAACTTACGGCCAGTTAACGCGCAAGCAACATCCACCTTGAGACCAGAGGAGGATGGCCTCAGATTAGGACTTTATTTTCGGCAGAAGCTAATTATTCACAAATTTAAAAAAGAGAGGTTAAGTCGGAAATTTGCTGTTCAGAAATTCCACAAATACATACATGGAAGTTATTTCACTCTCTAGACTGACCACCGCCCACTACGATATATATTCGGCTAAAAAGAAGAAAGAATTCCTACAAATTGAACTAATCGCCTAGCTAAGATGTAAGATGGGGAACCATCTTGTTAAATTACTCTTTCAAAATGAAGTTTTTATCATATAAGAAAATATCACACGCTGATGGTTTGTCTCAATTAATTCCAAAAATAAGAAAATCATTAGAGGAGACAGTTATTGCTTCACTGAGTTCCGAAATGGATATTAAAAGACACTGGAACAAGAAACGCCATATTTACTATTCAATATTAAAAAAGACCGGAACAATGAATGCCATATTTATGATTAGGATGCTCTACGAAAGGGAAATACAAATGAAAATGGACTTGTACCTATGTTTTATCGATTATGCAAAGGTGTTCGACAAAATAAGCCACAAAGAATTGATGGAGATGCTCAACGGCCTCGACAGATAGATAGATAGATAGATAGATAGATAGATAGATAGATAGATAGATAGATAGAACCCAAGTATGTATACCTTTTCTTAATCTGGATCTATGATTTTTTAACATTTTCTGAATTGTTACTTTTACTTAAATATTTTTTTCCCTTTCATATTTAAAAATGGAAACTTAAATATTTTCTTTCCAAAATTGCGTTTTATAATGAATAATTTGGTATAGCAAATTAAAGTTTTGTGTCGATTTGTCTGATACTGTCTACCCTTCAAAAGATAGTACCACAGTTGCGTCAAGCGTAAGTCAATGTAATGAAATCAACTAAAATTCAAACTCGGCTCTACAATTTCTCGTTCCGATCCGATATCCATTACAGTTTATTTATAAACAAAAACAGAGTATCTACTCAAATACGAGTATCCATTAAAAATAATGTTTAAACAAATATATATATATATATATATATATATATATATGTGTGTGTGTGTGTGTGTGTGTGTGTGTGTGTGTGTGTGTTTTACTCTTCCTTTCATAACTATCCATTACTTCGTAAACTGGTTATACACGATTGTATTCAATGATCCGCCATACAATTATTTTCTACAAAAATACTGTAACATTACCGCACACAGCAAAATATGAAATCTCACAACAAATGTTATTTTCATGCTGACAAGTCCAGAATTTGGTTAATAAACTGCCAAAATGTTGACCGTTTCATGGGAGAAAATAACCTTTTGAAATATCAACGGAGTTGACAATCTTTGCCATAATTTCTTCGTTCATTTCTATTATTGTATTTTTATTTTTATTTAATTTAAAAAAAATCTGCTGCAATTTGGTGAACGTGATGCTTTCGAATTGATAGTAGCCTACGTGTTGAAATCAAAGGGCTTGTTATTTAATAAGAGTAGATTTTCCACAGGTACACACGTAATCGGCTCACAGTGAGAAAAGATCAGTCAGTCAGTCCGTCAGTTTGTTATGTGCCAAACGTGATACACGCTTTGGGCGATCATGTCTCGAAAGAGACATGACTGACTAGGCAGAAGATTATCACGCAGTAGAATGCCATTGCTTTCTGTGGTAGACTGGTTGCCAACCAAGGCTATAAAACCCAATCTGTCCTCTTATTCAACCTATAACTGGAGGAAAGAGACGGATTAATACTTTTCCTAAGGGTATTTGTGCGTAAGTGAATGCAAGGAATTCAACTGGAATTCAAACTCGGCTCCCTGATTTATCGTTTCGAGATACACGCACGCACGCACACACACACACACACAAGCACACACACACACACAAATATACATTATCACCTGATTATCAAATTGACAAACTAGAATACATTACATACATAAAGCAATATTTACTTTTTTTACGTTTAGGTTTGCAGATGCAAACAAGTGCCAACTCCACCAAACTATCAGCTTAATGAGTCATATCACAAAACTGATCGTCCGAATCCTGATAAATAGAGCGAGAAGCAGAATCAGGCAAGAGATAGAACAAGAACAATGCGGGTTCGTCATTGACACCGGAACAAGGAACGCCATATTTATGATTAGGATGCTCTCCGAAAGGGCAATACAAATGAAGAAGAACTTGTACCTATGTTTTATCCATTATACAATGGCATTCGACAAAATACGCCACAAAGAATTGATGGAGATGCTCGGCAGCCTCGACATATTTGGGAAAAACATAAGAGTAATTAAGAATCTCTACTGGCAGCAAACTGCCTGCATACGAACTAAGAACGAAGTCATCAGATATACAAAGATAGAAAGGGGCGTAAGACAAGGATGCGTCTTTTCACCGGATCTGTTCAACTTGTAAATCAAGACTATTTTGAAGACTCTAGATGTTATGCCAGGATTTGTAATCGGAGACTACAGTTTGAATAACATACGGTACGCAGACGATACAGTGCTGATTGCAGACACGGAAAGGAAACTACAAGACCTCCTAAAGAAGGTAGCTGAAGAGAGTGACAAGAAAGGACTACAAATAAACTGCAAGAAATCCGAATACATGGTCATCAGCAAAAAGAGCAGTCCGAAATGCCAAATACATTTGGGAGATACTAAAATCAAGCAGGTACAAAAATTTAAATACCTGGGAAGTATTCTGATAGAATACGGAAAGTGAAACACAGAGATCCGAAGGCGAATTGGCATGGAGAAAGACGCGTTCCAGAAGCCGAGTAAGAGACAGGAAACAAAGAAGAGAATACTAGAATGCTATGTCATGTCAGTTCTTCAATATTACAGTGAATGCTGGACAATATCATCAAAGATGAAGGAAAAACTGGAAGCAGCTGAAATGTGGTTCTACAGAAGGATGCTGCGGATATTGTGGACCAAGCATGTGAGCAATGGCGAGGTTTTGGTAATGATGGAAACAAAAAGAAAATTAATATTGAGCATCAGGAAGGAGGGCTTCGAGAACCTAGTACTAACAGTCTAGATAGAGGGAAAAAGAGACAAAGAGAAGCAGCGGATAACATATTTGAAGGGCCTGATCAGGTGGATGACAGAACAGGGGTTGCGTGATGTTACAGGAGAAAGTGTGCTCGGTGCCACCAGGAATAGCGAGACGTAGAAGGACGTGATCGTCTACGTCCTGAAAGGACAAGGCACATAGAAGAAGAAGAAGAAGAGGAGGAGGAGGAGGAGGAGAAGAATTAGGCTTGGAATCCGTGAATCTATTGACATTTTGAAGGAATGCACCGTCTTACCTTGCATTCGGAACCCCACAGATTATACCAAAATTTATGTAAAAAGTCGAATGTACTTGGAACATGACTAACCAATGAAAAGAAAACAACACAAAAATAAATTTGCCAGAATTTCTTTTTTTCTTTTTATACATATGTCATTCTGAGAAGAAACTTTAATAAAATTGACACACGTTTCCTATTTGTTCATTATCTTATCATAAAGATATGAAATGCATAAAATGTATTTATTCAACATGATTTATTTAAAACAAAACTTTCATTAAACAATGTCGTCAAGGTCTCGCCAACATTTTGCTTAGTGTTTCTGACTTCCGATTAAGTTGTTTTATCTCAGAAATAAAAATCAGCAGTTCTTTTAATGTATTCATCAGTATGTTTTATTGTATCGATAAATATATTTTATTGTATCGATCAATATGTTTTATTGTATCGATAAATATGTTTTATTGTATCGATAAATATGTTTTATTGTATCGATCAATATGTTTTATTCATATTCATTGAATCTATTTGCATACTTTTGAGTAAAAAACAGAAAAGAAGAAATTTCTTAAAAAAAGAAGAAAAGAAAGATAGGCAGAAAGTGCCGTTAAGAAAGAAAGAATGAAAAAAGCTTGATATAAAAAAGAAAGAAAATAAAGAAAGGAATAAAGTAACATAAAAAAAGAAAGAAAAAAGGATTTTTATAAAAAAATATTAAAAATAGGAAAAATGAGATTAAGAAAAAAGAAATGATGAAATTTACACAAAAAAAGTAAAGTAAGAAAAGAAGAAAGTGAGATGAAGAAAGAAAGATTTTTATATAGAAAAGGAAGATGGAAATAGTGATAGAAAGGATATAAGGAAATAACATATAACAGAAAAGAAAAAGAAAGGTAAAAAGTGTGCTAAAGAAAAAAAGAAAGAAAAAAGAATAAAGAAGTCTATGTAAAAATAAAAGGAAAGAGAAGAGAAAGTGAGATAAAAAGAAAGAATTTTATATATGACATGAAGAAACGAAAGAGAAAAAAGTGAGATAAAGAAAGAAAGAAATGAAAAGATTTTATATAAAAATGGAATAAAGAAAAAAGAAAGAGGAAAAGAGGGAGATAAAGAAAGAAAGAAATAATGGAATTTATATAAAAATGAAGAAAGAAAGAAATTGAGATAATGAATGAAAGAAAGAACTTTATATGAAAAAGGGAACAAAGAATAAGAAAATGTGTGAGATAACGAAAGAAAGAAAGAACGTTATATAAAAAGAAGAAAAGAAAGAAGAGAATCAACTGACATAAAGAAAGAAATAATGAAGTTTATATAAAAAAGAAAGAAATGTAAAAGAGAAAAAAAAGCGAGATAACAAAAGAAAGAAATAAAGCAGTTTATATAAAAAAAAAGGTGAAGGAAAGATAAGGAGAAAGTGAAATAAAGAAATAGAAAGAACTTTATATGAAAAGAAAGAAGAAAAATAGGAAAAATGAGATATAAAGAAAAAAGAAAAAAGAACTTTACATAAAAAGAGAAGAAAGGAAAGTGAAGATTAACGCGACATAAAGAAGAACTTTATATGAACAAGTAAGAAAGAGAGCAAGAAAGTGAGATAAAGAAAGAAAAATATATTTATAAAAAAGGAAAAGAAGGAAGTTAGATAAGAAAGAAAGAAATTTATATAAAGTGGAAGAAAAAAGAGAGAGTAAAAATAAATTAAAAAACAAAAAAGAAAGAAAGGAAGTAAATTTATGTAAAAAGAAAGAAAGAAAGCTATGTAAATAGAGAAAGAAAGTGATATCAAAATATAACGAAAATTTTTTTATAAATTAAGAAAGAAAAAGATGAAGAATAATAGATACAGAAAGAAAGAATTTTGTACAAAATGGGTGAATGAAAGAGAGGAAGAGACTGGGATAAAGAAGGAAAGACAGGAAGAATAAAATATAAAGAAAGAAAGAGTTTCATATAAAATGGGAAAAATGAAAGAGAGGAAGAGACTGGGATAAAGAAAGAAAGAGAGGAAGAATAATACATAAAGAAAGAAAAGATTTTGTATCAAATGGGAAAAATGAAATTAGGAAGTAACTGGGATGAAGAAAGAAAAAGAGGAAGAATAATAGATAAAGAAAGAAAGATTTTCGTATGAAATGGGAAAAATGAAAGCGAGGAAGAAACTGGGATAAAGAAAGAAAGAGAGGAAGAATAATAGATAAAGAAAGAAAGAATTTTGTATAAAATAGGAAAAATGAAAGAGAGGAAGAAACTGAGTGACAGAAAGAAAGACAGGAAGAATAATAGAAAAGAAAGAAAGAATTTTGTATAAAATGGAAAAATAAAAGAGAGGAAGAGTCTGGGTTAAAGAAAGAAAGAGAGGAAGAATAAAATATAAAGAAAGAAAGAATTTTGTAAAAAATTGTAAAAATGAAAGAGAGGAAGAAACTGGGATAAAGAAATAAAGTAAAGAAGAATGAAAGAAAACAGAAAAGACAAAATATAGGAAATAAAATGTGCAAAAAATTAAGCGAAAACATGTGGTGAACCTAGGAGAAATTAATTACAGTTAGATGCACAGATACGTGTAGAGGTGGTTAGGGTTCTGCTCGCGGGTGCATGGATATATCTACGGGTGGGTGTCGGTAGCGAAGCAGATAAATGCATCTGCATAGACCGGAAAAAAAAGAATGATTGCCAGTCTAAAGAAGAGTATGGGTGAGGGAGAGAAAGATAGAAAAAATGACAGAGTGAGATATGCCGTGAGAGAGACTAAGAGAGAGAGAGAGAGAGAGAGAGAGAGAGAGAGAGAGAGGAGAGGGAGAGAGAAAGGAGTAGAAAAAGTTAATGATAGAAATGTATATAAAACGATAGAGAGATGGACAGATATGATCGATTGATAGACAGACAGACAGACAGACAGAGACAGATAGATATCTCTCTCATCATCATTATCATCATCTATCAGATAGATAGGAACGTCATGTAGTTGATAGGAGAATCATATTATAAAGAGATAGACACTTTTTTTAAAACTCATTACACTCCAAGCGTTGTGGTGCAGTGGATATCGGCTCGGAACGAGAAATCGCGGAACCGAGTTCGAATTCCAGTTGAATCCATTGCATTCACTTACGGACAAATACCCTTGGGAAAGGTATTAATTCGTCTCTTTCCTCCAATTATGGGTGAAATAGCAGGACAGATTGGGTTCTATAGCCTTGGCTGGCAACCAATCTACCACAGAAAGAAATGACAACCTATTGCGGGATAATCTTCTGTCCAGTCAGTCATGTCTCGAACGAAACATGATCGCCCAAGCGTGTTTCACGTATGGCACTTAACTTACTGACACCCCAAGCAAGGCGGTTTTACTGCCGCCACTGGTGTGCAGGGGTTACATAGGAGGAAAGTGATGAGAAAGAGGGATAGGTTATAGGGGGTGTATATAGGTAAGCGAAGGAGGAGAAAACTGGCGTGATGAGACTGGAGTAGACGGAGAATAGAGCATGAGAGAAAGGATGTGAATCATTGAGATAGGAGATGACTATTGACCATGAATTTAAATTCTTGGAGAATGTAGCTATCCAGGAAGCAAGTATACGGAAGGGAATTTCACAGGCGGGAAGTGCGAGAAAAGAAGCTATTAGAGAAGAAGTTACGTTTATATTTTAGTGGTTTCACTGTAAAAAGGTTGAAGCTAGTTTAGTAAAGCGTGAATAAATTAAGAACACAATGGGATATATATATATATATATATATATATATATATATATATATACACGCACACACACACACACACACATATATATATATATATATTTATATACATACATACACATATATATATTTATATACATACATACACACATATATATATATATGCTCTCATTACGATTGAGCTCTCTGGAGAAGAAAATTTTAAAAACAGTTTCCACTTCGGCTATAATGCGTGACTCTTCAGAAATGAATTGAGTTCTCTCGGTGACTGGCGTCTGTATACACTGCTTACATACAAGACGTTAAAATTTCCCTTCTCTGACCCCATGCGCCGATGGCTTAGGGAGTAGAGACTCCGACTGACACCAAACCGGTCTAATTTTCGATCCCGGCCAGAAGCAAGTGGATATGTCTAGCCATACTGATGAGCTGTGATACAGCAAAACAGGCTTGTATGTGGATGACTAATATATATATATAGATGCGTCTCTGTCCTCGAAGACAAAGTGCAGTTCAGGTGTATCATTTTTGATAGTGAATATTATAATGTTACTTTGATTTTGGTCATAATAAAATTAGAACATTACAGAATCGTATTCAATATAACTATATTGTAGAATTTGTAGCTCGTTTACAAATGAAGAATATATATATATATATATATATATATATATATATATATATATATATATATATCGCTCATTCAGTAATGAATTAGAGCACTCTGGCGATTGGGCGTGTATAATGATTATATACACGCAAAAAAGTCTGCCTTCTTCTACCGAGCGCCCATAGCCCAGAGGTAGAATCGCCGACTGACGCCAATGCGGTCGGGATTCAATCCTGGGTTAAAAGCAATCAGAGTCTAACCGTACTGGTGAGCTGTGGTACAGCGAAACAGATCTGTCTGCTGATGACTATATATATATATATATATATATATATATATATATATAAAGAAAAATTTTACAACGTCCAAAACATTAATTTAAAGCAGTGCTCGATATATATATATAAAGCTGTGAATATTTATTATAGATTATATTTTAGAACATGGACACATTTTTTATATCCACTACAAATTGTACATTTTGTTTCGACATTGAAATTACAATGTCTCATCAGGTGGTGTGGAAAGGAATGGAAAGCTTCTTTTCTTGTATTTGGCGTGTTGTGCGTGTATATATATAATATATAAATATTTATTTGAACACTATTTTTAATCGATATACTTATTTGATTAGATATTGTTTTTAATTAAAAATTGATTAGATATTTTTTAATTACATATATATATATTATTTATTTATTTGGATATTATTTTTAATCGATACACGCATTTGATTAGATATTTTGTTTTTAATCAAACTGTAGATTTATGTATTTATTTTACCGGCTTGATTATTTGTGATAATTTTTATTACGAAAATGTGTGGCATTCGGCTGGGTTCGAACCTGCGACCTCTAACAACATAGGAGAAGCCACCAATTAATCTGCTCCACCACGAATGATTCCACTGTCTAATCGAAGTTAAATCAAGCCTTATATAACATAATTATAATCCGGGTGAATGACACATTTTCGTAACAAAATTTTTCATAAATAATCAGGCTGGTGCAAACAAATACACTGTTTGATTAAAAAAAGAATATCTACTCAAATACGAGTATCGATTAAAAATAATGGTTAAACAAATAAATAAATTTGTTAAAACCATTTCGTTAATCTTCGAGACTTTCCGTAACATTATATATATATATATATAGTAAAGTTTTGTAATTTGCTTGAAGCATTGTGTAAAATAGTTATATGGTTAGGTCTTGAAGGCTATCACAATGCGTTTAGTAAAATAAAGGAAGGTAAAGAAAGTGTTGGGTATTACCTATTTATTATACATTAATATTTCGAGATCAAAATCTCATCTTCAGAATGTCAGAGAAGCGTGCGTCTGTCCGAGTGTGTATTTGACCTTTCAAGGTAATACCCTATAACTTCTTTACCTTCCTTTATTTTTCTCAACGCATTGTGACAGCCTTCAAGACATAACCATATATATATATATATATATAGGCAGGCTGAACTAAGTAGATATGAATATATATATATATATACATATATATATATATAGCATAATGATGATCCACGTATACAGTCTTAATATGTATAGGAAAAACTACTGAAAAGTTGTAAGTTTAAAAATGTATTTTTTGACAGTATTATTTATTTCTATTATTATAAATATATATTTGATATTTCGGGCCGCCCTCGGCCTTTTGTCATAAACAAATGATTTTAAGATTTAAACTAGAAACGTTCGTCGTGAGGAGCGTCTTTCGCGAGATGTTTACATCACGTGATGTAGAAAGCGATAGAGTTTTTTAATATTTGTAAACGTAAACTTAACTGTAATAATACTTTTAAATGTTGTTTCAAAGAAAAAATTTTTAAGTGTATCTAAAAAATGTTTAACTATTGAAATATTTTTTTTTAATCATATCACCCCGAGCAGGGACCTACGTAAGAGTGAAAAGATTGGAAAAGAGAAAACCGGAAACCAGATCCTAAACAGGGAACAAGGGAAGGGATGAGCCTCTTCACCTGTTCAATAGACGTGGGTGGAGTATGAAACGGGCGATAGTTTAGTCTATCTACTCCAATTGAAACAAAATAAGAAAAGAAATGAGTGAAAAGCTTGGAAGAGAGAAAGCAGGAAACCACATCCTAAACAGGGAACAAGGGATGAGCCTCTTCACCTGTTCAATAGACGAGGGTGGAGTGTGAAACGGGCGATAGTTTAGTCTACTTACTCTAATAGAAAAAAATAAAAGAAAAGAGTGAAAAGGTTGGAAGAGAGAATGCCGGAAACCACATCATAAACAGGGAGCAAGGGATGAGCCTCTTCCCCTGTTCAATAGACGAGGGTGAACCGGGCGATAGTTTAGTTTATCTACTCCAATTGACAAAAAAAAAAAAAAGAAAAAAAAAGATTAACTTTTAACTTAGTTAAAGTCGAAACGAAATTTGAACGCCAAAATCATTTACAATAGCAAAATAGTACCTCTGTCAAAAATTATAAAATACAAACAAATTCAAACGAAAATTAAGGCTAAAAATTACAAATTCAAACAAAAATTAAGGACAAGAATTAAAACGACCAAAATTTAAAAAACAAAACAAAACAAAAAAAAACATGTAGGATTCAACATACCAGATAGTTAAGACATACTGAAAAAGACAAACGGACGTCCGCCTTGGTTGGATACCGATTTTTAATTTTCCCCGATATTACCGACGTGTCTTTCTCCATCTTGGTTAGTTGAAATCAGGAGAGAGAGTTTTATAAAGATTCAAAATACCTAAGTCCCTATTTAACCCTAGCCTATATGTATTTAATTTTAAAATCCAGTATTTTTCTTTCTTTCTGCGTGAGTATGTGGAACTAAAATCGGAATCTATCACTAAACATTTGCAGTTTTCTAATGTGTGTCCTGGTTGATTGAAGTGTTAAGCTATGGGGGAATAAGGGTTGTTTTGGCGTGTATATATATATATATATATATATATATATATATATATAAGCATCATGTTATGTAGAGATAGAAATAGAAATAGATTGTTAAATAGCTACTGGGTGTCATGGAGGAATTGTCGTCTTAATTACACAAAAATATTATGGCTGCACATATATACAAATCTATAAACATCCACAAATGGACAAATAGACATGTTAATACACATACAAATATATAATGGTATACAGACACATATCCAGATCAATATACGCACATATATACATATATATATATATACAAACTTTTAAATTTTGTTTTTATCGACGTGTCAATTTATCCGTTAAATTTTAAAGCCAGGTTTGGAAAATGTTTGTAAAGGCTACAATATTGGAAACATGTAAGAGCGAAATCGTAAAATTGCATGGGCCTTGCATAAACGAGGGCAAAACAGATAACAATGAACAAATAAACACAATTAAATATATACGCACGCAAAACACACAAGCAAAGAACGTACGTGACAAACAACTCCACATGCAAAATTTGTGTATGTATATATATGCGCGTATGTTCATCTGTACATGTGTCTGTATACCAATATATATTGGTATATGCAAATTAGAAATTACTTTGTTTTGATTGGTCTACACTGTTTATGTAACAAAGCCTCACTGATTAAGGGGATTTGGCTAGTTTTGACTCTTTTAAGACTCTCCAACTTCACCATCATTTGATAAGACAATTGATAGTATCGGAACAAAATGTCTACTTTTTTAGTGATGACATAACTTATTTATGTTATAAATTCATTCTAAATAAATATTATTCGCTCTACTTTGTACTGTGCACTTTTTTTTAGAATAGTTGTTTTTGGGATACGCAATTTTTTTCTATCCATACTTACCCTATATATATATATATATATATATATATATATATATACCTTCTACGGAAACTATTCGACAGAGTATGGCATACCGGCCTTCTACGGAAACTGCAAAGCTACGGCATTACTACTAGGCTTTTGTTGGACTTAATCCAGTCATTCCTCTCCAACCGCACATTGAAGGTGGTTTTAAACGGACATGCCTCCCAGAACTACCCTACAAACGCGGTTGTCCCCCAAGGCTCTATCCTAGGTCCTACGCTCTTTCTTATCCTAATCAATGATCTTCCCGATGCCATAAGATCACAAGTTAGCATGTACGCCGATGATACCACAGTATACGCTCGCCTCGATCAAAAATCTGGTGTTGATGATAAGGCGAACCTCGCGGCTGAGCTTGAAAAGGACCTCCAATCCGTGGTGGATTGGGGTAGGAAATGGCTCGTAAAATTCAATTCTTCCAAAACGAAGCTGCTGTCAATTAACCACCACAGACGACCGCACCTCCCTCCCATTAGCATGGAACAGGCATGCCTCCCAGAGAGTAAAACACTACGCCTGCTTGGCCTGACACTCTCAGCAGACCTCAAGTGGAATGACTACGTCGAATCCATTGCTAAATCCGCTGCTATGAAAGTCGGCTCTCTGTGCAGGGCCCGGAAATTCTTGAATCTATCCTGCACTTATACAAATCTACCATCAGCCCGTGTTTTGAATACTGTTGCCACATCTGGTCGGATGCCCCTATTATTTTCCTCGGGCTTCTTGACAAAATACAGCGAAGAATCTGTAACGTGATTGATACCGACTTAGCTGACCGCCTGCAGTCACTCTCCCACCGGCGTGACGTGGCTTCCCTGTGCCTCTTCTATAAATACTTTCATGGCTTCTGCTCTGATGAACTTAA